>OY744481.1:71685921-71760959 GCA_963556165.1 Tipula helvola
GAAAGAAAAAAAAAAAAAAGTTTAAATATAATTTGGAAAAAAAAAGTTGTGTTAACCAAAATTGAAAAATTAAAAATAGCAAAAAAGTATTTTTGTTGTTTAGTTGTAAAAAAAAAAGCAAGAAATGGTGGATTAAATTTTTTTGTAGCATAACAAAAAATTCGTGCTAAAATTTCAAAAGTGTTAAAAGGATTAAAAGTTCTTACTAATTTTATATTTATTAGAAGATAAAAAAAAAATTTGTGGTTTTTCCTCGTACTCATCATTAGTGAGGCAAAATTGTTTAAGACCGACTAATTTAGTCTAATTTGGTATGTTCAAGGAAAAAATAAAAAATATAAAAACAACAACAAACGGAAAAAAAGGTTCATCTTACGTGCAAATCATTTTTCTTCTACCAAAAAACACTTTTGATCGTTTGGATGAAAAAATAAATCATTTTCTTTTTTTTTTTTTTTGATACATTTCCCAACTGACCTAAAAAACGAATATTTAAAAATGTTCAGAAAACGTAAAAAAATTAAAATGATTTAAGATCTTCCAATTTTTTTATTGTTTTTTTTTATTTCTTATATCGATTTTTACAATTTTTATTTAATTTGGTGGCATTTTATAAAAAAATTGTTTAAGAGCTTTACGATTGCAAACGAGTAAAATAAAAATACTTTAAATAGAAATTTGATCTGCATTATTTTTCATCCTTTCGTTTTAGAGCTGAACATATATGCTCCATGCCATCTTTAAATTAAATTGGAAATTGAAGTGGATTGAAAATGATTGTTATTAGTTCTTCAACGTAATTTTTATTTTCTCTATATAACTACATACATAAAATCGAGTAAAGTAGAAAAGGATGTAAATTTGTTTTTTGGAAATGATGAAAAGTGGATTAAGGTTTTTTTTTAGGTTAATCAATTTAAAGTTATTTTTATGAGAGCTTTAAGCCCATCACTTAGTTGAATTGGAACTATATTATATGGATTGGATGAATATCTTTCTAATAAGATAAACGTAAAAAAAGGATTTTTTTTTCTCGGTCTATATCCTTTTATAATAGTATTGATATTGGTTTGGTTTGTGCTGATGTAAACGATTTTTTTTTTTTTTTATGGTTTGTTGACAGATTGTTGTGAGTGTAGTTTATTGAAGGTTTTTAGTCGTATTTTGTATAAAGACTTACACAATGACGTCCTTCTGGTCATCATCTGGGAGCTTAATTTTTATGTTCACCAAATATTTTTAAAATTGGGAGTAGTTGGTGTTTGGGATTTAATTTAAAGAAGGAGTAGTTGGCTCAATGGGTCACTGATATTTATTTGCCACTTGTGTTTAAACAAATAAATTTATTTTTTTTTGTACAAATTTTAACGTACGAAAAGTGATTGAAATTTAGAAAATCCATTAATACAATTTTTTTTTTAATGAAAATGTTGCTGTCAGAATTAAATGGATGTTCATTGTTCAACATTTACGAACGGTCACAAACCAAGTTTATATATAGTTTTGGTGATTAAAATCAACCTGTAATTTGGTGAATTGTTTAAAAAATTTGTTTTTATTAATTTAAAACAATAGAATATAATGAAAGACGTTTTCTTTATACTTTAAAAAGCAAACTGTCTTGAACATAAATTGAATTATCCTCCAATCTTTTCTAGTTCTGTATAAACTATTTTGCTCTAATGATAAACAATACACAAATAGAAGTAAACAATTTTTTGGGTGTTTTTTTTTGTAATTTACTTCGCTTCAAGATTTTCCCGGTAAACCACGTCTTTGTCTTAAAGTCTCTTTGCAGATTGTTTTTATTTATGTAGTAATACTTTTCCACTTTTCCAAATTTCGTTTTGCCACCCCCGGAAAACAAACACCACAAAAACGTGGCAAAAAATTGTTTTAGAACAATATGCCAATGAGAGCAACAAAAACTGAAATTGCGGATTATCATTCATTACGAATTGTTAATTCAGTCTTCAAGAATACAAAGTTTGATATTAAGTTTGAATTATGTAAAAGCCTTGGGCTATGAACACACATAAGTTTTTCACATTCCGGAACAATAAAATAAAACAGAATCAAACGATGGCAGTATAATTCGAGATCATGGTGGGTTCTCAAAGCGCCCGCCTAGATATGTAAATTATAATCCAATTTTAGTCTGACATATGTGTACAACTTTATGAAGTGAAATTATCTACAATGTTTTGAAATCACATTTTATGAACATCAAACGATATACATTTGTATTTGAAAATCGATCACAAAATCTGTCTAATGCAAACTTTTTAAAAAAATATTCAACGTCTTACAAAAATTTATTTTGAAAAAAAAAATAAAATTGGCAGCTTTTGATAATTTGTCTCATTTTAACGAGTATTTGGATATAAACCAACAATGGCCTAAACAAAGCATAATTGCAAAATAGGTAATCTACCTGCTATAGATTGAAACTGCAGTTAATATTTAATTCTTTCTCAGCTGCCGCCAAATATTCTTTATCGCCTCCATTTTGGATTGAACATCTTCTAACTAGGCCAGTATTTTGCCAATTATATTATTCTTCGAATAATTTTGTCTTCCATCACCAAGGTATTAAATTTGCAAGATTTGTATATGATTTATTTATTTAGCAAAATATAGTTTACCTAAAATTAGTAAATGGATTCCTGTTTACGAGACTCTTCATTTTTTAGGGCACTTCTTTCGCACTGAAAATCCGAGATTTTATTCGTAAAATTGGCTTCAAGAAAATTTCGTTCAATAATACAAATTTTAATAATTTTCCAGGAAAATATAAAAAAAAGAAGTAAATGGCAAAAGTACAAGAACTAAAGTGAGGAACATTGGCTTTTTCTCAACTTTTGATTTATTCTAATTTGATTCACTATAAATAGTTTATTCTCCATTATATTTCCACAATTCTCCATTATATCTAAATTTTATCCTTTCCAAGCTTTATGTATCACATCTTAATTCATATTGTAGCTGGTGTAAGAGTGTTGTTATTTCGTGATAAATGTTCAGCTTAATTTGAGTTCATATTCCTTTTCCTATTCCCTATTTCTTTATATTAAATTGACTTTGCGTTATGAAGTTGTTTAATGTTTGCAAATCGCGATTACATAAATCAATTCGAAAAATACTGGAACATTCATCGATGTCTTATTTTCAATCGTATTATCCTTGAACATTCAGGTTTTCATAAAGTATCTTTCCCAGATAAATAACTCACGCTTATTTTCTGTTCTTTAGTATTAAACAAATCCGATTTTTCAAACAACAATATATACATTGAACAGAAAAAGCGAAAACAATTCGACATTAAAAAGTTCATAAACGTTCTCGGAAAGTTACGAGATGCGGGATTAGAAATTTTATGTAGGCTTCTCGAATTCTCGAGAAATGAATAACTTTGAGGGAAAGAATTTTAATTTGATAATTCAATGCTGGAAACAGTCTAAAAAGTAAGGTAAAAGTGAAACTAGTAATTGCTATATAGTAGCAAAGCTTTCGATAGTACAGAGTCTTAATCAAAATCATAATTTTTTAGATGCTTTTTTAGTGGTATACTTTCACTGATTTCGTTAGAAGTAAATTGTGTTTTTAGATTCACGTTTTCCAATGAAAAAGCAAAAATATTATAAAACATTTATATAAAAATTTTCTACATACATATTTCTAAAAACAATATACAAGAAGGGTATATTGGTAGAATAAAGGGTAAATAAATATTAATTGCAAAAATATTAAAATTATTTTTCCAACTTTCAAGTAGCAAAAAAACATCAAAGTTGGCTGACGAAATAAAATTATTTGCTAAATTTATCTTTAGTTTAACTAGTGTACGCTAGATGTCTAAGATGTTTACAGAAAAATATGAAAATAAATTATTTATTCGCAAAATTATCCCTCATTCTTAATATTTTGTGAATTTGTTTTGGATTTCCTACAATTTTTCAACTTGAAATTTTTCCTGGTGGTAATTTTTGGTACGATTTTACCAAATTTGTACTGCCATCACTGCCATCTATGTGTGTAATGTTTAAGGACTAATGACCACACGATTTATAGTAAGCATTTATTTCAATTTTTTTAGAAACAATTTACTTAAACGACATTCATATAAGTTGAAATCCAAACAATTATGAAAATATTTCAGAAATCATAATTAAGAATTTGTAACGTTTTTATTAAAAAATTTGTCTTAGGAAAAAAGTCATTTCCCATATGTTCTATGTTTTCAATATGAAAAGTTTAGTTTTTTCCTCGTTTCTAATTCCCTTGCAAAAGCTTAGTTTTTTAGAATTATAGGCTAACCAGCTAGTCAGTAACAACTTTATGTTAGCACGCGATATACAGAAAGTGAATATTACTAACCAATGAAACTTTAAGAAATTTTCGTTCAGTTCAGCTGTTTCTAAACAGGGCAAAATTTAACGCGCAAACTGAAGGATATATCAGAGAATACATAACATTTGCACAGTCTAAGGTTCTTACTGATTCGCTGGTTACCCCTTAAGGCTATGTATAACCAAGGTTGCTTTGATAGTAGTCGTAAATTTTGTTAACGCTTTCAAATACACGGTTGTCATTATTTGATGTAAATCTTTTGCAACCAAGCTTTTTAGTCATATGCGCAAAAATTGTTAAATTGTAGTAATAAAATAAAAGAAATTAGTAATCTTACGAACTTTCATTTTCACTCACAAATTTTTTTTTGTGATGACGCAATTATCTTAGATGCACTTAAAAATAGTACGTTTTGATACTCATTTCATATTTATGTGCTGACAAACTATAAATATACTCCATACTCAAAATTAAATATGGTCGACCACTAGCTACTTTCCCAAAAATAATTCAAAAACTTTCAGGCGTAACCCTACAAAGCCGAAACTTTCAATTATTGATTTCGAACTTAGATCAATATTACTTATAATACTTTCTTTAATAGTTAATTGGTAAGTTAAAACTTTCTCTTCTCTCTTGCCTGCTCGCCCCCCAGTTATGAAAATCGTATTGTTCCAAGTTTCCGAAATATAGCCATGAGAAGTTTCATTTATTTTTATATTTCGATCAATTATTCGTCTAGTTTTCTCTCAAAATAAAATTTAAGCATGACCCTCACCCTTCAGATTACAACCAAAAAATTGTAAAAGCTAACGAAACAATAACATGTGCTTCTTAAAAAATGGCATCAACACTGGGAAAAATTATTTTTATACCTGTGCATATGATGCATTTACTTGCTGTGTACTAAATTTATTTGCATTTTAAGGGCTAGAGGTAGAAAATGATGTTTGCAAACTCATTAAAGCATTACGGGCTAAAAATAATACTTTACCCCAAGAATTTCGAGCTACCAACTTAACCAGATTATACGGTTTAAATCTAATTTGCACATCTAGCATAACTATGGTGTCAAACATTTTGTAAAAGTTTTTTTAGATTTTTATACTGCACAAAATATTCAGAAATATGAAGCATACACTGTCATTGATTTATTAAATTACGTACATTTGAACAATTTTAAGTTGGAAAAGTTAGGTTTACTAAATCTTTCTAACTGCTTAGGAGAAGATGTCGTTAGAGCGTGTACGAATTGTCACAATGAGTCAGCTTTTCGGAACGTATTCTTGAGCGATACGCTCCTTCCAAGATTACAACCTTGACAAGGCGGAATGGCTTAAAATGGCAATGAAGGAATGAGGTAGTTTCTCAATATCGATTTAGTTAATTTTTTTTCCGCTTGGGCAGCGCTATTATACCACCCTGTGATTAATAATAAAAATTAAATTTAGAGATTAATATATAGACGAAAATAATGATTTGATGAAATAATATTTGTGATTCTTTTAAAATAAAGTGTGGTTATGTTAACGTAGGATTTTTATATGGGGGATACTTCATTAAATTATTGATTTCATCTACATTAATCTCTAAATTTAATTTTCAATTTAATTTTTATTATTAATCACAACACAATCAAGTTCAACAATAAAGCAAAATATATATGGGGGCATCCACTTATTTATACGTACAAGAAACATATTTCTAAACAAGATTTTAACAGTTTCTGTCATTTAAAGAAACGATGAATCGACATACAATTTTGTCATTATAACAATTTAAATTGCACCATGAACTTTTTGACTGAAGATGATGTACCTGGAGCCAAACTTCCTCATCCTAATGTAGTATTAAATAATGTTAGCGCTCTTAAAAGGTGGCTTGCTTGACGCGGTATTTCAAATAACGCAAATAAAGCGGAACTAATAAAAAGGTAGTAGGTATACTGTAATATATTTGTTAATTGGTTCTTCTTAAGGGATTGATTTTACAGGGTAGAGGAATGTATATCTAATAATAACCAAGGCAACATTCTAATATCCATCGATAAATCAACATGGTTTTATCAAAAGTTCCCAAAACCAGAACAAACAAAAATACCAGAAAGTGGATGGAAAAACTTCCCTTCTGAGATAATTCCAAAATCGTTTAGTTACATTAAAATAATGGAATATGTGCAATTAATGGGTGATATTGAGAATAGAGAGGATAGCAGCAGTGACGAAGACGAAGACTATAAACCGACATCAAAAAATTCTAAGTCCCTACGTCGCGCTCGAATATGTTTCAGCAGCGGCCATGTAACCAACCTTAGAGACAACAATGATGAACAATATTATTACGTGTCATCGGATGTACACGCTTCATACTCTGGCATTTTGTATAAAGTTAATATTATTTTAAACATAGCAAATGCACGTATAATCGAAGGTTCTAGTAAGTGTAAGGCGTCGAATAGCCGCTGTTGTTCGCATATCATTGGTACTCTATTCGCTTTAGAAGATCACACCATACACTTTGGCTACCAAATTGTTACAGGTACTTCAATCATAAAAAAGTGGAATCAAGGACGAAAAAAAGGCAATAACCCTCAAAAAGTAACTGATGCAAAATATGACAGTTTTTCTAAAGAAAAAATTAATAGGAAACAATTTCTGGAATACGACCCAATAAAACGACAAACATTAAATACTGTTCCAACAATCGAAACAACAAATAATTTCGTTATTGACTTGCAAACATCACTTCCAAATTGCATGTTTTTGGGTCTTTTAAAAATTAGATACGGCGATTACAGTATCGATGGTCAATCGAAAGATTTGATGTTATTGAAAATTCAAAATATGTTGATTAATTTAAATAGTCAAAAAAATGTTGGTCGTGAACATTTAATTGTTTCTCAAAAAACTGTTGCTTGGAGAAATGCCCGTCGAGTGAGAATAACAGCCTCCGCTCCGTTGCAAAACAATATTTTACTGCAACTACGTTTGAAAAGATTAATTACAACCACTTATGGTCCGATGTAGATATATCACATTTACCAGCCATTGTATATGGAAATAATAATGAACAACGAGCTTTGCTCGAATACAAGAATTTGAAAGGTTACGATGTTCAACAAACTGGTTTTTACACAAATTCTCGCTATCCAGGTATGGGATGTAGCCCGGATGGCGTGGTTTATGATACGAATGGAAATATTAGGGCCATTTTAGAGATAAAATGTCAAAAAAAACTTGAGAACGTTTCACCGCTCGAATATGAAAAAGTGAAGAATCCAAACACATTGTGCTTCACAACGGATGAAAATTTAAATTTAATTTTTTTTTTTATTATTTTCAAATCCAGTTCAGCCTGGCAATAATGGAATTATAGTATTGTGATTTCATAATTTGGTCAAGTGTTGGGCTGGCTGTTGAAACTGTTGAACGTGATGATATGCTGATTTCACAGTTAATGCCAAAACTAATGAAAATTCATCAAAATATTCTGTTAGTAGAATTTTTCGAAATGAGACTGCCTCGTGAGTTACCTTTAATAAGTTTCTCTTAAAAAATATATTGAAATGTGATTAATGATAATTACTGTAGTAATTCATCTTTAAAATATTTATTAAATGTGCCTTAGAAAATTGGTAACTTTTATTATTCCTACATACGATACCTATTTATGTGATATAAGTTAAAACACGTATGTATACATTATCTGCAACGAAAACAATGAATTTATACTAGTCGTTTTTACTTAAAGAATTTTTAGTTATTTCCTTTATTATTATAATGACTGAATATAGGTACTATTTAATATAAAAGAAATAAATGTTTTATCTAATTTTAATTTTATTTATTATTAATCTATTTTTTGTTAAATTATTTTGTCTTGGAACAAGTATAGAAATAACATACACCATCTGCGATACGATTGGAACCAAAGATTTAGGCAATACTCGCTGAAGGATTCTAAATTCTTTTATTCGACCAATAATCCTTTCTACGTGCATACGTGCTGATTCTATATCTCCTTGTTAAGCTAATTTATTCCTTTGTCAACGAATCCCTTCCAGATAAAAATGGGGGTGCTAGTAGCTTACACCCGAGACTATTACATAGGTCAGCAATATTGAAACCACGGTCTGCCATAATAACATCATCTTTTTTTAAATAATTTGTTATTCCACAAACTCTGAAAATGTCCCTGTCAGAAATCGCACCCTCGAAAGCATCTGACATATAGCAAACTCCACCTGTTGGATGCATTCCACATAAAAATTTAAATGTACTGTGTGACTTGTAAGTTGAATAAGTGTTCCCTTGCTCCCGATAATCTTCGGCTTTTTGCGTTTTTACTTCAAATCCATCAATTATCACTCTTATGTTTGTATACTTTCTGAATGTCTTCGGAATTTTTAATTTATTGGTTTCTCTTTCCGGAAAAATGTCAAGTTCCTTAAATTTATGGTACATGAACATAATCCAAGTATTTATGGTTTTTGAAACATACGATTCACTAACACCAAATCGATAAGCTAAATCTTCTAATAGCAATCCGCAACGTTAAAAAGAGTTGATTTTCGACAGTTAAAGTTGATGTTTCTCTTCTGTAACGTCGTTTTACTTTTTGATTATTTTTTTTCTCACTTGTCCAATAATTTAAATTCACGATATCGTCCCCCAAAAATTGCCATAGAATCTCAAACTGTTGAATGGTTAGCCCAGTATAAAATTTCATCTTCTTCTTGTATTTTTTTATACAATCAATTGTAAAGAAGCTTAAAGTTATTTTTTCCTGAAGGCTCTTGACCTCCAGCGTACGCTTCCGGGCCATCTTTTTAATATTTATCTGCAGAATTTTTATTTGTCGTTGCAGATTTTTGTTAAGCTCTTCTAAATTTGTGTTATCGCCTGATTGCTCTGGTAAAATGTCAGTGATTGGGTCCTCTTTATCATACGAGGCATCGTTTTCCTTTAGGAGTACTATTGCAGTCTACGGAAAATAATTTAAAGGAACATATTAACATAACCTCAAAAAATTATTCACTGTAATACTTAGATAGTAACTAATAATTTACTAACCATAGAGCTTGTTGCTCTTATTGGATTTAAGTTTAATTCCGAGCATTCAGTTTCCAAAAAAACGTTTTGACAACTTGTTCCAGCTTCTTCATAAGACACGTAATTTTTCGTCTTCCGAGGTACTGGCATCTATGAAACAAACATAATTTTAAATTATTAACATAAAACAATTTACTTATAGTTCCTGGTAATTCACTAACAGTAGCGCTTGTTGCTGGTAGTGGATCTGGGTTTAGTTCCGTTGGTCAATTTTCACCAATGAAATGACGGGAACAAATATATTTGTATCTATCTATATTTGTAATCCCAAAATTGCGTCTTCTACAAGCGCTGACCCATTTCTTACACCGTAGTGGCTCAGTTTTTGGGCTTGAAAATCGTAAAAAAAAAATGGTTTGGCAATTTTTCCGCGAACCGGATTTACACAAACCAAACGAACAATGTTTTACACCCATTTGTATGAAGCTCTTGTTTATAATGTAATATATTTCATCTATCAAAACAAAACTAGTTGTTATGAAATATTTTAATACCTGTTACTCATTCACCTGAAAAGTTACTCATTGGCTAAAAAACAGGTATTTCTGAAGCTACCAAACTAATGGTAATTAAAGAGTTTCATTCAAAATTTATTTTGAAACTTTTTAAATTTCGACGAATCAGTAGAAAAGTTAAATTAAAATTAAAAAATGAATGAAGCTTCTCAGACCATGGTTTTCTAAATTAGGCTAATGGTATCCCCATCTCAAAAATGCTAATCACTATTACGAGATACTTTTATTTGCGGCAAAATAAACCAATAGCTAGTTATAACATCCATACATTTTTAAGTGCTCAGTAAAATTTTGCACTTAAATCAGCGATATTAATATAATAGCAGTGATCAGTAATACCAGTGATCAGTATTTAATATAATTTTCTCAAGAAATTATTAAACCGGCCGGAATTTGATTTTTACTAGCCACAAACGACGTTATCAACAATTTGTATGTAAAATATCTCGAAGATTTAGAGTAAAGATATTAAAATATCTTAAAGTTAACAAAAATCTTAACGGAAGCTGTGTAAGTTGACGCTTACTATTATGCGCCGTCGGCTGAATTTACAAATTTTATAAAGATTAATGGACTATACCAACATTTATTAAGTTTGGTAACTATTGATCAAACGCAAATCAAATAACTACCGAAAATTATACTTAAGCTATTTTAAACGGATTACTCTCGATATCTCAAACAAAAAATGATTGACAGTTCAAATGATTTGACGTATAGGTCGATTCCTTTGAAGGTAGCTCTAGTTTTAAAAATATCGACAATACTGAATTCAGTGTTGCTCTAAATTCCATAAAATCTAACGCACCAGGTGTAGATGATATTTCCATTAAATGTATACAACTTATTTTTGCCTTCATTGGTTGTTACTTAGTTACTTCACGCCAGCAATAGTGTAATTATGTCATCCACTTTGCCTTCTGTTCATCACTTTGGAAACCTTGTTGGATCTATTAGTTTACTGCCGGAATTATTTAAAGTTTTTAGAGAATTTTGCCTTGAATCGGACAAGTTACTTCCTAATTACCAGTCTGCTTACCGTCCTTACCGTAGTACTACCAATTTTTTACTTCTGATTAGAGATGATGGTCCTATGTACATATTTATATCGATGTAAGCAAATTATGTATTGCTAGATTTCAGCAAAACATTTAATCATATGAAACTTAGGAAAACCCTCAAATTTGCATGTTTTGAATGCAAATTAGTTCATTTTTATCTCTCTGGTCGTTTGCAGAGAATAATTATTGGTTAACTTTCTTCCGTAACATGTTATGCCAATTCTGGGTTTCCACAGAGGACTATTCTGAACCCGTTTTAATTTATGACCTATTATTGAATATGTCAGAAAAATAATTATTTTCTTACTAAGAATGCTGTGGTCTACGAAAAAATTCTTTACTCAAAAGACTAGACTACAGTTGATTTGATATACTGCAACATTTCCTTTACGGTGATTAAGTTTTTTTTGGTTTTCAGAAACAGTATTTCTTAGAATGCCAAATGTTTTTATAATAATGCAGCTAGAGCGCCGTATTAATAGGGAGCCACCAAATGTCCAAGACCTAGTCAATTTTAGAGAGCATATTTTCTGGAATTAATTGCCTCTCTTTCTAAGTGCTGTTTGAACTTCATGTCGTGTATTTTCTCTAGAATTTCATGGTGTCGAATAAACTGGTTTTAAACAGAAGATGATTCTGCACTGGAAAAACTCTATTTGCTTCTACAGACTCGCCTAATATGTTTAGCCCAGGGCGCCTAAATATATAAGAACGGCCATGCTACTAAGATGTTCGTTGCATGAATTATACAAATTTCGGGTATGTCTCTAATTTTTTAAATTATTGAAGTATACCAGCAACCAAATTACATCATTGATAAATTTGAGAAATCATCTTATCACACTTGGGTATATACGTGTAAAAAACATTTTTTACATTTTACAAGTAAAAAATGTAAAAATCAACGTAAATTATACATTAAAATGTGAATTATATGTAAACAAATTTACATTTGAGAAGTAACAAATAATAATGAGTAATTAACTGAAAATTTAAGACACAAAATTAATAAAAATTATATAAGTTTATAACTTTATGGATACTATAGAGATATGTAACGTGCTATCCAATTTGGTTCGTCTACGCGCGGTGATTTGGGTAGACTCTTTATTCGATTTCCACTGTGTGTGGTTTGGGCGCCAGTCCACCAGCACGATAAGCCGGCTTAGCTCACTTTTGAGCAGTTTGACTCGGGCGGGGTGCAAAATAACACCACTGAAAAACCACCGCGTGTATCTCGTATCTTCTGGAAAAGATCGCGCTAACGGTAATAATAAAAAAAACTATTTCGCACCAATAAAGCGAAAAGAAAAAAAAAACAAAGCGTGTCACGACACCATGCGACAACCGTGACGGGACAAAACACAATAATGATGGACTTGCAACTCACCTGAAGCGAACTGATGATTTATCTTCTTTCAGCGTATCCAAACTCTGCTGTTCCGCACCTTGCACGTGCCACGACGCCGATTCACCACTCACTGATAGTTTATCTTTTTAGTTCACTTGGCACTACGATCACTAAACAAAAACACTTTTGATCGTTTGTCTGATCGCTCTTTGATTTGTTTTGTGTTTTCTTTAACTGAACAATCTTTTTTTTTTTTCACATCACCAAGTTTGTCTCTTATTGTGATTTTCTTCTTTGCAACAAAAATTATAGCGGACTCAGCAAAGCAAGTGAACACAGAAAAATAAAATGAAACAACCGCACTTTTTAATACGTTACAAATCATATATCTCACACGTATTTTATTTAGATTTTATTTTTATCAAAACATACAAAAATACACTTTTATACATAAATATTTTGTGCTTGAGCCGACCCGTAAACAAAAAAAAAACAGCGGATACTAAATGGCACACAACGATTTTTGTCCACTTATTCCGCGACGTTTACGGGCACACCAAAATTTTCTTTTCTATTTTTAATTTTAATCTGACCAGTTATCAGATTCAGACTTAACTTTTTCTTTTTTTCTTGCATACGCCATTTTCCGTGTTTATATACTGCCACCCCCTCTCCTCGTCATCACCTCTTTTTCGATTTTTGGTTTGGTTTTATTTATCTGCCATCGATCGAGATTTTCCTCGAAACTTAGAGCGCTTTATTTGAAAAAGATTTGTTTTTATACCTAGCGCCATCTGCTGCCCCGAAACTGTCTATCAGCAAGTTGTTAGTTTTCGATGATGTTGGGTTGGTTTCCTGGATTCATCTAATATCTTCTCCATTCGTCGCCGATCATGGTAAATAAAATAAATAGAAAAAAAATTAATTAACCATTCATAAAATTCTTTTGCAACATTTATTTTTTTATTGCACTGGTTTTTTTTCTTTATTGTATCGATATTTGTTTGATTTTATTTATTGCACCAAACTTCAGATGAGTTGCGGGGATGATGGATATATTTATAAAAAGATGAATGGTGGAATTACTGATTATAAATGGGATTGTAGGATGGAAAGGTTTAGCCGCAAAGTTTTATGACCCGCTTACCATTTCACTCGTGAATTTAAAATACACACGGTAGCTTTTCTTACAAAAAACCCAAATGCTACAGATATTATAGAAGATAGTTTTTAGTTTTCTACATTTAAATTTTTTTTTTTTTTTATAGCTATCATTAATTCATAATGCAAAACCCTATCTGTTTGATAATATTAATAAAAATTTCCTTTTCCATAAAGGACGTTCCACTGTATACAAATTAAAACTAACGATTTGTTATATAATATGAATTCGGAAATACTATTTGTTTTTGTATTGACTTTATGATTCAGCAACATCGGAATGTTTCGGTTTTCGTAAATACGAGATTTTTCAAGCCTGTCCAGTGTTTTTCTTTTTGGTAATGTGTGAATAATCTGCAGGTTTGTGTTTATATCGGTGTATGTTTTTCCGTGATTATGTTGAGCGTAATTTAACCTGAAATTGCTTTTTGTATGTGCGTATTTTATTTCATATACATCATGTTCAGCGTTATTTTTAATTTTTTTACAGTGAGCTATCTTTATGGGAAAGGAAAATGTGTAAAAACGACAATTTTTTTTAAAATTAATATAGTTGCTAAAAGGAACCGATGATGGACGAATGTCCGAAAACTAATTTTTTCGATTTTTACAAAAACAGGATTACTTCGTTTTCAGAGCGCGATTTTTGGCAATCGGGATAAATGAAAATTGTGATCAATTTTGTGTCTGTC
Organism: Tipula helvola; assembly: GCA_963556165.1. Classification (NCBI taxonomy): domain Eukaryota; kingdom Metazoa; phylum Arthropoda; class Insecta; order Diptera; family Tipulidae; genus Tipula; species Tipula helvola. The sequence continues at coordinate 71,700,163 of OY744481.1, forward strand.
TAAGGTAAAATTAGATAAATGAAGCCACAATTTGATATGTCGAACCAGAATTTGAGTTATTTATATCCAAATTCAATACATCCAGAATTCGTTGTGTCATTCCAAAATTTGAAAGTTTGTCACAATTTGATAAATTTGTCATGAATTCTTCAGAATTCCGTAAATCATCTCAGAATTCGAAAGGTTATATCAAAATTTCTTTTTTTGGTTTCAGAATTCAATATCACAATTCAAATTTTATATGTCACGTCGATATTTTTACTTTTTCCGTATTGGTACAAAATTCGACATGTTGTGAATTCGAAAATTCTAAAAGAAATGTTTGAAGTTTTTTTGTGGTTGGCTTAATTCATTGGGTTAGTTTAGTATGGTATCGACGAATGTATTAGAGCAAATTGCGCATTTGGGTTAAATTGGTTAATGCCTCGTTAACTTTGCTCGTTGTACTTTGCTACTTATAGATGTACCACAAATATTTCAAATGGTGACAAATGTCTAAAAATACCTAAAATATTGAATTTTTTGATTTATTCGAAACAAAATATTTTCTCTGGATATCTTGTCTGGTAATTTCCTAAATTTTTTTTTTTGGAATTTTTTCAAGCATATAGTGATCATTAAATGTTTATTATAAAAATCCCGAAAAAGACAAAAATCTCGAAAAATCAAGTTTTAAAATATAAGTAATAAATTTTTAAATTTTATTTTAATTCGTTTCATAACTTAGTTACCGCTCAAACCCTCGCTTCGACGATTATTTGAATTTCGAACATTCGTTTTATACAAATTTTTGTTTTATAAAACAGAGAAATTCCCAAAGTCGTATACTTAAACCATTTGTGCAAGGATGACAGGAAAACGGAATACGATACAATATCTGAACGAAAAAATCCTCAAAAAAATACCGAAAAATTCAAAGTAGGTAAACTGCCTCATCGAAAGGAAGACCCAATTAAATGTTTGTTAACTACAATATGGAAACAAAAGGAACCTACATAATTTCACGTCAGCTTTGTGAAGAAAGGACGAATTCTAAGCGGCTTTGGGGAGTTCCCTATTTACAAGCGAACCTTTTGAACTGTCAAATTAAAAAAATTATAAAAACTATTCAGTACTCTTTGAAACATTAACGAAACTAGCTATTAACCACTTCTTAATTTAACTAGGGATTGCATTTTCGAATTTCGGAATTCGAGAATTCCGAAATTCGTTCTTATAAATATAATTTAGAATTCCGAAATATTCATAGCGAATTCCGAATTATTAATTTTTATTTTTTCATGCTCTTAATGCTGTTTTCGTTATTATGTTTACAGTTATTCAGCAGTTATACTAATACATACTATGTAAATATAGCATACAGTTTAACAAAAGTTCTTTTTATTTATGAATCTATGGTACTCTTCAGTACTTACACAATGGCGAAATAAGTGAGATTCATGCATCTTTCATCAGACAATTGAAAAATATAATAGCCAAAGTTATTGCAAGCTTTGCACAAAGATTGATATTCAACACAAATATGGAAAATTCATCAGAATCTGACGATCTGGAAGAAATAATTTTGGAAGAACAAACGAATCACAATGCGCAGTCTCAGTCATTAAAGCAAAAGTTGGAGAACAAAATTCATTGGAATTTGTCGTCGAACATATCTTCCTCCGGCTCAACTCAACAAGCAACAAATCGGAGCTTAAGTTTAAAAATTACATCCGAAATGAAATTCTTTAAAGCGAACGGCGTGCGAGGAAATATTTTAGAGTCCGTATACTCATTTTTGATTTCGATTCCACCAACGAGCGTAGAGTCCGAGCGAGCGTTCTCAGTTGCTGGTAACTTATGTACAAAAGTTCGATCGAGACTAGGTGATTTAAAACTCCGAGTGTTCTCTGTTTCCTCAAAACATATTTTAGGCAAACAAAACAATAATTTAATATTTTTTTATACACCATTTTAAAACTTTGATTGTCTGTACTAAGTATTAACTGAATTTTTGTGCAATCAATATGTTTCTTTTTAATTTAAAATAATGTATTTTTAATACAAGAAATAACTATGAATTTCAATTTGATATTTTGAATAAGTTTATTTTGTTATTTAATTTTTATATTTTTGTTGTCTATGTTATTGAATTTTTGTACAATTTTATTATTAATAATGTATGTTTTATTCAATAAATATAGCTATACATTATCTTAAATAAGTTTTTTTTAGTATTGGTATTGATTAGAAAAAAATTTAAAAATATTTCGAAATTCGACCGAATTCTGAAAATGCTTAAATGCGAATTTCGAATTCCGTTTTTTCTATTTTCGTCAAAATTTGCAATCCCTAAATTTAACCTCAAAAAACGGCTTTTTTGATTTATCTCGGCTTCTACTCCACTTTTTTTGATCAAACAAATTGGTAATTATTTCCCATACAAATTACGATTAATCGATAGTAAATAAGATTATGAGGGTTGTATCTTTTTTTTTTTTTTTGGAGGATAAAATTAGGTTTTTTTGCCAATTAAGGGTTGAAAAAATTGTTCGGCTGCCGCTAAAAAAAATGATTTCGGTAATGTTTCACAGAGTATAACACTTTTAGTTGCGCAAACTTTTCTTGGTGTAGTTTCCTGGTCGACCAGATCCTTAACGCCGATTCACACTACGTGTTTCTAAATATCTATGTCAAGTCCGGCTCACAACAGACACATTAATATCACATCTAGGTGATGAATTCAATTATTTTGTTCCTTATATAACGTAAAATTTAAAAATACTTAAAATTTGATCGTAGAGTGCTTAATTTACAAGATAACCAAATGCACTTATTAACGATTATATGCTTTTTGATACGTTTTCTCTAAAACTTCAATAATTCGACATGGAATCATCGTGCAGAAATGTCAATAGTATCATATTTTCAAGGTTTCTAACTTCTCTGTAAAATGGCTAATTTGGATGTGGGAATGAAATATTCAGCAAGTTTGTTTACAGTCTCAAATAGCAGCATATTTTTTCCGCTTTTGGACAATTTTATTTTACTCAAAAAAATCATAAAAAACAGAAAAAAAAAATAAAACGGATTCCCTTGCGAATTCCAGTTTCAAAAAGAAGAAAACATTTCCTTCAATTAGAAACAATTTTTGTTTTGGTTTTTTGGAAAGGTGTTATTTCACCAAGATGCGGCATAGCGTTCAAATCTGGGTATTGTTTCGAAGAAAATTTCTGTTCCGTTTTTTTTTTTGCGCAGTGTAGTTTAAAAGTAGCTTAAAAATAGTTCAAAATTTTGCCCAATTACTTTTAATAATTGTGTGAGATATGTTCATGACTTAACGCTATTTTTTACAATTCAGAACTTAGATTCTAAAATAATTGAACTTTAAAATCAAGGGACCGTATTCCTAAAAAATATCGTAAAAGATCTACCGCAAATTCTAATTGCGTTTCTAAAAAACAAGTGCAGCAAATTTAAAAAATATTTTAACGATGCTCATATGTGCTTAATGTTGTACATTAAACACAAAAGTTAAAGCGCTTTTCAATATAACATGATACACGCATACCCTGAAAAGAAGCAAAAAGTAAGATTTTGAAATGTCATTCACTATAAATTGCGTACCCTTGATTTGAACTTGGTTAGAACTGAAATAATACAAATAAAATGTGATTGATTTCAAGAATATCTAATTAAATTGACCGGGGAAAGAAGAGAGAAGAAGTTTTTTTTAGGAAACACAATAATACTAGCCCTGAGGCCTTATTAATTTTGGGAGTCGAACAATTTTCCAACGATCTCTTTAAAATGTTTGTTATTATGTTTAAAAGAGGCGTTCTGCAAAATAATCGAGATATTTATATTGTCGTAGCACGAGCACAAATTTAAGGTCGCCTTGATATATTTTGCGAACCAATTTGGCGCTAGCAAAAAAAAAAAAATACAATGGTACATAAAGAAGTAAAACTTAATTAATATTCTTAGAATATATTTATCTTTAACAAAGAAAATCATCAGTCTTTTTAACCAGTGTACACAACCAAGAATTTATCAACCTAATTTATCCCAAATTATTTTTTTTTAATCGAGTAATTTAAAAAAAAAAATATTTAATTAGAAAATTGCATTGTGGAACAAAAAATAGTATGCGGTTCGTTTAATTTGTTAACATCACCCAAAATTTTATTGGGTCTATAATGAGTGAAAAATCAGAAATAAAACGTCAATTTATAATGGGACTAACCACAAATCTCACGAACCATTTCTACTCGAATATTATCCCTTGGACGACACATAACTCAAATTAGATTTATCGAGTAATTTGTGCGGTGTAAAAACCAGTTACATATACACAAAACATATTCCAATTAATTTGTATTTAATAAGAATATTGTCTTAGATGTATCTGTGTACATTTTTACATTAATAAATTAAAATAAAAAATTGTGTGTATGACGTAAACTTAATTAAATTAAAAAAACATTTTGTTATGTATCTATATTATGTATGTACATTATATTGGAATTTTTTTTTTCATTAAATTTCAATTTATCTGTGAGAGCTTTTTGCCTCCTTTTTTGTGTACTTTTTTGCACGTACGGTTTTAAATCAGTAGGTAGGTTTTGTGGTAATAAATTTGTCTATTCATGTTTCGTGGAAAACAAACATGTTTTCTAAACTTTGTCGTATATATAACTAATTAGAAGCGCGCAATATTATATGCCAGTACGTAAATAAATTAGATAAAGAGCTATACTGTTTTAGGAAAAGTTTAGAAAAATATCAGAATAAATTTGTTATTTCTGAGAAAAACATTAGGATATCGGAGTTTGACAAAATAAAAAACAAGATGTTCTAAATAAAGCTTTTATGTCTTAATCTCATAAGCCATATTTCTACATATTTAATGATGATTTATTATCTAATTCATCAAAATGATGTCAAGAGGATTTAATAAAATTGAGTTTTACATTTTTGATGAATTTGAGCTTTCCGAGAAACAGTATTAGTAATGAATAGTAATGTTGAAAGTAAAGATTAGTAATGTTTAATTAAAAAAATATCATCACGATTAAGATTAGAACTGTTGAGCCATCTCGTTAGAAATGTAACCGACTGTAAACTTACCTATAAAAATATATTTATATCGGGGCTAATTAACTTAGTAAGTAATTGGAATAAATTTAGTATAAATTCCTCTTCAAAATGTTTTCGTTACCCGAAAGACACTTACAAATGTTGGCAAGCAAAATAGTTGAAAAATCTATAGCTGTTGACTCATCAACATTCCAACATTTTAATGTTCACCAAATATGAAGTTTTGGTGCATCTATTGTGCTGACGCTTAACTTAAATTTATAATAATATGTATACTACAAATATATTTTTGATTTTTTACTTTATATATTTTGTGCTGACTTTGGAAATTAAAAATTGTATATAAAGCGTAGCATTTAATAAAATAAAACAGAATTTAAATTGACACCAACTAATTTTGTTCTCATTAATTAATTAAGAAAAGGCCCCACCAGTGGTAACCTTTTAAGTGCTTAAATTTACATAAAATCCGATGATACAAGGGTTTAACAATAGCTAAACAGAAAATTAACGAAAGAACAGTTCATATTACTCCAATTATTACGACATCAATACCTTACCTAAAGTTGGCGGTTCCGCAAAAAATACAAGTTCTGAAATTTTTGATTTTAGTTATAATATTAGGAAACAGTACTAATTGATGATGAGCAATGCTAAAATTCAATAAACACTCATAATTCTCAATTAAAATTGTCAATTATACAAAAAAATTGTAAAACTGTTCATTTATTGTTTGGAAAATGCACACGATTCCAATTTAAATATTAAATAAAGAAACCTTTTCCAGTAAACACCCCAAATTCCCCATATTTTTTAAGAAATTCAGGAACCAGGATTTTATTTAAATTGGTTTACGTGCCTTTTAACAGACAGAATGAAATATCGCGTGGCTACCAGTGCCAGTTTATGTTATATTATTAATATTTCTACTCCATAAACATACTTTCCTTAGAGCTGATACCCTATAGATAAAATTTAAATCAATCCAAAGCAAGTTTTGAAAATATTTAGAACTTAGAAAGGACAATATTTGTGAAAATATCGGTCTATCTTTCTTTAAATAAAACTAAAGAGTCAAAATGAAACAGCTTTTATTTTATTTATTCGTGTGATTCTTTCGGCTTCTCAACAATGATTGATTTTACTTTTTGTTGCTTTGATTATATTTTCCCCAATTGAAGATAGAAAATCAGTCTTTTGTATCCCGTTTTGAATAGGTATTTTCCGTACAGGGTAATTCCACAATTCGGCCATCCTCCTTAACATCGGCTCGATGTCTTCCGTCTTTTCGGTGGTGTCGTCTTATATCATTCGTCTTCATTTTTCGATACATCTTTAAACATCTTTGATTAACGTCTTTATTTTCAGTTTTCACCTTATTCGTCTTTTATTTTAATAACACCGATCATCGTTATGGCTTCGAACTGGGTAAGCATACATTTGACGCTACAAAATTATTTTTCTTACGTGTCCTTTATTTATAGATTGTCTTCATCGAAAGTCATCTCACTACGCAGCTTAAATACATCAGCATTCGTTGGGTCTAGTTTATCTTCGGTTTCTCTCATCGTTGTTCTCCACATTTTCATATTGTCTGCACTTGTTGTAGTTTTTTTTGGGCCAGGAGATTCGCCAATTTTCTTGACATCATATCGATCGTTCGCCTTTATGGAAATTATTTTGTAAGGCCCCTGATTCTCGGGCATAATTTTTTGACCAGTTCCAAATTGCGTTTTCTTGATAGCTATGACATCGTTCAGTTTATATATGGTTGCTTTTTTCCTTTTCTTGTTAAAATGTCTCCTGTTATCCAATTGTATACGCGCTTTATTTGCCTGGATGCTTCTTTCCGTAAACCGGTTCGCTCCTTGTCAAAACTGTGGGCTATAGCATCTTCAATAGATTCGTTAAGCTGCAGATTTTCTTTCATTCGCATCGGGACTCCAAATAATAATTGGAGAGGACTCCTTCATATGGCACGTTGTCAACTAGAATTAATAAAAATTTGTAGAATACTAACGTATTTATACCAACCTTTGGGATTCTGCAACGACATCTTTGTGTTATTATACGATGTATTCTTTCTACTTGGCCGTTTCCTCTTGGAACGCCTGTTGTAATCAACATGTGCGATATGTTCTCATCTGAGCAATATTTTAGAAAGTCATTTGAGGTAAAAGCGGTTCCTCGATCTGTAATCTCTCTGGCGGGGCTACCAAAACTTGTTTTTTGAACTTCAAGCTTCTGGATTACTTCGCTTGTTGTTAATTATTTCACGGGGTACATCCACACAAATTTTGTGAAACCATCAATCACAATTAAAATGTATCCATATTGTTTTTTTGTCGAAGTCATTGGCCCCAAATGATAAATATGATATGTCGACAGCGGTAAGTCTTCTTTTGGTATAGTGTTTAACAAACCTTCTTGTTTGCCCATTTTTCGTTCGGACGGAATACAAGGTATACAATTACGAATTATATTTTGAATTTTTGCCAGTAAGCCAGGTATATAATTTTCTCGTTTGAGCAATTCAATTGTTTTCTTAAAACCAAAATGACCTATTTCGTGTGTGTCTTTAATAATCTCGTATTGCATTCCTTTAGGGATACACAACATGTTGCGACCATCATCTTCAATGCGATGGACGACTCCTCCATATAAGCAATAGCTTTCGGCTGGTCCCTCCTCCAGACATTTATTTAACAGGCGTAGGTGCTCATCGGTCTGCCGAGCAATTTTTACCTTCTCAATAAATGCATTAGCAAGCACAGCTATAATTGGAAATCGACTCAATGCATCTGAATGTCTCATTTTGGTACCAGTCCTATGTTCGATGGTATCATCAAAATCTTAAAGGAACATTGCCCAACCATCAATTCTTGGAAACAAATCCCTCTTCTCCATTGCAGCTTTAAACGCAGCACAATCTGTAACTATCTTAAACGGTATACCTAGCAGCTACAACCGGAACTTCTTTAATGTATTTACTTTGGCCAGTACTTCCAACTCGTAGCTGTCATAATTTTCTTCGGCTTTTATGGTTCGCTTACTGAAATAATAAGTAGGATGATATGACTGATCTTCACTTTTAAATTGTAATAATATAGCTCCGAAACCAAATTTTGAAGTATCTGTATGAACTTCTGTTTTTCTGTTAGGGCTAAAAATATGAATGGTGGAGTAGATAAACAATTCTGTAATACCCTAAAAGATTGTTCTTGTCTCAGACCAAAATCGAACTTTTCATTTTTTTTGCAGTAGTTGATACAATGGTCGTGCAATTTCCGAGAAACCTTCAATAAATTTGCGAAAATAACTAGTTAGGCCAAGGAAGCTTTGGAGAGTTTTTATATTTTGCGGCTTAGGAAATTTCATAATTGATTTGGTTTTTCTTCTGAAGGTTTTATTGTACAGTCTGTGATGTCATAGCCTAAATACTCGATACGGGTCGATAAAAATAAAAAATTTGTCCACTTAATCCTGAGCCCATATTCTGCAGCCGTCTTGATAACTTCCCTTAGAACAATTATATTTGTTTCGAAATCGCGGGTTGGAATAATTAAGTAGAAAATGTCTTTAAGTAGAAAATGTAGCTGTTGTAATTATTAACATTTTGAATTTTGATTTTTTTTTTTACGACTAAATTTGCCCGAGCTTTATAATTAATGAAGATTCTGTTATGCTCTTGATAAAGAAGTTTGTAGGAAAAAATCTAATCTGTATTTGATACTGACATATTAAATGAGTTGATAGAGGGCCTGATTTTAAGTAAATAATACAACTACATTTTTTCAAATTTCGGCTATGCTATCGGAGGTTTGACATCCATAAATAAATTGTTTTTTTTTTTTTTAATTGAATTCTCCAATTTCCAGAATTTATTGTAAAAATAGAAAATCAACTTGCAAGTATATGAGCGCGCGCAACAAATTTAACATATTGAAATTCATAACGCTATTTAAGGGCTGACAGCTTTTTATTTATATGATGTAGGTAATAAACATTTGGAAACTTCTTAAATGTTTAATAATCTTTTGTGTAACGATTTTTGTATATAAAAATTTTCTAAAATTACTATAGCATGCTGAATCGTGAACATGATGGTTCCCCCATTTTTTTTTAAAACTATTTCAACCGTCCTAACTTTCGACCGTGTAACTCTAAAATTTGGGGTTTTAGTTTTGTAAACTAAAGCTTACCTAAACTTTTTGTTGGTTTACCAACAATTTTTATATCATAATTTTGAACCGCAAAATTAAATTTTTCGAAAAACATGTTTACGTATTGAATTGATATAAGAAATAGTTCAGTGTTATCATCATTTAAATTTTGCAAGTCGGAGGTAGTTTCAAAATGAGTGATATACTTATCGATATCGATAACATTTTTATATTCCGGGATATTATATTTTTTGGATTCTTTTTTGTCAGTAAAAATTTCACGAATTTTTTCACGAATGAAAACGTTCATCAATAATTTAAAATTTATTCAGCTAATAAAAATACCGAAGTCAATGACCGTCCTGTTTTTTGATATCATATAGTGGTTAAACTTTCATCCTCATTGCCATAATAACCATCACAACCAAAAAAGTTAACCATTTTATTTTTCAATCTCGCAAGTACATTTTATTGGCTGAGTAAAACTTATTTGGGGGCCAACTAATATTTTTGATTCTACCATTGAAATAGTTCAAATTACTTGTACCTATATTGCTGAATAATCAGTTGCTTTCCCAGCTATGTTTAAAATTTTAATGATCCTGTGTCGTTTATCTGCATATATTGTCGATGGTTTATAAATTACACATGACAAGGATTTGTTTTTTGAGCATTTACATTATACAGTGTTCTGGAACAGGATGTGGACCCCTGAATTTGCCGTCAAGTTTATGAAGCGCTTCACAAACCAAACTTCGCCCGTCCTTTTTTTTAGGCTAATTTGGCTAATGGTGTATTATAGAGTGGAGTTCATAGAATGGTCTAAAAAACTAAATATTGTGCTTTAGAAGTTGTTATCCCTTAAATTTGCTTCATTTTATTATATTATTACATAAGTAAAATTAGATGTGCATATTTTCAGTAATCTTACTTAACGCTCACTTCCAAACTATATAAAACTTAAGAACGCAAGAAATGTATTTCCAGGGGAAATGAAAAAGGCCTAAAATGAATTCAAGGCTTGAAAGTTTAGCTATTCCGTTAACCAGCGAGATATTTTTCACATGCAATGGAAGACAACTCAATTGCAATGCTTTGTTATGTTTGGAGCTCTTTTGTACAGCAAGGCCTGTATTAAAACGTGAATATACATTTTGAGGTAAAGTATATTGAAAATAAATTTTAAAATCATATATTAGCTGCATTTTGTGACGCTGGATCGGATCATATTTCTCAAAGTTATGATGTTTCGACGTTATACTATTTCATGAAACAGCAAAGAAATGAAAATCACATCAAAAACTTTGATGAAAAAGTTGATCCAAAAATAAAAATTTAGTAAATGTTTGTTGTTGATTCAACGTAATCTTTGATCTGATCCGGATTACTATTTGCCAAGGAATGCGGCTAATATAAAAAAAATGTATCAAATAGAATAAAACAATTTTATAGATTATTTTACCCAGCCAAACGATATTTCTATTCACTGAGAAAATTCAATAAATTGTAAGCAAAAAATAAAGAAAACTCCAGGAATTTATGATTAAAATTCCGAAAATCCGGTTTATATAAATTTACCTATTTTTCCACGAAATTGGTTCTGGGAATTTCAGGGAACAACCCTTTTAAGCTGAACTATCAATGCTAACAGTTGGCCCTAAAGGATTGACCTGTCTGTCTTCTTTCTTTAGGAAGACCGTCATCCAAGGAGTCTTACCATTGTATTTTCTTAAGTTCTTAGCAACAGGTACGTTCGTAACATAAAATAATTCAACTTAAATTTGTTTGCACTGACGAAATTCTTATTCTTATCTTCTCATATGAATTGTTTCTGATAAAAGCAAGTCCACTTTCCAATATATTCGATTTTTTCATGAGTAACATCCTTTACCAGGCTTCAATAAGTATACATCGCGATTGTCACATAAAAATCGTTTAACTTTGTGAGTTTGTCGAATTTGTAATATTCTTTATCCTAGTCAAACAATTAATGTCAAGTTATTATTAAATTTAAAATTTGTCAAAATATTTAGAAGAGTGTTCTTGATGCTGAGCTGTATTGTCTCATCTAGTTTAGAAATGCCACTCACAGTTTTAACTTACGGAATAAAATCTTTCTTTATTTCTGTGCCATTAGTTTTCCATAGGGCAAGGTTGTTTCTTCTTCAAAAGTGTTATGTCGCGTTAGTGAAAAAACCTTTGGACTGGGCAAATTAATTTTAATAATTTTCTCATTTGGAATTGTTTCGTTGCTTCAAAAATGTAATCGTATTGAATTTTAGAATTTTGGCCATTGTTAAACATTTTTAGTTTTGTTTAGTAATTTTGTTATTTGCTTATTGAGCGAAACAGAGTTTTTAAAAGATCCTGTAATTTCTTGATTGATGATCGAAAATATGAATTTTATCGATTATTTTGAACACGTTTTTATATGTCCATTAGTCGAAAAAACTGCCATTTTCTACACCTTATGGAAAAATTCTAATTATTTATGGTTTAGCGCCAATTCTTTTCGTAAAAAAAAAATGTAAAAGCACTACATCTCTGTTTCCAAAGTCTCTCCTTAGTGTTTTAATATTTTTAACCTTAGGGAGGCATCACTAAAAATAAGTAAGCCTCACACATTTCAGATGCGAAAAATTAATTGTTTTGAGACAATAAATTTTGATTATCGGTATTATAACGTTGAGTAAAGTTGCGATTAACGATTATTGCAATAATCGAGTTTGTTCTGTAACCAATCAAATTCTCATAAAACAGCAGTAAAGCAAAAATATATTTTGAAATAAGTATGTTAAGTTGTGTAGGTAAATGTTGAAGTGTCTCGTTTTTTTAATTGATATAAAGACTATAGAAGGACTAACTTCTTATAAATTTGTTTCAATGAGAAGCACATACGTAATAAATCCGAAGTTTACCTCATTTTGCTACTGGACAAAAGTACAGTATTTCGTAATTGAAAATAAAAAATTGAATGCTATCAGTATCACTTTGGGCGTTCCTTAAGAAGCATTGATTACTCTGTGGATATTTCTTGTTTTCGTTGATAGTATCACAAAAGTAATAAAAAATAAAAATGTGACTATACTCATGATAATTTTAAAATTTACTGTACGATTGAAAACATGTGTGATACTGTTAAAGTATACAGGCAGACCTTGAATAGGACGACTGCCCCACGTTGGACAAAAAAATTAATGAAAAATTATGAAGTTCTATACGAAGTAAAATTCCAACAAAAATCAATGCATTACACATCAGATGCCACCTCGAATATGCGGTAGTCGTCTCGAGCCCTTATTTCGCGTATTTGAACCATTTATTTTATTATAAAAAGGTAAAGTTTACAGTAAAAATGGCATCTAGAAGTGAATATTTGAGTCTAAAAGATGCGGTTGAGTATTCTCATTATTTGTCTCCTAGTGAAGGTGAAATTGATGGGAATGTGACCCAGAGTTCGTACCTGATACAGAAGACTTAGAAATAGACGATGAAATTGAAATAGTAGATGAGAAACCTGATTATGCCATACCAGGCTGGCATTGATAACGCTTATGATGTAATTAAATCTGAGAATTCGGAACAATACGTCGCAAAATCCGGTCGAGTATGATCCGGCAAGTCGTTTCCACAGACGCGACAGTTACAACGGAATATTTTGAGCCTGACGCTGGGTGTACCCAGTTATATGAGTTCAGCAACTGAAATTATTATTCCTAATATATAAGGGAGAGTCTCCGGTTGTGGACACAGTTTTGTTTTTGACCAATGATTTTCCTTTGAGTCCATATTTTGCTGAGATATAAATATCAATGGATAGCTAGAGGCATTAGCTAACTGTTTGCTAAAGTCACTACATTGATTCCGTCAACTAGAAAAATTTTACGACCAATTTTGTGAAGTCCCCTTATTTTGCCAAAAAAAAAATAAAAAATCGTAACCGGTTATGGGCACCCTTCGAAAATTCGCTGAAAATGGGAATAGTTTAAGGAAAACGCACCTAATTTGAAAGAATATCGAGGTTTATTAATTGTAAAGGCTTTTAGTGGCAAACATGAAAAAAACTTTTTAAAAAATTATTCAACTTCAGTCAACTTCGATGGCAGAGGTTCAATCAAACAGATGGTGCAAAGTCGATATCATCATCAGATGATGGAGTGTTTTTTTTTTAAAGCGTTTGGCCGATGATTTTGATATAAATCGATGTGGCACCCCAAATCACAACGAAAATATTGTAGACATATCGATAACACTCACCTGTTTGAGATTATTCACTTTGATTTATCGCATTTTTAAAACATTGGAAAATTAGCTCGTCCATTCACTTTGATATTAGCTAGAAAACTGCATACTATCAAAATACAAGTACGACAATAATAAGATCAGCCATATTTGTATTCTGCCAAAAGTTATGCAGGGATGCCCACAACTGGAGAGTGCCCACAACCGGAGACTCGCCCCTATTTAATAATCTGATAACACCAATGATAAAATAAATATTGGCTTATCATACTAACGATGAAGCACAACGAGTTTTTGAGAAGTAAAATGAAAAGTTTACTGACAGAACTGAGCATGATGCATTTTTTGGAGCACTTCTATCAGCTGGAGCTCTACACTGTAGAAGAGACAATTTAAAGGGAATGCGGACGACTGATGAATTTCTTCGTAAAAATATTTTTACTGCAGACAAATCTCTTAACAGGTTTGTTGCAATATCCCGATATCTTCGATTTGACGACAAAACTACCAGAACTACAAGACGACAGATACCTATCGAAACTCATTTACACCTTTTGGCACTCATTTACACCTTCGTGGAAAATGCTCATTCCGGCAAAATATATTGCTGCTTATATATTTTCTATATGGGAAAAGCTCAGGGTGGGGTCGCAAAAAAAACAAAGTGTTGTGAGGTGTATGGGTTGTAAAGTACTTGGCTAAACTTTGGATCAGGCACAGGTATAACCACCTCTAATTTTTTCACGAGTTTTTCTCTAGATGAAGCTCATCTCCGCAAAAATTTAACGCTCCTTGGAACAGTAAGAAAAAAATAAAACGGATACACCAAATTAATTGAAAGTGTACAAAACTCGACCAGGGTATTCTTCAATGTTTGCTTTTAGAAAATCCGCAAACGCTTCAATCTCAAATGAGATTCTAAACCAATCATGATTATGTACTACAATAGGACTAAATGAGGGGTAGATAATAGTGACAAACTAATCAAAGAATGAATATTCATGTGGTAAACGAACTGCTTGCTGGCCAGACAGAATATTTATGAACATATTAGATATAGCTTCACTGAACGCATTTATTATCTTCATGCTAAAAAATTCACAATTGCAATTTTCAAACCCATCACGAACAAAACAGTTTCTATTATACTTTGGACAACAATTGGTTAATGACAACATGATACAACGTTAAGAAAATGCTAGAATGAATCCGAAATTACAGCGTGCTTTGTCGGCTTGCGGTGTTGAGCCTCCAAAAGATGTAGAGGGATGTTAATAAATCAACTGGTATTACGACTACGTATGAGGAGTAATTTTTCAAAAGGTTTGTATCTATGTATTTAATAAAAGGCACCAAGAGCAATTAATTATGAGTGAGTATATTTGGAATTATGTTGTATACAATGATTTAAGATGGCGGTTTAAGAGTTGCGATGGAATGAAATGTTTTAACTCGTAAAAATCATTAATCCGATCGATGAATTGATTTGAGATAATATGTGATAGAGATGAGAATATGCAGTTCAGTTTTCAAGAGGTCGATGCTTGTGTCGATCTTTGGTAGAGGTGTATACTTTGAAATAACCACTAAATACATTGGGGGTTTCTGGCGCTGACAAATTTATAGTGAGCACTTATGTTGTATTTTTACTGATCCGTATTCCCAAACTGAACTGTGTAACATTGTAGACAGAGCTGCTTTACATTTCTGTGTAGGTGAGTGAACATTTAACATAAATGAGCAGTGCGATATGGTGAATCGACTGAGTAATTTTTTCAATGAGTGATTAAATGTCATGAAAGGGATTTAGTTAGGGTTTGATTCGTAAAACTCTTGCTTGCACGTCAAAAACAAATCTGAGGTCTGTAACCAAAGAGAGTTAAAGTAAGTCCCAGAGACATGACATATAGTATCGGGGTAATTTATTTATTTTATTGTAGGGGTGGTGGTTAGTGCGTATTGACCCTTGATAGGTATGTTTTAAGACCCATCAGGGAAAATAAAGAAAAAGGAATTAAATTAACAGGTGTGTAGTACATAATTGGAACAGTGGTGTTTATTTAAGAAAAATTATTGAGTATGATAGTTTGGTCAAAAATTTGACCATTTTACCAAAATGCACCCATGCTTTTGTATGAGTTTAATGCCTAGCAAAATCCGCTACCTGTTTCAAAAATTGTTTTTATTTTTCAAAATGTCTCTGTGGTTATCAAATTTAAATGTAAATCGTAAAAGAACAATCTGTTGATATTTCAAAATTATTTTAAGAAACATGTTTTCACACTGATTAGATCAAATGTCAAGAAATGCAGCTATATTGTACACTGAACGGTTCAGAAAACCGGCCACTCTAAAATTTTTTTTTTTTTTTTGATGCGAAAATTGATTGAATGAACCGCACTAGCTGGAAACATGAAACATAAACCAAATTCAAGGACATTCAAAACTATCTTAGAAAATGTTATCATACCAATTTTGTATAATCAAGTGGCTGAGTATTTTTCTTATCCCAC
Source organism: Tipula helvola (assembly GCA_963556165.1). NCBI lineage: Eukaryota > Metazoa > Arthropoda > Insecta > Diptera > Tipulidae > Tipula > Tipula helvola. Next base: position 71,716,160 of record OY744481.1, read on the forward strand.
AACATGGCTTATAACTAAATTTTAAAATGTGAATACCTTCTGAACCGAACTTGCTAAATTTGCTTGATGCTACCTGTATCCCTATTACAAAACATTTTTAATTGAATTTAAATATTTGTTTGTGTTTTTTTTTTGTTTTCTTGCCATAATCTGAATATAAAAAATATGATAATTCTACATTATTTAAAGTAGATTACTGTTAGAGGTTATATGGGCGTTTTCCAGAATTCCCATTTCCCACCTTTTATTATCATTTGAATCAAAACAAAGTTTAGTTAATATTCGGGACTTTGTTTTAATTCAAATGTTAATAAAAGGTGGGATTTCTGGAAATCGCCCAGATAACCTCTTTGAAAACTGTTTCCTAAATTACGCTATGCACAAATTTTCTAATTACAAGCACAAAATGCATGGCTTTCTTGCTTGACACCCATTTTTATTGTAATTAATAGAAAATTAACATTATATTGAAAATGAGTATTATTTTACTCAGTTAAAAACCCATGGGCTATCCGATAACTAAACTTTTAAAAATTCTAACTAACTTTTAAATTAAATTAATAATTTTTCTCCATTTGTGAAATATTAAATTAGGTTTAGAGCTTTGTTAACTTCCTCATACTTATGTTTGAATATTTACGAGTATATGAGAATTCCCTCGGATTCGTAAACAAGAATAACATCATCAATTCATTAGTGCGATCGATAATCTCATCCGTTACCTAAGCACAAAAAAAAAATTAATTACTTATAATCGGTTACATATCACTATAACGTATAGTGTTATCCAATAAACTTCTAACAGATTAACAAAATACAATGGTTACGTGTATTTTTGAACAAATTAAAATTGACAGAACGACAATTAATCCAACGTATCAATCAAAATCAAGTGAATTGACTGAACTGTATATACACCAGTCACCCCATTACCACACCACATCCTATCGCCTCATTGTTGTTATTATTCTATAAAAATATAAAGATGAAAATAATAAAAAAAAACGCTCCAATTATTTTTTTCCTTTTTTCTATTCTTTAGATTTACGAGAATGTATCAATCCTTGTGTATATACATCTGGTGCGGGTGAAGAATAACAACAGCAGTGTGTATAGGAGTAGCAAAGTAAAAGAAAAATTCCTTATCCTCAGCCTTTATGTGTTTTATAGCTACTACGTACATATGTATGTATATTCATATTTTTTATATACGGGATAAACTACATGGCGGTGGTCTGGTTAGGTTCATTTTCTTTTCTTACGATTATTGTTATTATGTTTCATTCGTTTTTGTTTATTATGCTAATAAAAGTAGGAAAATATGAATGATGAAGAGAGAATGAAAATTTTTTGAATTTCCATACAACACGGCTTTTATAATAAAGTATGTAAAGGAATATTATAATAAATAAGACGTTACAACATTTTTCGTGATGCTCAACTCCAGATTTTCGGTTTTTTTTTTTGCTATCTCCCTCTTTCTCTGTTTTTATGCTTCTTGGATGTTGTGTTTCTGTGTGAGCCGGCGATATTTTATTTCATTTCTTATTTAATATTGTTATAGACTATCATTTTCATAATTTTCCTTTTTGTTTGCTGTTGCCATTTATGTTTTTGGGGAAAATTGTATTGTAAACAAAGCACAACAAAAAGATGAATATTCCCTAAAGGAAAATTAATGATCAAATTAAATATGTAAAACAAAATAATTTATTCCACTTGGTTATTAATTTTTTTTCATATACATACACAGTACACACACAACAATGCACAGATTGATATGGATTTGATTGTTTTGGTTATAATTTCATAAACATTGAATATTGTACATTCATATTTGTACATATAGCTTATGTCATTTTAATAAGCTCGACAAAATAAGCTAATTGATTTATTTTGTGATTATTTACCTGTACGACATAAAACAACCTATACTCAGGTTGATTGTTCTTGAAAAGGGTATATAGTAAATTTGATTAATTATTTGGATGTTTTGTTTATTTACATTTTTCAATGTTAATTGTTATTTTTGTTAACGCCCTAATTAATCTTGAATGTTGCTTAAGTAATTAAAACATAATATGACATTATATAAATAAAATTGGGAGGCTATAAAATTGGGATACACAATATAAGCAAAACGTATCAACAAACGCCGTATTAATTGGTTATTAACCTAAATAAATAGAGAAAGCAACTCACTCACCTTAATATCATCTAAATTTTTCTTCATCACCGTTAATTCGTAACGAAATTATTTTAATATGTCTGTTTACATATGACATATTTAATAGATAGAGCGCGAATATTTTTTGTTTATGGCAAATGTATTGAAATTCACACTATTTATTATTTTAGTTACCTATATGCGAATATCTTTTGAACCGCACTAGCTAGAAACATTTTTTTTTTTTTTTATTGATACGGATGTACGACCAAGCCTTACCAAGATTCCCAGATACGCCGGATCTACCGTATATACTTTACATATAACAATACGGCAGGATAGGAAAGGAATGTTAGCATTATAGACTCGACCGAGTTTCAGCCACCTATGCAGTCGATAGTTAGTAAATTTTGTTAGTTTTTTTTTCTTTTGTCATAACAAGTTGTTAGTCACCTCACAAGACAACACAATCAGCGTAATAGGGAGTGCTGCAGGTTCTTTCTGAAAAGCTGTAAGAATTTTTTTTTCCACTAATTTTTCCATCGGCGGTTGTGAGGGGGGCGACATTTCGTTCCATCATCATATTCACATGCGGTCACCTAAATGTGTACTAACTGTATCTAGTGTTGCGTCTCTGCTGATTCTCCTTCTCGCCCCCCACCGCACTAGCTAGAAACATGAAACAAGTTTCAAGGCTATTCAAAACAATCTTACAAAATATTACCATACCATACTTTGTCTAATCATGTAGATGACTTTTTTTTACTTTTGTTATCCCACAACATATTTTAAAACTCATTTTTCAAATGTGAATACGGTTTGAACCGCAGTGTCTAAAAACATAAAAAAAAAAACAAACACAAATTCTAGTTCATTGAAAATAATCTTGGAAAATGGCGTAAGGCCTACTCTTTCTAAACATGTGGTGGAGGTTTCTTAAATTTTCAAACAAAAATCAAACATTGACAAATTTTAAAAATTGTATTTTAATTTTCACAATCACAAACATGACAACAATCATGATATAAAAAATTTTTAGTGCTCCCCCTCCGCCTGCCGAACTTGAATAACAGCTCCATCCCATAAAATCTAAAAGCGCGCTTCGGAGTTGCGAAAACTGAATTTTTCTAAACGTTCCCCCTATCGTCGTCATACTCGTTCTCACCCATCAGAAAATCGCAAACAATATCTTGATTCATTGGTGAATAAGACTTGCCTCCAATCAGGTTCAGTTGAAGTTTCATGTCCCTTGACAAATTGTAGCCACGAGCAGACCTGTGTTATGGCAGAAGTTCTGGGCCGGTGGCTGGCCTGCATGTATGAAGATCTGCTTCTCTCAACCTTCTTATCAACAGCATGGTGATTTCTAAGAGCTGATGAAACTACAAAATGGTCATCTAGAACGTTTGTTGCTCTTTGTCTGCGCGTACCTGGTCGCCTAATATACAACCATTTCCCGAAAAATCACGATGAAACACGTTTTACGGTACTACGGGAAATCCGGAATTTATTAAGGACGTAGCGTTGGCTTTTCTCATCTTCCAACAATGCCACGATTGCCGCTTCACTTTCTAACTTTAGCGCCATAATAACAATATAACACACTTGCACAACAAAATGTAGACTCGACAATACAACGATTTAATATCGCAAAAATAATTTCACAACTTTTCGATTACAAGTATGACTATATGTGCCTTAACGGAGCCGGAACACACAGTTTCTCTAGTACACCAAAGTTTCAAACATTATCCGACTTAAGCTTAATACATAAATAAGTAAACTGCGAAAGGGTTAGGTAGTTTCCTGCTCTCTGGCGCACATATTTATTTTCAATTGCCATATTTTGAAAATACTCCATAACGAACTCATTTTTAAACAATTAGACACAATCTGACTCTGGACGCATTCAATACGGGATCGGTATGTAATTCGGTTTTAAAAAATTCTGTTTTTTTTCGAAATTTCAGTTTCTCGAAAAATTCCGCTTTGAAAAATTCCGTTTTGAAAAATTCTTTTTTATAAAATTCTATTTTACAAAATTCTGTTATCCATCAATTGTCTACTCAGATAATGTAAATAATTACTCTTCGGTGCTGGGTTCATTGTTATGTAATATTATGTACAATGGTGTGCTTAGACTTCGCATACCTGAGGAAGCAAAAGAGAGCGGCGTTGCGGTTATTTTGATAGCCAAATTTAAGGGCGAAACAAAATATATCTGTAACGAAACTTTAGCCAATATGCAGCAGTGGTTATTTTAGATAGGGCTTCTGTTAGCCGACCATTAGACGGAATCTCGAGCTGGAAAAGGCGAGAAACTATTTGGATGGCAATCTAGGGAAATTCTCAAATAGGAGAAATTTGGATGCCGTATACCGACGGTGTGCGCTAAAAGTGATCGGTGAATTTCACTCGATATCAGATGATTCGGCATATGTAGTAGCAGGAGTGCCAGCAAATGATCTATTGGCAGAGGAGCGACACAAGCAACTCCTTAACGGGTCCCAAACAACGATAGAGCGAATCTCAGTCTGAATAGCAACTGGTGAAGTTGACTTCTTTCTGACCTAGTGGCTGATCAGACATGGATGTTTCCGGTCACACTAGTACATTACGACGATATGCCCGAGTGTCCGGATTGTAAGGGCGAGAAGGTTAGGTTAGGTTAGGTTGAAGTGGCTGCTATCGCACACTTAGGCCAGCAATGGCCCGTTGTGATACCACAGGATCCCATCTCCCCATTACTCCCGTTGAAACCAACCAGAGCTATTTATATAGCGTAATAAATCTCGCACTCCACAGTCCGCGAGTTCCGAAAGGCTGTCCATACCGTACACACCCAAATACTTATATTACCTTCTGTATGATAGCGCCGGACATGAGCATAGGAAGTGTTCCAAAGTCTCCTCCTCCTCTTCGTCCATGCAACTTCTACAAAAGTCATTCGTCTGTATCCCCAGCCTTCTCGCATGCTCCCCAAAAAGGCAGTGACCTGTCATTATCCCTACGACCAATCCTATTTCTTGTCTTCCCAGGGATATTAGTACCTTGGAGCGCCGCAAGTCCAGTTTTGGCCAAACTTGCTTTGCTACCCTGCACGTGAGAGTGTTGATCCACCTCTCATTTGTCAAGGCGATTGCCCTTTTACTGAGCGCCCATTTTAGCACTGCCATAGGCCTCCCCAGACCTACCATTTCCGGCTGCATCTGGAGAGTCGTACCGTACCTAGCTAGTTCGTCCGCCCTGCAGTTCCCCGTGACGTCCGAGTGACCCGGGACCCAGATTATCTGGATGCTGAAATACTCGCTCATCTCGTTAAGAGATGATCGGCAATCCAGCGCCACCCGCGACTTCAGACAAACTGCCCCAAGTGACTTGATCGCTGCCTGACTGTCCACATAAATTGCGATATCCCTCCCGGATACCACATTATGCTTCAACCATGTCATGACTTGCCCGATCGCCACCACTTCAGCCTGGTACACGCTGCAGTAGTCAGGGAGACGAACAGAAATATTAACATTAAGTTTATCACAGAAGACTCCGGCTCCTACCTGATCGTCTAGCCTCGAGCCGTCCGTGAAAAATTGCACTGCCTCGTTTTCCAAGATTGATCCGTTTCTCCAGGATTCCCTTGAGGGAAAGATGGTACGGAAACCCTTATCGAAGCACAACGTTGGTGTGATATAATCCAGATTCGCCAGTTCTTCGCCAGCGAATCTACCTATCGTCGAGTGTCCCACCTGAAGACGAGAATGGGCGAGAATGTAGAACATGTTTTTTCTGCTGTCGTTGATTAGAAGAAGCTGGAAAAAATGTCAAATAGTGATTACTGGGCTGCTGCTTGTAGCTTAGCACCAGAAACATTGGTTAAGCTATGGGGCAAAGCACAATCCGCTATTCCCCATAAATTGGGTGACCCCGACGTTGATCTGAACACGCAACCAAATCCGTTAAACAGGAGCAGCCATAACCGTGGGAGCAAGGGCCGGCTTATTTAACGAAGAAGCCGTCCACCAGATACGAATGGTAAGTGCCCCTGCAACCGCAGCCCGCACCCTGGTATCATTACACGAGTAAGCTGTGGAACGAGGACCGAAGGTACCAACGGTAAGTGCCGCTGCAACCGCGGTCCGCACGGGATTCTCACCATCGGAATACGTCTTGGGAACGAGAACCCAAGGCCTTAACGGTAAGTGACATCGCAACCGCGGTCCGCACATCAGCATCCGAGGAATCAGGCTTCATTGTCATCACGCAGGAGCGAAACTACTAGCGGTAAGTGCAAAGATTGTTGTAACCGCTGTAATTCTATTGTTGATAAAGGCTTTTATACCAATCGATTTGTTGGTCAGAAGCATCAAAATTATTTAAAAAAAAAACCAAGTCCAGTGAGATTATTTGCTCCACTAATCAACTCGTTGAGGAGGCAGTCAGTTTTGTGAAATTTACTGGCAGTTTTTCACTCGCCAGATACAAAACAACGTAATCATCAGGGGCGTTGTTGACCGCTGAGGTGAACGTTCGTGGGGGTTATCGTTCTGTCTTCGTGGAAATTAATTGTCGTGTTTCTGATTAATTTCCTTATTATTCGTTATTTCGTGTTTGTTTTTGTTTTTTTCCCCGTTTTGTTGGGTTACTAACGGCGTACGGTAATCACGGTTACGTCCGTAATACAATTTAAATAGCAAGTGAAGTGAGTTGGTTTAAGGAAAAAAAAGAGAAACCGTCGAGCCAAATTGGGGCACGAAATGGCGCACGGCGCCGGTAGTCACATGGGCCTGAGCAACGAGGGCGAGGACCCCTAGGGCGACAGCGGACCATCCAACACAAGCCGCGGCGAGACAGTTGATGAACAGGTACAACGAGGTATACGAAGGGCAATACAGGAATACGCGGCAAGAATGGGGAACGAGCCATCTTCGAGTAATACAGGACCGCCGGTGACTCAAATAGCACCTCTATCGACCAAATTGGCCCCGATAACTACCCAAAACACTCGATTATGGTTCCACGTGATATAGAATCCCAATTTGCACTGGGACGCATAACGAGGGAGTCGACCAAGTTCAAGCATGTCCTGGGGCTCTCAACGAGAGAACTTTGAATGATGTGAGCGAAATTGTAACGGGCACACGATCGGCGACCCCATATTCGGATCTAAAGGAAGCCATGCGGAACAGGATAAGTGAATCCAAGTCCACGCAAATACACCGACTAGTACAGGGCATAGAGCTTGGGGACATGACGCCGTCTCAGCTACTGCGCAAGTTACAGAGTAATGGGCAGACCGTCAGCGACAAGTTCATTAAAATTACCTGGTTGAAACAATTGCCTAACAGGGCACTGGAGGTGCTGGCTACCACTGCCGATGCATTGACTGCCATCCAGCTGGCCACACTTGCCGATAGGATTTTGGAGACCATGACACACACGCAAGTACTGGCAATAGCTCCAATACAAGCACCAGCAAACACCCCTACACGATACGTGGCGCACGACGCACATATTTCCCAGCAAATTAGCGAAATCATGCGCCGGTTGGAGAGCATGGACCAACAACTAGTCAGGAACCAGTCGAGAAGTAGATCTCGAAACAGATCGAGAACGAGTCGTGACACCACGCCAGTGCGATCTACTAATAGGGACGGTAGTAACGACGGGCCACGACTGTGCTTTTACCACACAACATTTCAGGAGGCTGCACGGCACTGCAAGACAACCTGTCCTAAGTGGGAGGAGTTCAAAGCCAAAAATTAATTCCTCCGCCGCAAACAGCGGCATGCGACGGAGCGCAAGCTAATTGCCGCCTCAAAATTTTCGATAAATCGTCAAACACTACCTATTTAATAGACACGGGCGCCGATATAGCCATGTTACCCCACACCACAGGCGGCACACGGGCCCATCGTTAAAACGTTTGGCGATCAACGGATCCATCTGGATTTGGGTCTTCGTCGACAATTTACTTGGACATTCGTTATAGCAGAGGTCACGATGGCAATCATAGTAGCGGATTTCTTGAATCAGTCAGGACTCTTGGTCGATACCCAGCACAGCCGGTTACTCGACCCGTTGACGTCACTTTCCGTGTTAGCCACAGAAGCTTGTGTATCGGTACCAACCATCCAAGAGCTCGAATACATGGTGGAGCAAGGTGTCTGTCGGCGTTCAGATAGTCCGTGGGCGAGTCCGTTGCACTTGGTCCCCAAGAAAAACGGAGAATGGAGACCATATGGGGATTATCACGGTTTGAATAACTTGACGATACCCGACAGATACCCCATACCATTCATCCACGATTTCGCACAGCAACTATGGGGAACAACCCATTTCACTACGATCGACCTAGTGAGGGCATACTATCAATACCCATCGAAGACTGCGATATACCGAAAACAGCCATATCCACGCCATTCGGCCTGTATTAAATTACGCGTATGACGTTCGGATTAAGGAACGCGCGCAGTACTTTCCAAAGATTTATGCACTCGGTATTGCAGGGCCTAAATTTTTGTTTTATTTATTTAGACGACATTTTGGTAGCTTCCCAGAATATTCAGCAACACTTTGAAAACCTAGAAATTATTTTTTCAAAATTAGCGACGCCGGACTAATTATCAATATCGATAAATGTCACTTCGACCAGACAAGGGTTACATTTCTAGGACACGCGGTTTCGGCAGAAGGGATCCGACCCCTTCCAGAGCGAGTAGACGATATAGCCAGATTCGAGCTGCCGAAAACGATTAACCAGCTACGAAGGTTTCTAGGCATGATCAATTTCTACAGACCCTTCATGCTCAATGCGGCACATAAACAGGCAATACTCAACGAGTGTTTGAAGGGCAGCAAGAAAAACGACACACGGGCAGTGGAATGGTCAGAAGAGTCCAAACAAGCGTTCGAATTGTCCAAAAAACAGCTTTGCGAAGCTACGTTGTTGAGGCACCCATCGTCCTCCGCGAAACTCGCCTTAATGATCGATGCCTCCGACACGGCGATCGAAGCAGTATTGCAGCAGCAGAGCGAATAGAGCGGAAACGGATACGAGATCAAATGGGAACCCCTCCAATTTTTCTCCACCAAGCTGAGCCCAACACAATAAAGGTACAGTGCGTATGACAGGGAACTCCTAGCCGCATATTCCGCGGTAAATAAATTCCGTCATATGGTCGAAGGGCGAATTTTAACACTGTATACGGACCATAAACCACTGGTTTACGCGTTCACACAAAACCCGGCTAAGGCCTCGCCACGCCAGTTTCGTCACTTTGATTTCATCGCACAATTTACGACTGATATCAGACACATAGCGGGCAGCGAAAATGTGGTAGCCGATACGCTGTCACGGATCGAACCACTAGAAATCGGAGAATCCATTAATTACGCAGCATTTGCCGATTCACAGCAATCCGACGAGGGATTTAGGCAATTTAGAGAAACGGTCTCAGATTTGGAGTTCAAAGAAGTACCAGTCGCGTTGGCATTCAGACAAACGATACTGTGCGATGTATCCACCGGGAAAATGCGCCCGTACATCCCGCCGAGCTTCAGGAATATGGTGTTCGAGGTGGTACACAAACTGTAACATCCAGGGGTGCAAGCATCCGTCAAAGTCATCACTGAACAATTCGTGTGGGACGGGGTAAAAAGAGACGCGAAACGGATGGCCCAATGCTGTCTAGCATGCCAGAAAGCAAAGGTCGCGAGGCACACGAAAAGTCCGACGGGAAATTATGCACCAGTCGCAAATCGATTCGAGGAACTGCACCTGGACATAATCGGTCCATTACCAATATCGGAGGGGCAGCGTTACTGCGTAACCCTGGTAGATCGATTCACCCGATGGACAGAGGTCATCCCAACGCCGGACATCAGAGCGGAGACCGTCGCTGTGGCGGTATACAGTAACTGGATTGCCCGGTTTGAATCAGAGTTATTCAATGAGTTCGCCAAACTACTGGGGTTCGTTCACAAACGAACGTCAGCATAATACAATCCGAAGTGCAACGGCGCGATCGAAAGATTCCACCGAACACTCAAGGCAGCTATAATGTGTCACCAGAGACAAGAGTGGACACGTACACTACCCATAGTGCTCCTGGGACTTCGAACAAACTACCGGGGTGATTTTAAGACGACATCGGCGGAATTGGTGTTTGGGCAAAACATACGGGTACCAAGCCAATTGATTTCCGAAGACACTAGCATCGCTAGCCAGTCAGAATTCGTGGAGGAATTGGGAAAACATTTCGACCAAATTCGCCCACCACCACCAGCTTCGCGGCATTGTGCCGAAAAAACATTTGTAGCCACGGAGCTAAATTCGTGCCCAAATGTTTGCGTCCGTGCGGATGCCTTACGAAGATCCCTGCAACCTCCATACCATGGTCCCTTTCCAGTGGTTAACAGAGACGAAAAAACCTTCACACTGCTAATTAAAGGTAAGCACTGCAAAATGTCGGTCGACCGATTGAAACCGTGCTTTACAGAATACGAACGAGACAATTCACAACCAGGCCATAGCACACCAACGAAGACGCACAATGGAACTACAACAAACACAACAACTCGCCAATTGACTACACCGACAAAACGGGCTGACGGACTAGCACAGACAAACAGAGTACGGTTCAATCTGGTAGACAAATCAGCACCGTCAACATCCAGCAGCAAATCGAGCGACAAACCAATAACAACCGTCAAGCTGCCGAGAACGGTAACCACAAGAGCCGGCAGAAACACAAGAATACCAACACGCTACGCGTTATCACTCATCGGTGATTCGCTAGTAACGGGGTGATGTGGCGTTTTGCACGACATACGTAATTACGTACTAACCAAATTACGAATAACAAATTTGACAGCTAATGACAGAGTAGCCCCGAATTATCTGCTCCTTGTATTCACCTTAGCGGGCAACAATGCCATCTATCCGTCGGTCAGAGAAGGGTTGATTAGTGGGGAAAATATATTAGTAGTTTCAGATTTTTGCCGAATCAATTAGCCAATGCAAACAAAACAAATCGATTGGTATAAAAGCTTTTTTCACAGAGAAAAAAAACAGCAATCATCGCACGACGTCCAGGACACAAACCACGTCGCCACTTGTAATAAGAGGGCAATCAGCTATAAGCCGTTGGATAATTCCATATTCACATGTAAATTACCATCGGAGTTTTATCCGAATTATAACGTTTTTATTAACGTCCCTGCGTAAACCTCGCAGACTCCAACAGAAAAAACTTTATGGGGCAAAGCACAATCCGCCATTCCCCATAGGTTCAGAACATTATAATTGGAAGAAAAATTGAATAGATAAATAAAATAAATTAAAGTTCTGATCTCGCAAACCCCCCCCCCCCCTATCGAAGTAATACCTAACGGTAATTTAGAAGGAAGGGGGGGGGCAATGGCTAATGAAAGGAAAGTGTCTGAAGCCGGTAATAATACGGCACTAATATTCGCACGGGCAAATCAGAAATCCCCCATCCCACTACCCCCCGTACCCCCAAATATAATTTTTCCACCAAATGCCATTATCTCAAAAGCTTCTGCAGGAGCCATGGGAGCTTCATCCCAAATAATTACATCAGTTGTTGTGAGAATATTTTTGTTTTTTTAATGATAACCGGCAATATTTATTGTTTATCATATCTAAGGGGAAATTGAATGCAGAGTGACAAGTTACACCTCCGGGTTGCAGAGTAGCCGCAATACCGGTCCATGACAATACTTAACACATTCTGTTGTCTGCCACGAAGTATTTGTATAATAGCCTTATATAAAAAGGATTTTCTGCATCAGATGGGCTGTCAATAAAGAATCATCAATTTATTCCACCGGGTAAAGCTGCTGTTAATATAGTTTTGGCTGCATTAAACTGTTCTTCATTCAGCAATCATAACATTTGTTCGCCTTCTAAATTCTCCTCAGCAAAATTCACAGTACTTGGGCTTACGACACCGTGATGGATTAATGATGGTTCAGGTAAGCCATGTTCGGTACACGATGAGTTTTCATTTTCGAGCATGTTATTAATATCTCTAAGGGCAACTAAAATTGCAGTTTGCTCATTAAAACCTTGATGTACATAGTCTTCAGACATTTGCGTTTTGTATTCATTCCACAAATCTAATTTAAAAACTCGGAAAACAAGGAATGCATATAGGGTGTGATTGCCCATGAACAGGATTTTCAAACAATCTCCAAGCAGCTTCGGGTGGGCTAACGTATCGACACGTATAACAACTAAGTGGTTGCTTTTTTCATATGTTGAATGGGAATCTTGGAATTTTATAAACATATACTAAATACTACCAGCAATTCAATGAATCGTATACTGAATCCAATGAATTCTTAAAGAACAATATAATTAAAAAAAAAATACGATTTTATCTGTAAAGAAAAACTGTAATCTAGATTAACATTTTATATTTAATGTTAACACTATAAATAATACATGAACCCTAAACATGATGTCTTCCGCCCAATTCCGTCGCCCCTATAAATAGGAAATTATGTGAAACAAAAATGTAAATAGTTATGTTGACAGATTCTAATAAATTTGTATTTTTATTACCAATCCTTTATCACATGTATATAATACTTGTACATACCAAACATAAAAAAAATGTTTTTAATGAAAATCCATTAATTAAAAATGAAAATGTATAATAATTTCCCAAAAAATGTATTTATACAAAAAAATATTTTCCTTTTTTGTATTTATATTTTGATTAATGAATTTTCATTAAAACTTTTCCCATTGAAAGCTTTAAAAGTATACACACACACACATATAAAAAAATTTGTAAAATTAATTTTTTTTTTTTGTATTATTGATTTGATTACAGAAAGTTTCTTTTGATTTGAATTAAGATTGACATAAAATTACGAAAAAGGAAATATGTTTTGTTGGTTTGGTGCTGTGTTACACGGAGGGGCAATTTTTTTTATTTCTATGTCGGTCAAATTTGATTTTGAATGATAAAAATAATGAAGCAGGAGGCACTGAGGGGGATTAAATATTTAATGACATGATTGTGTGTGGTTAATATAATTATCTTGGAACAATTTTATTAGTTCCAATTTAGATTAAATTTTGTAGGCGTTGATATACATGTGGTTTAGTTTTAGGTTTTTTTTTTTTTTTGTATCCCTAATTCTATTCTAATCTATAATAATGTATACAGTATTTATTTATGTCGGGGGTTTGATTTCTTGTTTGCCTATATATGTACCTACCTACAAGACCTAATTTTCCATCTACATACCAATGAACTCATATATTATGCTTTAGTTAATTTTCGTGCTTTCTGTGTTAATGAACAACGTGCTGTAATAACATGAATCTGGGATACTATTATTTAGTATAATTTACTAAAATAACTATATTAGGCCATAATACGAATATATTTGGGAAGAAAATATATAATCAATCAACATGCCCACGCAATTATAATTTTCTTTCGTTAGAATAAGCTTATCTGCGCCTGACGACTATTTAAGGCATTTTTGTACACCTCTACATACGTAGGTGTTTGACCTACAAAAATTTTTCTGTCTTAATACAGATTCACAATATTGATTACTACAATTATGTAACAGATTTTTATATTTTTATTTGGAATGTGTATGTACTCGTATTTACTGTATAGACTCTGTAAAAGAATATTCTTAGAATTTGTTTCAAAGCAAAAAAATATACAACAAAATGTCTTCACACGTAAGAAGAATTTGTCAGTATGAATATAATCTATAATATATGTAGAACTGTAATGTATTATTATGTATGTTAAAGGAGATTTACACAACCATTCAAAACAAAAACTGTACAACAAATGTAAATTTATAATTCAAAGTGGTTGATCTAACGGATCTAAGTCCACCTTGATACTTTCAATACTTATTTTTTGTTTACATCACATTCAATTTAATTTCAATATGAACACTTGACTTTGTTGATATCTCAGTAAACCAAAAAAAAAAACATTGAATTTTTTACTTGATTAGTGCCATTGTGCATTAACAACAAAAGAATGAGAAGACCTCAAGTCTGCAACCACAGCAATAAAAATTCTAACCAAAAAAATTTAATATTTACAAAGCGGTTTTCATCCAAACAAAAAAAAAACGAAAAGCAAACAACAAAAAATGGAACGCTTCGAGCGACAAAGCTAAATATTTTCTTTGTGTGTGTTTGTGGAATCGATTCCACAATATGTACAGTCTATCTTTTAACAACAGTAATGTTTATGATTCTGTATGTAACATGATCAAATAAAGAATTTTAGAAAATACTGTAGTAGGTACTTGACGATAAACATTAAATGTAACATCGATGCAGAATCATTTTGGAATTAGAGTCTGCGCTAATCGCAAACAATATGATAGAAGTACAGATTACCAAAAGTTGTTTCTGCTTTATTTACATTTTAGTTGGTTATGTTGCAAAGCCTTCAAAGTTGCTTGTGCAAAGTTTTTTTTAGAGATATCAAAAACTTCAATCGGAGAATATTGGTAAATTTTGGGATTATTTGGCTCAGAATTTGCTAATTTCCAAAAAATCAGATTTTTAATCAAATGCATGAATGGATTTTTTGTCTCAAAATTTACTGACTTATGTATATGGTAGAGTGATTTTCAAGCAAATCGAATTTTCTATAGAATGAATGGAAATTATCAAGCAATTTAAATACTGGTTGGCACAATAATTACAGATCCCGAAAATTAGCTTTAAAGGCATCAAGAACGGCAATAGGCGCACGATTGCAGACTTTTGATTTTTTCGCTAAGAATTTGCTGAGTTATAGTTAGGTGATTTTTAACTCTTACATCTACCAGCTACCCGGGTAGCTATTTGATTTTAAAATGCTCGTATAGTTTTTAATTTGTAAGCTACGTGGTTCTAACTCCTCGACACCCTCAAAATGATTTTTTTTATCGATTTTCGAATTGAAGCTCAAAACTAATTTTGTTCAAGAAGATTTTTTGTTTTTTTTCTATTTAAACTCTCTTGTTCCATGACTGACTACCGGGGTAGCCAACAGAATATATACTTATTGTATTGGTTTTTTACTTTTCCCACTATAACGAAGTTATATTGGGTAAGTATTGTAATCGCGAAAAAATTTTGTTCCAGATTTTCACATTTCTCGACGAATTAGGTTACCAGGACCCCGAAACACCGATCAGAAAAATGTCGCGTCCGTCCTTCCGTCCGTCCTTCCGTCCGTCCGTCCGTACTTCCAGTCGCACATTTTTATTATTTTTGTGTGGCCTCCCATTCTTACAAATATTGATAGTTTTGGTCGAAATTTTGTACAGAGATAGATTTTAGTAATAAGCAGTTTGTGTTAACTTTTAGGTCCATTCGAGTATAGAATAGAACGGGTTGCAGTGGAAGAGAAAACTGCCAAACAGATTTTCTCAAAAACGAGACCGACGATTTTTTTGTTATGTTGATGATAAATTTGACAATTCATCATCTACTTGTACACAAAATTTGAAGTCGATTGAAGCATTGCGTGGGTGTCATTTTGACAAAAAGAAGTAATATACATTTGTTTTTCTGTTTACCGAGGTAATGTCGAATTTTCCGAAGAAATATTTTTCTACAATTAATACATCTTGCAAATTCCAACAATTGTTCCTTAGGTGTCTTTAAGATAAAATGAATAGATTACCGTGTAATATTAAATTTAAGTTTCTAAATTTATCTAAAATACTTTGCTGGTGGCAAGAAATATCGACATTTAAAAATAATTATATCTAGTGAGCTTTTAAATATAGCAAGATATTCCCGTTTCTATAACATTGACATTTCTGTGACGTTTTATTGACATTTTATGATAAATGATGGAAATATCAACGACATGTTGATCGATACTTTCTTTGTGATTTTGTGAATAAAATCGTCTTTAAAGGTATTATTTCTGGTTAATAAATTCTCTTTGTATTCAATGTCGTACCTATATTCAATAGCTAAAGGATACTATGGGAGTGGTTAAAGCGGCGGAGTTTGGATCAGGAGGTACCGGGTTCGAATCCCAATAGGGGCTGGATGCAAAAGGGATTTTTCATCATCTGATTACTATCGGTTATGACGATGAACACAATTATGACCCCCTGTTGAGAGTGCAGAATCCATGGGCCGACCCACCTTCCATGTCAGCACTATAGGTTGGCATGAAGCAATGCAATGTGCAGGTGGTTTATACAAAACGGGTCTATAGCCGTGCGTCCTCGATTTGGCTGCTACTGCGTAAAGTAGGACGGTAAAAGTTAACTGCGAAAGAGTTGGGAGTGATAAAGAAAAGAGCATAGAATAAAACGAAAAAAAAAAAAAAAAAAAAAAGAATTATATTGGCAAATTCTCACGTTGCTTTCATAATATTGTGATCTGAACAAACGGCCCAAATTTTCAGAAAATAAATTGTTGAACATTGTAGATACTCTCTGGATGGAGTAAATTAAATTCTTAAGGAATTTCAATGGTATACTAGAGATGTATAACTGGATCTAATTGTTAAAGGTCGTAAATGAAAAATGGCGAATACGACTTTGAATGCTGATCAACACGTGCCAGTTATAAATAATCTAACATTAACCGAGTTCGAATCCCTATAGGGGCGGGATGCAAAAGGGATTTTTCATCATCTGGTTACGATCGGTGATGATGATGAACACATCTATGACCCCCTGTTGAGAGTGCGGAATCCATGGGCCGACCCACCTTTCATGTCAGTACTGTAGGCTGGCATGAAGCAATGCAATGTGCAGGTGGTTTAAACAAAAGCGGGTCTATAGCCGTACGTCCTCGAGATGGCTGGCAACGGCGTAAGGTAGGACGTTAAAAGGGAACTGCGAAAGAGTTGGGAGTGCTATGAGCCCCAGAAAAAGATTGTAGAGATAGAGACAAAAATAAATAAAGTGGTTTTCAGATAAAATTCTGGAATATGGCCAATTAGGAATGACCATGGCCATTTCATATACGATTTTGACGAAATTCAAGTACTTGGCCAATTCTTATCCGATTTTGATGAAATTTAGAATGTACGATGAAATTGGGATTCTAAAATGATTTTTAGATAATGTTCTGTAATATGGCCAATTAGGAAGAAACTTGGCGATTTCTTATCCGATTTTGATTAAATTCAGCTTTTACGACGGAAATAGGATTCTAAACTGATTTTTGGATAAAAGTTCTGGAATTTGGCCAATTAGGAGAGAATTTGGCCATTTTTTATCCGAGTTTGATGAAATTCCGCATGTACGAGGGAAATGAGATTCTAAAGTGATTTTCAGATAAAGTTCTGAAATATGGCCAATTAGGAATGACCATGGCCATTTCATATACGGAAAAAGGATTCCAAAATGAATTCTCTACAAATTTTGGGAATATGGCCAATTAGGAAGGAACTTGGCCATTTCTTATCCGATTTTGATGAAATTTAGATACTTGGCCATTTCTTATCCGATTTTGATGAAATTCAACATTAACGAAGAAAATCGAATTCTAAAATGATTTTTAGTAATGTTCTGGAATATGGCCAATTAGGAAGAAACTTGGCGATTTCTTATCCGATTTTGATGAAATTCAGCTTTTACGACGGAAATAGGATTCTAAATTGATTTTTGGATAAAAGTTCTGGAATTTGGCCAATTAGGAGAGAATTTGGCCATTTCTTATCCGAGTTTGATAAATGTACGAGCATGTACGAGGGAAATGGGATTCTAAAGTTATTTTCAGATAAAGTTCTGGAATATGGCCAATTAGGAATGACCATGGCCATTTCATATACGATTTTGATGAAATTCAAGTACTTGGCCATTTCTTATCCGATTTTGATGAAATTTAGAATGTACGATGTAAATGGGATTCTAAATTGATTTTTGGATAAAGTTCTAAAATTTGGCCAATTAAGAAAGAATTTGGTCATTTCTTATCCGATTTTGATGAAATTCAGGTACTTGGCCATTTCTTATCCGTTTTTCATGAAATTTAGAATATACGATGGAAAAGGGATTCCAAAATGAATTCTCTATAAATTTCGGGAATATGGCCAATTAGGAAGGAACTTGGCCATTTCTTATGCAATTTTGATGAAATTCAGCTTTTACGACGGAAATAGGATTCTAAATTGATTTTTGGATAAAGTTCTGGAATTTGGCTAATTAGGAAATAATTTGGCCATTTCTTATCCGATTTTGATGAAATGCAGGTACTTGGCCATTTCTTTTCGGATTTTGATGAAATTCCGCATGTACGAGGGAAATGGGATTCGAAAGTGATTTTCAGATAAAGTTCTAGGGTGGGATGTTGTCACTTCACTTTCGATTCGAATTCGATAGATTTTATGTCTCATATTTCAAGAATAAAATTTTACTCTTTTTCGTTTTTCAATTATGCTCTTTTTCATGCTATCTCAGCTTGCTCGAATAAAACAACATTCTTTTTCTACTTATACTCATGATTATTTATCACTCAAATTTTTGTTTAGTGATGCTTTATCGATTTGAAGGAAAAGAAAAGTACGCAACAAAAAGAGATCGCAATAGAAAAATCGTAATTAAAAAGCGAAGTAGAGTACAATTTTATTCTTGAAACATGAGACATAAAATCTATCGAATTCGAATCGAAAGTGAAGTTACAACATCCCACCCCTGGAATATGGCCAATTAGGAATGACCAGGCCATTTCATATACGATTTTGATGAAATTCAGATTGTACGATAGAAATGAGATTCTGAAACGATTTTAAGATAAAGTTCTGGAATTTAGCCAATTAGGAACGTTTTTGGATATTTCTAATCCGATTTTGATTAAATTCAGGAACTTGGCAATTTCTTATCCGTTTTTCATGAAATTTAGAATATACGATGTAAAAGGGATTCCAAAATGAATTCTAGATAAATTTCGGGACTATGGCCAATTAGGAAGGAACTTGACCATTTCTTATCCGATTTTGATGAAATTCAGCATGTACGATGGAAATGGGATTTTAAAATGATTTTTAGATAATGTTCTGGAAAATGGCCAATTAGGAAGAAACTTGGCCATTTCTTATCCGATTTTGATGAAATTCAGCTTTTACGATGGAAATGGCATTCTAAAATGATTTTTAAATAAAGCTTTGGAATTTGGCCAATTAGGAAGGAATTTGGCCATTTCTTATCCGATTTTGATGAAATTCAGGTACTTGGCCATTTCTTATCCGATTTTGATAAAATTTAGAATGTACTATATGGAAAAGGGATTCTAAAATGATTTTTATATAAAGTTCTGCAATATGGCCAATAAGAAAGGAAGAGCTTGGCCGGTTTGAAGAAATGCACTGAAGCTAAAGCCATTTGTAAGCAATGTGGTAAAAGTGATCATGTGTCAAAGGAATGTACGGAGCAAATTAAAGCATGTGTCAATTGTAAAAAAGTTATGGACAACCATACTAGTAAGAAATGCACTGACGCTAAAGCCATTTGTAGGCAATGTGGTAAAAGTGATCATGTGTCAAAGGAATGTGCGGAGCAAATTAAATCATGAGTCAATTGTAAAAAAGTTGTGGAAAATAATAAGTTGAACATCGATGTGAATCATGAAGCAACTGATAAGGCATGTCCTAGTTACCTAAGAACATTAAATTTAATGAAGAGGAGAATTTGTTACGAAAAGCAACCAAATCTCAAGATGTCCCATTTCGAATCATTTATTTGAATATCAGTAGTTTACTAGCCCATATAGATGAAATTAGAGATCTAGCAAACAAGAGGCAACCACATGTTATATGTTCTAGTGAAACATGTGTTCCATGTGAGGGCTACTCATGTATTCGATGTGTTTCACATTCACGGTTTACTGGGGGTGTAGTGATTTATATATCCAAAAATTTAAATTTTGAAGTAAAAAATTGCTCGATTGAGAATAATTATTTATGGATTAGTAAAGTCTTGATAAGAAAATCAGATCAATTGAATAAAAATGTAGCATTATCTGTGTTGTATCGATCCCCAAGTTCAAGTATAATATCATTCATCAACTATTTCGATCAATGGAGTGACGAAAATATTTCTACAGACGAGTTAAATTTAATATGCGGTGATTTTAATATTGACTACCTACGTCAGACGACGAATAAACTTAAGTTGGATAGAATAATGACAATATTGAATCTGAAACAACTAATGGAGAAATGTACCAGAATAACAGCAGACACGAATACCTTAATTGATTGGGTTATTGGTAATACAACAACTGCAAATATACGTATCGACACATTAGAGCAAGAGAAAATTAGTGATCATGAGACGATTTAAGTAAATTTGATGGAAATTAGTAAAAGTAGCCGAGCACCAAAAAAATATATTGAGGGGATATTTAATTTTAATGAAGATATATTCAATAAGCTGTTACAAGATTCAAAGTGGGATACGATTGGTGATATTGGTGAAGTATGCGAAAATATGAATGAAAATATTTATAAGGCCCTAAATGTATTTTACAAGAAAGCAGAGATAAAACCAAAGTCAAATGAATGGTTTTACAAAAATTATAATCTGCGGCTTTTAAAATCAAAAAAGATTGCAGCGAATAAATTAGCAAAGTAAACTGGAAATGAGGAACATTGAAATGAATATAGAGCAACACGAAATCGATATCTTTCATCAATAAGAAAAAGTAAGAGAAACTATTTCATTAGAAAAATAGAAACTGCTTCGTATAATTCGCAACGAGTATGGAGCGTTTTAAAGGAAACGAGATAGTAGCATAGATCGCATCATAGTTGATAACCATGAATACTGTAACCACAAGGAAATTGCAAATGTTCTAAACAAATTTTATGTCGATAGTATCAAGATCTTAAATGGACAAATTTCAAGCGTATAAGATGATTTAGTCGAGATTAGTGCATTAGCGAAAAGAAAATTTGCTTTGAACCAGATTACATTAACAGAATTAAAGGATATAATCACAAAAATGTGTGATCAGCGAGATGTAAACGATAATTTTGAAAGCTTTGGATATTATTGGTGAAAAATTGTTATCAATTTTCAATACTTCTTTAATGTCGGGTCAATTCCCCAAATGTATGAAAGAAGCGAATATTATTTCTATACAAAAATAAAAAACGCAAAATATCCAGAAGATTTTAGACCAATAAATATGCTGGACTGCTGAGAGAAAATCTTAGAAACTATCGTAAAGGGGCAGCTAATCGAATTTTTAAACGTGGAAGGGATATTAATAGAGCAACAATCGGGATATCGTAAGGGATATTCATGTGAATTTGCATTAAAATTAGTATTGAGTAAATGGAAGGAATCGAGAGACAGGGGTGAATATACAATTATAGTATTTTTGGATTTCCAAAGGGCATTCGAAACAATTGATCGAACAATATTGTTGAAAAAGTTATCAGAGATAGAAATTACAAATAACGAATGGAATTGGTTTAAAAGTTATTTGAGTCATAGGAGTCAAAGAACGAAAGTAGTGCATGAAACATCTGATAGATGTACTAATGAGCTTGGTGTTCCTCAAGGATCCGTTTTGGGTGCCATACTATTTATAGTTTATATCAATGATATAGTAAAAAGTCTTAAAAATTGTCATATAAATTTATTTTCGGATGACACCTTGATTTATTATAGTGGAAATAACATTGAAGAAGTTGTTGATAATATTAACGGTGATTTGGAACGAGTACAAAAATGGCTAAATGGAAACAAATTAAAGTTAAATGTTAACAAGACAAAGTGTATGGTTATTGGTAAAGCAGATCATAATTATGACATCAGAATTAATCAGAGTAACATTGAGCAGGTAGACACTATCAAATATTTAGGGGTAATAATTGATAAGAGGTTGAAACTCAGTGTTCATATGTCTTATATAGGAAGCAAAATAAATCAGAAGATTGGTGTACTGAAGAGATGCCATAGAAATTTGAGCAATTTAAGCAAAAATAGTACATATCAGGCAATAATTGCTCCTCATTTTGAGTATTGTCCATCAGTGCTATTTACATGCAGTAGAGAAGATAAGGAGTACCTCCAAAAACTTCAGAATAAAGCGATGCGAGTCCTGCTAAACGTCCCAAAAACAACAAGTATTCGAAATATGTTGGAAACATTATGTTTTATGAGTGTAAATCAAAGAATAGTATACAATGTATTAATAATTATTTATAGAGTTAAAAACAATTTGGTTCCTAGTTATTTAACAAATTTTATTTCTTATGTGAAAGATAAAACTGATTATAATTTAAGAAATAGAGATCAATTTTTGTTACCATTTTTTAAGAGAACTGAAAATCAAAATTCTCTGTTTTATAAGGGAATTGATTTACTTAATAAAATTCCAAGTGATGTTAAAGTTTGCCCTAATCTAAATGTATTTAAGAGGTTGTTAGTCAAATTTATAAAAGAAAATGTAGATTAAATTTTCTTATTTAAATATTAATTGTTAAATTTATTATAATTATGTAAAGCAAATATTGAAAACTAAATAGATTCATGCTAAATAAATAAATAAATAAATAAAAACTTGAATAATTTACTATGTGCACATTAGGCATTTAACAATTAAAATCGTGGTTGTGTGTTTAGCGCAAACTGGCTATGTATAAGCACATGATTTCCGTATTGCAAGTCGTTTCGTTCTCGTGAATTTCGCTTGACGATTATGATGGGATCACATTGAGCTGATATTATTATCGTTGTTAATTGCAGTTCAGGAATCGCCTTCATATCAATTAAGACGGTATATTCCACTCGAATTAATCGATGGCACTTTGATAGCCAGGTCAATAGGAAATTGTTAAAAATTGTTAAAAAGGAAATTGTTAAAAAATTGCTAGCCCAAATATCGAAGACATAAAGAGTGTACCCGATCAAGCTCGAAACACTGGTAATAGCATGCTAAAATAAAAAACAGATAAAAAGATTGATTATAAGTGTATTACGTTGCACATGCATCAGTTTGCGTATAATTTCAAACAACATGCTTTTTCAATGTTGCGCATGTGACAAAAATTAATTTGTCATGCTTAAATAGGATTATTTTTCTATAATACAGTGCCAAATTAATCCGGAAATAAATTGATAATTGGTCAGGAAACGAAATAAATAGTTATTTGGAAATGTTGCGTTAGTACGAGTTTTGCTAATCACTACAGAACAAACTTTTTGAAATGTTGCGCATGTGACAAATCTCTGTTTGTCACTCCAACTTTTATTTCTAAATTTTTTTGTAAATTAGATTGTTAGATTATCATAAAGTGGATTATTGGTACTGCAAATTAAAAATGAAATTGGCGATTCTCAGATAATTTTAAGAAATGTATGAAGAATGTTGCCGATCGGGATAAATTATTACCATTCATCGCGGGACCATAAAAGAAATTAGAGCCTTATTTTTGATTATTTTTAGAAAACCGTATTTTTTCCAGATTTCTGTAACTGTAAACTGAACTATTTCCCAACGCTACCTATTGACAAACCAATGGCAGATTTTCTATGTGTTTTTAATATTTTTTGACAATTGATGTATTGTCTTACAAGCTATTGATTAGTTTTTAATGCTATTTATTGTCACCCTATGTAATTTCCGGCTGAACAATATCAGCTGATAATGGCTCTATTTTTTATTTTCGGTTGGGATGAGTTAATTCAATTTTAACCTTTTTACTTTTAGCTTTAATGACGTATAGGAAGTTACGTATAGGAAGTTAGCACGAAATTTTCATCCCGAAAAGACTTTTTTTTCGAAATATGTGTCTCGGCTCAAATTTAAGGAAATTGTCATTCCATCCAGAAATAAACATTCAAAACTACTATCCAAATGTGATTCATCCCGTAAAATAATTATAGAGAAATTAATTAAAATTGATTAAGATTTAAAAGCATTATATTGTAGTAAAATAAATATTTATTGATAGTTTCTTTGGACACAATTTACAGTGTGTACATTTATACTGAATAAACACTAAGCAGTCAAATTTCAATCTCGAAATTTCTTGTGCCGCTCTCAGAGATGTCCCCGTGAAATGATGTATAGCATCTGATTTCTCAACACTTATGCAATTAGAAAAAACTGCCCTCATTGAGAAATCACCGGGATTACGGGTGAAAATGAACCAAAACGCTAATGTATTACCAAACATAATACTTCCAAGGAAACACGGCCAATTTCGAAATTTCTTGTGCCGCTCCCAGAATTAAGGTGGAACTTCGAATTCTGGAATATGGCCACTTAGGAAGGAACACTGTTATTTCTCAACCGATTATGATGAAATTTGACAAGTACGATGGAAATGGGATTCTAAAATAATATTTGGAAGGAGTTCTGGAATATGGCGGTTCATTTTCACCCGTAATCCTCGTGATTTCTCAATGAGGGTAGGTTTTCTGATTGCATAAGCGTTGAGAAGTCAAATACTATACATCATTTCACGGGGACATCTCAGAGAGCGGCATAAGAAATTTCGAAATTTGCCGTTTTTAATTGTAAGTATTATGTTTCGTAATACATTTACATTTCGGTTCATTTTCACCCGTAGTCCTCATGATTTCTCAATGAGGGCAGTTTTTTCTAATTGCATAAGTGTTGAGAAATCAGATACTATACATCATTTCATGGGGACATCTCTGAGAGAGGCACAAGGAATTTCGAAATTGCAATTTGACCGCTTAGTGTTTATTCAGTATAAATGTACATACTGTAAATTGTGTCCAAAGAAACTATCAATAAATATTTATTTTACTACAATATAATGCTTTTAAATCTTAATCAATTTCTTTATAATTATTTTACGGGATGAATACCATTTGGATAAGAGTTTTGAAAGTTTTTTTCTGGATGGAATGACAATTTCCTAAAATTTTAGCCGAGACACCTATTTTGAAAAAAGCGTCTTTTCGGGATGGAAATTTCGTGCTAACTTCCAATACGTCTTTAAACTTTATCGAGTTTTCCTAGATAATAAATCACATTAACACAATCTAACCCCAGACATAACACTGATTTATTTTTTCAGCGATAACTATTGATAAATTGCATCAATGCAAACCATACATGACATTCTAGCGGCTAGTTTTATATCAATTTTGTGGTGACATTTGGAAAATCGAATATCGAATAGCGATAGCTAAGTTACAAAAATGTAATCCATCTTCATATACCTAAAAGATTCTTTTATTTCAATTTTCAAAATTTTCTTGGATTCTTCTGATTTTCCGATATTTGCATCTATCCTGTTAACTTTCAGGTGATTACCACTACGAGACTAAAAACCGAGAAGAATTAATTTTATTTATTTTGTTTTGAATTATGAATTGTCATGCTGCGATTGGTGCAGCAGATTGGATAAAGGGAAAATGACCCAATTCACTGGATCTGTTTATTTTATAGTGTATGGTGAGTGTATGTGAGGTGATGACAACGTTGAAGTGGTGATTGGGTGAGCTCGGACGCCAATGTATTTAGTTGATACCTTGTATAGCGGAGAATGAATGAGTGAGCGGCTACAAAGTAATATTACACGTACGTAAAGTTTGTGACAAAAATTAAGCATTAATTTACCATGGGTATTGAGTTTGAGGTATGAGCTATAGAAGGCTGTATTATCAAAACACTTAAAAGTTGTCATATTAACAACTTTCACCATTTCAAATAATTCGATCATGCTTTCGAATTTTTTTTTGAGTGTTTCTGGATTTCGAGCTTTTTCGAAATCTAACCGTGGCGGACTAAGGAAAATCTAGACAAGCTTTCGTCTTCGGTCCCCCTTTCGCTTTTGGGCGCAAAATTTCGTTGTCGTTCAAAAAGCGTGGAAATTTGACTTTTTCTCTGTTTTCCATGCCCAAAATATCTAATTTCACTCATTATTGAATACTTGGTCACACGTTATATTTAATTTAAAAAACTATCTACTGCTCAATTAAAACAACAAAAAAACATCTACAGATTCTGTTATAACAAGGCTATTGCATTGCATGCGTAGAGAAATTCAGATTTTACAACGCAAAATATACACACAATTCAAAAATGCGTGTCCCCTTCAATTCGTTGACCGCAACGTAACCAATCGGCGATCAACCTCATTGTTTCTATCTCTTTCTCTGCATTTATTTTCAATTATAATAGTTGCCAACAGCTTTTAGACAACTTACATTTTCGTGCTCATTTCCATACATCACGCCACCTAATGCAAAAACTCTTGAAATTACCCGGAAAACTACGAGATAACTTAGAACTTTAACTACTGTAAAATAACCTTTATAAACCAAGAAATCAAGGATTGAATAATCCAAAATTTTCAAAATCCCAATTTTCGATAACCTCATCTCTGAAAAATCATGTAACCCAGGGATATGTTTAATTTAATTCCAAGATAAATTGTAGTAATATCAGCGATTCTAAACAAATCTCAAATAACTTTAAAATCCCATAAAATATCGATCTCGTATTCCAATTCTGTAACTTGATGTAATTACAGCGGTTTGCAAATATAGGGTGATAGACTGCGATATCGAGAAATTCGAATAGACTTGAATAATTTCAAATAATTTTAGAATTCTAGATAATTTTGATATTCTCAAAAAATTTCGATTCATTCCGAAAATCTCGAATACACTTAGAATCCTAGAATAATCTTAAAATCCTAGAGTAATGCTAATTGCAAATCTAATCAAAATCAAACAAATATCATTCACAAAAATTAACTGAAATGCCTTATCTAATTTAATGCTACACTTAATTCAATCTAATCTAAATTCGATTAATATCGGAAATTTTGAATAATCTCGAAAAATCTCGCATAATCTTTATAGCATTATGAGTAAATATACAACACTGTTAGTGAATCAAAAACCGAACCTGAATCAAAAAGGTACAGAAGTCTTTGTATAGTTTAAATTGAGCCAAGTTCAGTTTTTTTATTTATCTAGATCAGTTTCAGCGACAATAAACTATTACATCAATTTTAATTTTTTTCAAGATTTTGTTTCTTTTTCAAAAAAAGACACAGTAGTTCTACTAATAATTGTTCAGGTTCGTAAATAAACTGAGGAAGTAAAAATGAATGAATATAAATTTCGAATACACGGTTAAAAACTTCAAAAATATTGTAGCTCATGAAGAAATTCATAAAGATTAAACTCATACCTATTTGTCAATATTAAAATTATAGAACTTTGATTAAATTTTCCTAATCCTATATCAAAAAAGTTTTGTGCGATTCCAAACAATTAAGTTTTTTGCTTAAGTTGGCCCCATTCCCTAAGTGATGGCTTCATTAAGTACAAACACTGAAATGTTACCAAAAGTTTAGGTCATATCTCCAATGCTAAAATGCTTATTTTTAGAATAAAGTTTAAGGAGCAGTCAACTGACGATGGTATAAGTATATACCGAAATCGATTTTGAAAAATCAAAATAAAAAAACTAAATAATTTCACTATAAGGAGCAAACTTGTAAAATATAAAAATTAATAAATATAAAAGTAAAATTTGTGTTTTTAATTTTAAAAATCATTTAAAAGTGAAATAATACGCAAACAACATATGTAAATATGGATTTAAATATTTTTTTTATGTTTGAGGTTTTCTTTTCAAAGGGCGAATTTTCGGATAGCGCCAGAAAGCAAGCAGATCATGATTACTCCGACATTCACTGACAGTTTACCACCGAGAAAAAGTGGTTTATACTTTTTTTCTACAAGGATTTTTGATAGTGATAAAGCGACTGGAGATATTTGTTCGTTTCATTTGTGGGAGGCATCGCTGTGCCTATAAATAAATGTGATTTCACCAGATAATGAGATTACAACTTGCTTCACGCTATCCTCAGCAATTTTTTGATAACAGCGGGTGCGTTTTCTGAGTTTTTTCAAACCTTATATTATTTATAAAACTATATATTACTTCTAACATTTAGGATATTTTGAAAAAATGTTGAATGAAAACGTGTGGTGTCCCTCTTTCCAAGATTAAAGAAGTATTAAATCTAGAAAGAATAAAAAACACACAAAATTTCACAAGATAACACCTGCCCAAGCGAAGAATCGAAGCTGAATTTGTTTGGTTCTGGCGACAAGGTTTACGTGGCATGCGCGTAAAATAAATATTCGATCCCTATGAAAATACGAGTATGAGCGTTATTTGGAAAAAATTTTGCTAGCGCAGTGTTCGACCAACATTGAGAATTAATTAACGAATAGATCAACATATACAAAGATATCATGGAAAATGTCATGAAGCCTTATTCTTTTGAAAAGATGACAGGTACATTTATTTTCCAACCGAATGGCGATCCTAAACACAGCGCAAAGTTAGTAGTGTTGTTGTATCTGACCTTAACCCCATCGGACTAACTTTTAAGGAAAAGTAAAGCAAGGAATAAAAAATAAAAGGTCCTTCAATTCAGACTAGCTGTCCCATCATATCAAGGAAATCTGGGAAAACGGAAGTGTAAAGGCTTCCCCTTTAATTAATGACCACTGAAATTATAGGCCCTTAAAATTCACGGATAATAGCAGAGCCTTCTAGAGTATAGAGCCATAATCAATATGACGTATTTTTTAGAGCTTTTTTAGTGGTATAACTTTTCACTGATTTCCAAAGGAATCCATAGTAAAAATGGTGTTTTTAGCTTCAAGTTTTTCAATGAAAAGAGTAAAAAAGTTAAAAAAATGTTTATACAGAAATGTTCTACATATCTTCAGCAGAAATATACACATGGTCAAAAATTGTGGGGTAAATTTTAATCTTTTTTGGTGTACATACTTATATGACAACACCAGAAAAATATTAAAATTAATGTTTAATATAAAAATTATTGGATTTAATACATAAATGGTTACTTTTAAAGAAAATTAATTTATTAAATTACGATTAAAAGTTAACTATTAACTATTGAAATGCAAACTTTCCTATTGAAATTCAATTATTGTAATAATATTTTTTAATCACAGTTTGTATTATTTTTTAACCGTTATTGTATTAACCCTTTGCACCCGAACGGCGCCTCTCAGGCATCATCCTATTCTTTACTTAAACTCGAACGGCGCTTGAGAGGCGGCATCACTAATTATAGTCCTACATATCTTATATTGCGCACGAATTGCTAATTTTCGTTTCCATTATATAAATATTCATGCAAAATTAATTTTATCTAATTCAGTAACTAAATCATTTTCAAACTTATATTTAAATTTGGAATTAATTTCAATCATTCTATTTGTTTTTATATTACCTATACTTTGTAAATATAAGTTGCAAAAAAATTGAAAAATGTTTGCAAACAATTTTCAAATTCTATGTTAAATACATATAATACTTTGAACAATAAATCAAATGTCTGTCTAAATGTAAAATCAAACGGAACACAAAGGAGTTTTCCATCTATTACTATATAATATTGTGATATTGCTTGTTTGTTTGGTCCCACTGCTATTATATATGTTGTTTATTACACAAATCATACTTATCAGCCGGTTTATATAACTGAAAAAAAAATGAATTTAGTTTACACGCAAATGGAAATAAAAAATAAAGATTACTTCTTTAAATTTGACGAATCGTAATTTCGAAGCTTCAAAGTTAGGCCTTTTTTTTCTTTTGATTTTGAAACCTGGGCTGTATTCGGTAACAATTTTAACAGAAATAAAAATTAGCTTATCTCTGCGTTCCATTCTGAAAATATAATATTTATTGCATTTGCATTTAGTTATCAAATTTTCTTTAGTAATAATAACATAACATTCTAGTGCACTATCGCCGGACACCTCCGAATAAATTTTTCTTACGTGTCTCGCATATTGCAACCATTTGTCCCGAAAATAATTACATTCTTGCGAATATCGCAATTCAAAATCATAATATGATATGTAACAATAAAAGAAATTTCGCTCAAAAACACAAACTTAATATTTTTGCATAAAGTTGGTTTATCTGTTCCGGTTGAAAAAGAAAAACGGGAAGGTGGTGTAAATATCCTTACCTGATTGGAAAACCTTTTTGCGAACTTTTAAAGTTTAACCCAACCTTTGCTTGATTTGCGTTTCCGGCTCGACTGCTACACAATTTGCAAAAAATTCTTTATCCTCTGTTTTTAAATCGGACAATTCTTGAGCTTCTACGGTTCTAGTTTCACTTAGCTTTGGTTGCTTTGGTTTTTGGGGTAAATGGTCATTCTTATGGCGTTTTATATTAACATTTTTAATTTTATTCACCAAATATCCCGTATTCTTTTCAGGGTTGTAAAATAAGTCCTAAATGATAACCGGGTATTAAATACTAAGAATTTCAGATAATATAAATCAATACAACTTACAATTCCCTGGAAATTGCTATCAGAAATTTTATAAATAGGAAAAAGGTTTATTATGCTTTACGCACACTTTATATTTTCCTCTTTGGTAGTGCAGCTCCCACAAGTATGCCTTAAGAAATTTATTTCACTAGATACTAGATATCTCCGTGAGCTGTCTTTTAATGCGCCAGTATTTTCAAATTCTTGAAGAATAAAGGACTGTTCGCTATTTTGTATAAACGCCTTTAAAGCCTGTATAAATTAATTTCATAATTTCACTTAAATAAGAGCTATTTTTGAAATTAAAATTAAAATTAAAGTTGGCTGAACCTCGGCCATTGGTAACCTTGGGGTTCCTGCGTCAAATGTCACTATTGGGGGCCCATCGTCCTTAAGGTTTACTAACACCAAATGTGAATTGCGAATGCAAGTATTTTAGTTTTATAAAATTAAATTATAGAATCACTTAAGCATTAATATACAGCGTTTAATCAATCTTTAGGTGCTTCTTCGATTTGGGTTAAAACAGGATGAACTTCAATGCAAAAACACGCACATCCTAAATATTGTCCAATTTTCTCCACTAACTGTTCTGTTGGTATTTCAGTGCCGCCTTTGTCTTTGAGGTTATATTGGTGGAAGGGTATATTGGTATTAAGTAAATATTAATCGCAGAAATATTAAAATTAAATTATTTCTAAAATATATTTTTCGAACTTTCATTTTGAAAAATATATCAAAGTTGGCTCTGACGAATTAAAATAATACTTGCTAAATTTATCTTTAGTTTTACTAGTGTACGTTAGATGTCTTAGATTTTAAATTAAATTAAATTAATCTTTAAAATCATTTTAAAATAAGCCAAAGTTAGAAATTCGCTTGTAATTGCAAAAAATGTGCATATGTTTTGTTTAGAACACGACGAAAGCACTCACAGCCCACACACATGCAATAAAACACACAACTATGACATTTTTATTTGCCACACCACCATAAATCGGAACCGGGACCCCCAAGTGATACTGTATTGGTTAGTGTACAGTTAGACAAAGAGACATTTTTATTTTTTATTTTTTGTGCGTTTTAGCAAAGATCCTTCTATATAGAAAGATCTTTGATTTTAGTTATCAGCCCGATGAACGATTTTGCAAAAATAGTTATGCCTGAACAAGCAAGTAGTATTAAATTGTTAGTTTTGATCAGCATCGTAAATCAAACACAGCAAAAAATACCTTTATAAAATAATAAACAAACAATAGGAATTTTACCTCGTCATATAATAGTATTTGAGAACCTATAACAGCACTCGTCTTTTTCAAAATACTACAGGGTTCTTTAGGTGCTTCTTCGATTTGGGTTAAAACAGGATGAACTTCAATGCAAAAACACGCACATCCTAAATATTGTCCAATTTTCTCCACTAACTGTTCTGTTGGTATTTCAGTGCCGCCTTTGTCTTTGAGGTTATATACATAAATTGAATTCCTCAGATGGCGGGAGCATCGAGAACATATTCACTTTTACGTTTTTAACATTATGTTAACATATTTCAAATTTACCTGATAGAAGTAAATCTATGGAGCTTAAACTTGTTAAATTATCGTCGGTGTCGGTACGTTTTTCCATTAACTATATTTTGTTCTATCCACTTCACTTTAACAAAAGCTCCCGATTTCATTTCCGAAGCCATTATAAAATCGCTTTTACCACACGTTTAGACACTGCAAGTATAATACGAATACCGTAATGTTTGGGCAAAATGTAATACTGCTACCTCAAAATTAATACAACGAATTTAAATTTTAATCTATGTGTACTTATTTAATGGATGTGTAATAAATTTAAATGCGATTGAATTAATTTTTAATGTTTCCGTATTAAATTTTAATAATAATCAAAACCATAGCATTAATGTTAAATAACTGTAGGTATATGTATACGCAAATACTTCAATAGATTTGTTAGATTTATGATGGTAGTAGTTTCAACAAAAATGTTAATTTAATAAATTATTATTAAAATTTAATCGGAATAGATGAATGCCATTTTTATTCAAAATGATTATTAATTTTGGTACTCGTAATATTAAATTTAATATTCTAAATATTATAAGTTATAACAGTCAAAATAACTGAAAAAATATTAGATTGTAATACGAGTTTATTGAAAAATTGTTGTAATATTTCTGAAATAGTGAAATGTAATATGTTGTGTATTGAATACGCCTGTAATCTAAACTTGGTATTATTATTATTATTATTAGTTGAGGGCCATGTGGGCGTTCAAGCCACCCCGCACTGCGACCTAAAAGATCTTTTGTGCATGGACCCTACTTAATGAGCCGTCCAGTCAATATTCAGGCTCTTAATGAACCTGACAATACTGCCGGCCGGTATATGATGCATACCATCCGGGCTCATTACTCTCCCTCCTAGATGTTGTAACCTTTTGCAGAAAATGGCTGGGCAATGGCACAGAACATGTTCCGCTGATTCCGCTTCCATGTCACAGAAGCGACATCTATCCGTCGAACTTAGGCCCATTTTCTTTAGGTGATACCTTAAGGGGATGTGACCTGTGAGGAAGCCGGTAAGCAGCCTCAACTCAGGTTTCCTAAGTACAAGACATTCCTTGGCCCTGGCCGACGAAGGTGAAATAAATTCCTTCGCCTGTCGCAAACCTGGAATTCCGCGCCAGTTGGTATTAAACTGGTATTAAAAACTATTTCAATATTAACTTGGTATTAAAAAATATTTCAAGATTTTTGACCGAGCAAGAAGGGTATATTGGTATTAAGTAAATATTAATCGCAGAAATATTAAAATTAAATTATTTCTAAAATATATTTTTCGAACTTTCATTTTGAAAAATATATCAAAGTTGGCTCTGACGAATTAAAATAATACTTGCTAAATTTATCTTTAGTTTTACTAGTGGACGTTAGATGTCTTAGATTTATACAGAAAAATATGAAAAAGAATTGTTTAATCACAAAATTATAACACGTTCTTAATATTTTGAGAATTTGTTTTGCTTTTCTTACAATTTTTGCACTTGAAATTTCTCCAGGTGGCAATTTTTGGTACAATGTTACAAAATTTTTTTTTGCCATCACCGCCATCTATGTAATGTATATTGACTTAATGCACACGATTTGTACTAAGCTTTTCTTTTTAATTTGACCAGAATGCTGTTGTTATGAACTTTTTTTTATATTTTGGTTTAAATAAATCAATTATTACAAGAAAATGAAAACGATTTACTTAAACGATATTTATATTATGTTGAAATTCAAACATTTATGAAAATATTTCAGAAATCATAATTAAGAATTTGCAACGTTTTCATTTACAAATTTGTCTTAGGAAAAAAAGTGATTTCCCATATTTTTTATGTGTTTTACTATGGAAATTTTGATTTTTTCCTCGTTTCTAATTCCCTTATAAAAGCTTCGTTTTTTAGATTATGGCTTGTGCAGTCAAGGTTGCTTTGGTACTAAGCACGTGCCTTCTGTGTTTAGGCGTTAATTGGCGCCTTATACTTAGCTCGAATGATTCGATTACGATTTCTTTCTTAACTTATATTTAAATATCGCTCATAAAATATTATTATTGGTGTTAAAAACGAATTCAACATTAACAATCAAAGAATTTCTATGTTAAAAACTATTACAGATTTAAAGATTCATGAAGATTTCCTATAAACAAAAAAAAAATCGGACTGAGCGATGTGGTCTACACGGCCGTTGGTGTTTTTCGTTATAACGTTTATAAGATGTCAAAATTAATTATTTTATTTTAAAATAAATAATCTGCCACAGTTTTTTACGCACAAATTGATACCAGAATTGCTCCTGTCATATGATGAATTTTCTACCTATAGTGCTCTCATTCATTGTAAATTGCTATTTTGAAATGTATAATTTTAATTAAAATTTATGTGGAGATTAATTAATTTAATTATAAATAAATTAACCATCACTGTTTCTTTACGCAAAAATTGACACCGATCCATTCTCTCGCTACAGAGCTTCAAGCATTTAAATCGCGCGAAATTACGAAATCAAAGATCTAGAAATCATACATTTAAATTAAAAGTAATGCTTACAGTTGATGAGTAATTACTAATTACCCACAACCAAGGGCAAAATTTCGTGTCAATTTTCTGAACATGCGGTGTAAGACGTTATCACAGAATATTATTATACAGAATATTAAAACCATCTGACAGATATGAACAAATATTTTATTCAGCCTTGACATTTTATTACAAAAATTTATTTGACTTTCTATTTGAATATACATACATACATTTTCAGAATTATTTGCCATTAATAAATTGTTTATTGTGGGTAATTTTGATTTGCTCGGGCCATAAAGTAAATTATGTTTGCGTTTTTCTCATAAACCTCTCAGGCCATAAATTAAATCATTCAGACCAGAACTTTTTTTTTTCGTTTGTTGAATATTACAATATTAATAATAATATTAATTATTTAATTGATAAATATTTAATTTATTCATTTTAACATTTAACATTGAAATTTGTTTTTTTTCTTATTTTTTTAAAGGAAAATTTAGCGGAAAATCAAGTAAAAGACAAGCAAGAAGAAAAGGAAAAAGAAATGGGAAAAATGTTGAAAATCTGTAAGAGGAAAATGGAAAAATATCTAAAACATGAACCTTTTTCCCTGTGTAATTTATAATTTAAATATGTGCTTTAAATTTATTTACATAAATCTAAATAAAATTTATTAATAATTTATAAATATACAGAGAAAACAAAAACAAAAAAAAAAAGAGACAATTGCGAGACAAATTAATTTAGTATCAGTAAATTAGTTGTTACATTTTTCATAAATAAATTAATTAATCGTTATAAAATATTTAGTTAATATAATAATATCAATATTGTGTTTCATATTTTTTTATTTGTTTATTTATTTTAATTATTATATAAATTGTGTATTTGTGTGTATTTACTGGTTGAAAAAAAAAAAAAAAAAAAAAAAAAAAAAAAAAAGTCGCTAGCTACTCGATAAAAAAAATAAAATACTCCGTTTGTTTGTTTTGTGTATGATAAAAATAAAATTTGTATAAAATGAGAAATTGTTATTCAAAGTGATATAATATGGTGAAAATGTATTTTTTATCATTATAACAACAACAACAATAAAAAATTCTATTAAAAAATAATAAATAAAATAAATATTTTTATTTTTTTGTATATTTTGGGGCGAAAAATAAAAAATTTATAATGACGACTTTATTAGTTCTGTGTATTCTGACAATGTCAATTGTTATATCAGGAAATGGAATGCAAACATCATTTCAATCGTTACAAGGTAGGTGAAATTTTATTGTTCATAAAATGTTACATTTATATATATATATATATATGCCATTCAAAATACTTTGTAAAATTGTTTTAAATCGAAATTTCAGATAATTTTAAATAAATATTTCATACAAAATAATCTTCAACTTGAATGTCATCACATTATGACAACTATTTTTAATTTGCGAAAACATTCGGTTATTTAATTGATGGAATATTTTCCGTAAAAAAAGGATTATGCAATAACGCTTACATATTGATGATGTATATTTAAAAAGCGCAAATATTTAATTGAATATCAATTTAATTCAATTCAAATGTATCCTTTATTGTAATTAATATTTTTCATAAAAGGGTTTACGGTTTTTAAAGGTTCCGCAGTGTCTTGTTTTCAGTATACAACAAGTATCATAATTTTTATTAATAAGAGTTTACATCGTAAATATCTGTTTTTAATTTACATACAAATTTCTTAATCTTGTGGAAAGATTAGGAATCTGAAAAAATCACTTGCATAATTTGTACTAAAACTAACTTATGTACGAAAATTAACACTAAGACTTAAAACTAATTAAAAATTTCGAATCCTCAAAGCATAAATTTATATTAGAAGGTTATTGATAATTTCATTTTGAATTAAAGAACAGTTACTTGTTAATAGTACCTTTGATATTTTATGTAATCTTTTAGTTGAGAAGAACTTTGGTTTGGTGTATATCATCTTAAGGGATTTGTTTTGTGCTATTTGAATTTTCTTTATATGAGTTTTTGCATTATCAAACCATACGGGTGAGACACATAGAAGGACACTACGTAGAATAAGTAAGTAAGGCGTTTGCCTTATTTTACTTATAGTAGACAGTTTGGATTTGCGATGTAAAAGAATGTACAATAGTCGTATTGCATTTATCTATTAAATAGTTTATGCGATCTTTGTAAGTTAGTCTTTTGTCTAGAATCATGCATAGATATTTCACATTCTTATTTGACCATTTAAATTAATCTGTAAAGAATTGGCATCGAAGCTCTTATAAATATAGTATTATAGTATTTTATGTCACCATTAAAGATTGGTTCGGATTGTGACACTTCGTTATTGATTAATTCATTAAAGTATCTATCCCTAACAAAAAATTGTATTATTCTTATAAGATACGGAAAATTATATTTAATCATTTTATATATTAGTCCTTCATGCCATACCTTGCCGAAAGCCTTTTCTATGTCTACAAAACAAGGGCGATTGATTTTTACATGTTCAGTTGATATTTCACGAAGTTGCATATTCTTATTACTTGATGGCTTGCAGAGTGCCCTTGGCGAAACCCAAATTGTTCATTTGGTATAATCAAAACATTTTCGCTAAATTTATTTAAGCGGTTTAATATAATTTTTTCAAATATTTTACTGAAGCTGTTTAGGAGACTAATTGGTCGGTAATTTTCTAGTTTACATTTATCTTTTAGGGGTTTAGGTTTACGTATTTGAAGTACTGCAGCTTGTTTCCATTTTACCGAAAAATAATTTATCTTAAAACACGCATTATATAGGTGTTTTAAAAATACTATTGCTTTGCGTGCCGTAGGTGCTTGATCAATTGGTTTGTTATTCTATCCATTTCCGGAGATTTTGAATTTTTGAGTGAGGCAATGATTGTTGATATTTCTATCGGCTTAACTAGTTCCCTTCCTGTTATGGGATGATCCGTATTTTGGATAGAATATGTTGAATTGGTTATTATTTCTTTAATGGCACAACCAAAATTAGGATTAATGTTGTTATTTTGACGATGAATTTGCACAGTTGATTTGCAAAAGCGTTGGATTTTTCTAGAAGTAATTAAAGTGTGGAGTTATTTTGGGCGCATACGTCTTCTATTGCAGATATTTTTTGTTTTTCTTTGTATAGTAATCTAGTTAAATGGAACAGTATTTTCTTATGTGATATTGTTGTTGCTATGCTAGATATAAATTTAAAAAATCGTTCTTTTCTAAGATTATTCAACTCATAAATAACTGATTTAATTAATTGGTTAATAATATTTTTAAGGGCTGGATTTTTAGTACGCTTCCATTATCTTCGTAAATAGATTTTAGTTTTTATTAGTTGTTTCAATTCTTCTCGAAGGATTAGTGTATTATTATTCATTTTAAACCGTGGTAGTTTTGGTATGACAATATTTGCGTTGTCCTTTACAGTTTTACTGAGATAGTCCAAAGCGGTATCAACATCGTAATTTGTTGATAATTGAAGTTGCTATTGGAGCATAGGTCTATTTTATTATAAATTATGTGTTTGTATGCCAATCAGTTAGCATTTCTATAATCCAATATAATATTTAATGCTTGGGTAGTTTGGTATTTCAACGTACTGACAGTGAATTTGACCGATAGACGATCTGAACTGAGTTCGCTTATTGTCTGTATATTGGAAACCAATTCATAATGACTATGTAGTAGTGATTCACTCATTTAAATAGCTTATTTTCATTCGTTTATCACCACAATTATTTGAAATGTAACGCATTTCAACTTTTAAATATAATTGTAATTGAACAGCTTTTTTCGGTTTATAGTGACACCTCCAGAATATTTAACTTACTAATATATTCTAGGGTTTGTATCTGTACTCACTCAACAAACATATTTCCCTATATTTGAGTGCCGTTCACTATGGTCAACTGTGACCACACCTACCGATTCCTCTACACAATTATTATTATTATTATTATTAATACTTGAGGGCCATGTGGGGGCTCAAGCCACCCCGCACTGCGACCTAAAAGATCTTTTGTGCATAAGCCCTACTTAATTATCCGTCCAGTCAATATTCGGGCTCTTAATGAACCTGATAATACTGCCTAACGGTACGTGATACATATTATCTGGGCTCATTGCTCTCCCTCCTAGATGTTTTAATTATCCGTCCAGCCAATATTCAGGCTCTTAATGAACCTGATAATACTGCCGACCGGTACGTGATACATACTATCTGGGCTCATTGCTCTCCCTCCTAGATGTAATAACATTTACTTCTGCTAGAAGAGCGGTAGCATTGGGACTCAAGGACTTCGAGAGGGCAGACCCACTCCCGTATATTCCTTCCCGTGCCTCGTCTACCGTTTTGATTTGACTCTTGCGAGTTGCTGGGAATAAAAAAGTCGCCTGTAGGTCACCCAGGTTTACTACAGGAAGGCTAAATAAAACTGGAGGGTGCCTGGTATCCAGAGTCCGCATATATAGACTAATTAACCTATCAGCCATTCATCCATCGGCATATGCTGTTCCACCTTAGATTAGGAATTTTTTGTCAAGGTTTTCTCCTTTAGCGCCGTACTTTAGCCTGTCACAAAAGTCTATATTCAGCCTAATGGTTACAGTTACCGGTGGTTGCCACGAGGAGGCAGTACGTACACTTGCGCCTACTGGAAGGATACGGAGCCCCTTCCAATAGACGCCAAACCACCCTCTACACAATTAAGCTTTTAGCTTCTCATTCTGAAATGCAAAATAAGACTTCAAAACCCAAAATCACAAAAAAAAAAAAAATTTAACCCGACGCTGTTGTCAACTCAAACCAATAAAAGAAAATTATTTTAAAGTAGATATTATTCTTCTTTAACCAAAATTTTATTGCAAAACCCATTAGTGACAAAGGTTTTTATTGCTTATTTTACAACTTTTTTTGGGGTTTTCTTGTTTATTGTATCCAAAATAATAAGAAAGTTAAAAAGAAAAAATTACTTAGTCGATGGGAGTGGAGTTATGCGGTGGTACACAAATGCACCTCTGGACATTTAAAATATTTATTTATTTATTTAAATTATAAAATCCATCACATAATTCAAGAAATTAGAAATTAGTAGTATTTGTACATACAATAAATAAAATTTTAATAATTCACAGCCTAATTAAAGGAACAATTTTTTTAATAGGCCCTTTATTTCAAATTTTTATGGAAAGTAGATGAACATTTGGTGTGTAATGCGATATTGCATACATCACACCTGTAGTAAGTATGTGAATGGCATTGTTTACAGTGTAGCCGAGATTGTCCCTTTACAAAAGTATGTGCTCCTTTTGACAAATATTCTGGCTGTTTGGTTGATTTGCCTTTTGTTTGTAATTTACCATGACGAATTACTAAAGACCTCGCAAACCGTCGGCGAAACTCCAATTAGTCCATTTGGCAGTTGTATGTTTTAGCCAAGGACCATGCGTAGGAAACAGCTAAATCTAGAAAAATTATCGGCATGTAAAATTGTTTCCCTTGTATGCTCATGCGATAGTTCGAGATGTGTCGAACAAATAGATATAACTCGACATCTTGCGATTTGAAAACACACGCTTTTTCACAAAAATTTAAATTTATTTAAAAAAAGCACAAATAAAGAAAGTGTTTTTTAAACTTAAAATTGTTTAAATTAAATTAAATAAAAATAAATAAATTCGAACAAATAGATCTACGACTCCCATAAATATGTTTTAATGGGCGACAACTTGTGGCTGAGAGAAACAATTTGATTGGCCTTCCATTTTATTAAAATTAATTCATTCTGTTGATCTACGTGGCTTTCGTTGAATCCCCGTGCCTTTTTATTTATCTGTTTTTTATCTATCATTTGGATATTTTTTAACCGATTTACTCGGAGCGTACCTGTTCCGGTGCATTGCATTCCAGTAAGTGTATTTATTAGATCCGGGCCAGAAAAAAAATTATCGAAGAAAAATGAAAGATCTGGAAAACGATCTTTAATTTTTTTTGCAAAATCCACTACAATAGATTCTCCTAAGCCCAATGTCATATCACGTTCCTGATTGCGGCCCTGGTAGATATCGAATAAGTAGCAATATCCTGAAGGACTAGCGGCTACCCATGCTTTATAGCCGAAACGGACGGGGTTGTTTCTTATGAACTGCTTGCATGGATGCTGGCCGTAATATGGAACCATAGCTTCGTCGATAGAAATGTTCATTCCAATTGGTGCATATTTCAAAAACCATTCATTAAAATGGCTGATGCATGGTCGTATTTTTGCAAATCAGTCCCTTGTGTCCTTCCTTGTCGTTATAAGTATATTGCGCACGTCATCATCGGTTGCCCAATAAAGACGTCTGCGCGGAACTGTGTTATATCCGGACAAAATCATTATAAAAATCATCGGGTTCGATGTTTATAATTTTGTTCAATTTTGTTGCAGCGTAATTTACGGTATTGTTTACGATTGATTCTACGAAATTTGGCGGAACAAATAATTTGAAAAAATCAATTGGATCACTTTCTGCACTTAGAATAAGTGGGTAGCTTTTTGTGCCTTCCCACTTGAAGATCATCTTCATTCCCTTCTTTCCACTTTTGTGTGATTCATTTTTGGGCCAAATTCATTGATACGTTCACAATCATTTCATGGCAATTTTCTTCGTCGGGTTCATCATTATCAAAGTTTAGTTCAAGTTCTGCCAAAAGCTGATTTTTGGTAAAGGAATTGGGATCGCTTTCGTCTTCTTCGCCAGAATCTTCATCCATGTTCCTCTGGAGTTAAGAGGTCAATTTTAAGGCCAAAGCTTATTATTTTAATAGAGAATTTTTCTATGTTATATTCTTTTAACAAACCTCGAATATCGGTGTAAGTTGAATTTTGGATTATTATTGGTAGGATGTATAATTTGAGTTGCTTACCTTTGGTATTTTCTGAAATTGGTTTTTGGGTATACTAATCCCTTCAAAGCTATTGCCAATTTCAAGATTTTCTGAATAGCTGATTTCATCAATATCGTCCATTATTGAATTGTTTTCAACACTGGTTTGTTGCGTTATGAGTGTACCATTTTTATGGCCCGATTGATTTAATTGCAATTTATTGATGTTATTTTTCTTTCCTAGATCAAAAATGGTAATTTGGATATTTATAGAGAGTTTCCATTTCTTCGTTATTGCGGATGAAACACTGTAATTTTCAGAACATTCATTCTATTTAGTTTTCACTTTTAGAGTTTAAACAATGTTTTATGATGATTGATTAATAATATATAATAATCACTGTAATTCACTAATATTAACACAAACAGTTTGAATTTAAACTTTAGATTAATTTTATTATTATTGTTTTATTTTTATTTTTTTAAAACAAGACACGACTGTATCGTTTATGGCATTACACAGTTAGAATGATTTAACTGAATATCATTTCAAGAATATTTAGTTAATTTTTCATCATTTGATTAAACTAATTATTGGTTATTTTCGAAATAGTAAAAAGGTTTATTAAAATGAGGTAATTGTTAAAAAATTATTTTGAGCACCGGTTTTGAATCA
This sequence comes from Tipula helvola, assembly GCA_963556165.1. NCBI lineage: Eukaryota > Metazoa > Arthropoda > Insecta > Diptera > Tipulidae > Tipula > Tipula helvola. The sequence goes on from OY744481.1 coordinate 71,758,298, forward strand.
CGTTTGAGACTAAAATATTTTTAAAGAGTTTACAAAGATGTTTCAAAGTTTTCTGAATCTAGACTACTTCGAGACTATAATTTGGATTAACTTCTACTAAACATGGCACAAAATGAAATTAAACTCGAAAAGCACAAATGTTTTAAATTTTAATAGGTTTAACCACAACAATACACCATACTAATTTATTTAAAAATGCTACATACGATTATTTAAGAATTAGTTGCGATGTCCCAACCTAAAACGCCATTAGCTTTTTACCTTAGAACAGTGCTTCTCACACTGTGAGCCATGGCCCAATTTCCTGGTACACAAATTTCTGAATCTGCCTATTATCAACGACCTAAAAGGAAGTTAATTCTCGGAAATTTATGAGCTAAATTTAAACTAAAAACTGTAGGAGCTCAGGTCTATGAACATTTGCAAAATTGGATATTGAAAATGTATACTTAGTAATATGTAGTATGTGATATTAATTATTTGTAGTGGATTTTAAAAAGTTACTTGTACTTTAATTTAATTTGAAACATCAAATGGCATCTTGTCAAAATTGGCTTCAACAATTTCAATTTGATTAAACTTTATATCAGGTTAATTTTGAGAAATCCAAATCGAAAATTCCAGGATTCCAATGCCGAGTTTTTTTGTAGGAAATCCAATACCGATTTTCGGTAAGACGGTTAATTACCGAAATATTGGTACATGTTTGGAATACTTACCGAAAACTTCTGTAACTATCTTCAGATAAAATGCTTATAAAACATAAATTATTAATAAGTTTTATAAATCTGTTGAAACCTTTATTATGGTTTTAAACATCAAAATGTCATGTCATATTCGTCACTGGTGTCATTCTAATTTTCAGACTAAAAACCTTTTGATTCATTTGCAAATCTACCCAAACCTACCAAATCTAAATAGAATTCAATTAATGCGATCAATTTATCATAAAAGTTGACAAATAGTAGGCACTAGGTATGGGGAATAAAACCTTTAACTATTCAACGCAACAGAGTTGACTAGAATTATAAAATGAGTTGCAGTTTTGCTTAAGACGAAGAATTTTATTTAGTTAGCCCGGCAACAATTTTTAACTATAAAACTAACTTCCGTGGAATCGAAAGTGCTTTTTCAGCTCTAGGGAAGTTTTGCACAAAATGTAAATTTTTGCTTAGGACAATAGGTAATCATAACTATTGATAAGCTTTGTTTAAGACTCAAAACGACCATATGTATAAAATTTAAATTAAACGTTTATTTTTATTTCTAGCGTATGCAGACCTCAACAAAATAATGAGGACAATCAGTTTTCTAAAAAATTAGGAACAAAAGTTTGTGCATCAAATTACTAATACAAACACTCATTTTATGTGCTCACTTAGAATTTACAAGGGACGTAGGAATATTCTTAAATTTTTTTCTAGAAATGGAAATTTTTCAGTAAATTACGGATATTACAATTAAAAAATTACCAAAAACCTATGTACCTCCCTCCAAAAAGAAAGTTTAGTAATTTTCGATTCCCTAGTTCTTTGGGACCAAAAAAACTGATCTACTCTCACCTTTTGATCTATCTTTTACTATACTATTGCGTGTTTCGTTTTTTTTTTTTTTTCTTTTTTTTTTTTGGAATAACTGGATGAAAAATTGCTAAGGTGCCAAAGCTTTCAAATTGGTTGATTACATTGAAAATTGCAGTTTAAAAAATCTGAAAAAAAACTTTGGATAACTCTAAATTTTGTACAGAAAAATTCAAACGTTTCAAGTACTTCTAGAATTTTCAAAGTTCGATAATTCAGAAGAATACATTAAATCTAAATTTGTTTTTAAATACTTGAGTAAAAATAATTTGACACAAAAATTAAAAACGAACCAAATTCGGGTCGGGTTTCGGTCAAATTAGAAAAACTTGCAAAACTGAATTTTGGCAAATTAAGAATATTTTGAGTAAGCGCAAAAATGTTTTGCTTTAAGTTTAGTTTAGTTCCGGAGTTTTCACAGCTATGTACATCTAATTTTTAATAGTTCCTTATGTAAAACACTCTCATGTTTTTTAAAACCAAGCTTAACAATTTTCTGGAATTCTACAATTTTTGCGTACAGGAATTTTTTTACCTGTAAATCGGATGAAGCTGAAAGAATATTTTGGGTTGGTAGAACATTTTTTTTATTTGGCGAGACACCGATATGAGACATCTGAGATCTTGGATTTATTTTTTTCGATTTCAGGTGTCGCAGTATTTAAAAGTTTGAGAAGCACTACCTTAGAGGTTAGATGCTACTGGCCTCAAACCCACCTTTGACGATTTAATGAAATTGTGACATTAATAGAAATTAGAAGATTTTTCAAAAATTTGGTTTTTTTTATAATTTAATTAGTATACTTGAAAACTCCTTAGAAGTGCTAAACATTTGTCTTCATTACATAATATAATATCAGAAAATTCCCTTTTAACGGTTGTATGGGAGATTTTTATTTCTGATAAAGAATTCCCTTGAATGTTACACATTTACTGTCATTACCAAATATGCATTTCTAGGCTGAAAAGCTACATTTTATGATTTTTTTTGTTGTGCTAAAGTGTTGTTTAGTTCCATTTACTGTTTTTAATTATAATAGATAATTTTAATTAGGTTGCAATGAAAGTTACGAGTTTTATCC
>OY744481.1:71761159-72127180 GCA_963556165.1 Tipula helvola
CTCCGTATCAACCTCATCATCCATGTGATTACGTTTGTATATGATATAAAACAAAAGAAAATTTCGATTCAAGATATATTGAACAAGTTACTTGGATCGTACACCAACACTCCATCAACGGTGGCCGGAAAAGGATTTTTCATAGCTTATAACTGTACGCGAAATGGCGCCAAGCAAAATTTTTATTTTAATTGAGCGAGAATGGGAAGCATGAATAATTTATCAACAAAAAAAAAACATACAGTTGGTTTAGTGCACATGAAAACGATAATCATTATTTATTGACATTCCAAATATATGTGTGCGTATATGCTTTATAAAGCCAATAAATCGAAACCATCGCACCAAATGAAAAACAAACTTTTTCCACATTTTCTATTGACTAAACAAAAAAAAACAAAAAAAACAAAACAAATTCGAACCGAAAAGATTCTATGAAAGACAACCACCAACAACAACAATAACACCAACAGTATGTGTAAATATTTAAGGACAAATTTAACCTTTAATGTTGAACCACTTAGGTCAATATTGGATTTAATATTTAATATATGAAATACACATCTACCGTTTTGATGCTCTCCTTTTTGTGTCTGTATGCTTTAGTTTTTAGGTGCCCCCATCCTTCGCGAAAGCAATAAAAATCCAACAACAAAAAAAGCTTCATTAAAGAGGTCACAAGAGTTTTTCTATAAGTAAAAGAAATGTTTTATAACGATACCTTTAATTTTTTTTTTCCTATTTCCATTTTACAACTTTAATGCAAAAGGCTAAAAAGCACACACACACATACACATATATAAACATATAAAAATATAAAAATTTCATTTTATATCTCGGTAACATTTTTACCATGTTGGAAACACTGTAGTTTGGTTGTGCTTTTGATTTTTTGTTTTGTTTTTTTGTTTCTTTATTTTTTTTTAAGAAGTGTTACACAAATATTCAAAGTATTTTTTCAAGCTTTATAAAAAGAATTTTTTTATATATACAGTTGTGTTAAACTAAAAAAATGTATATACATACCTGGTGTAAAAAAGCTTGTTGAAATATCTTCGTAACAGCCGCAAAATATTATGAACAGGAGATAAAGAGGAAATCATGAAAAACTTGAAAAAGTTGTTTTTTTTAAAACTGTTTTACCTATTTTTCGCAGGTAAAAATCTTAAATTTGTTAAGACAGTTATTTTAATTTTGAGGATCATAAATTGGGCGGTTTGCTATGTAAAATATTCGGTTGATTGATTTTGGGAAATGGCTATATATAGTGGTGTCATATCCTATAAAAGTGAAACTTCATCATGGAAATTACCAAGACGTTTTTTTTTTTCGTCCTTTTATAGATGTACATACTCGTACATATAATGTACATAAAATTCAACAAATCACTTCTAGGGGATTAAGATTTTCGATAACAGCCAAAAAAGGAAAATCCTTAGAAATAAATAAATCTTCGAATATAAAAAGCATAAAAATTCCATCTCAACTTTAACATAATAAATCGAATATTTCTGAATATCACACACAACAGATTAAAATCTCGAAAAATATATTCATTCTTGTGAAATTTATTATACGAGAGTTTTTTTTTCGACTTATTTTTCAACTGACCTTAAAATTCATTCCTTTTGTTATCCTACGTACAGTTATAACTACAACAAAAAATTGAGAAGAGGAGTATAAAACTCATTTCAAATCACTTTTAAATAAACTTACCCTTTTTATTTTTTGTTCGAAGAATTTTCTATTTTATTCGGAAAATCAACTTTTCACTTTTTTTTTAACAAACCAGTGAAAGAAAATGCTTTACGCTCTATAGTTTTGTGTATATGTATTGTATATCTTTATATTATATACTTGTTACAGGATATTTGTGTCTATCAATATTCTAAAAAAAAAAAAATATTTGTTTGTCTGTGTTATTGTATTGTCATTGTGAAAGATTTATACGAGATAGATCGATCGATTGGTAGAAGATTCTATTTACTATTTAGAATAAATGAAAATCACCGCACCATCCTAAGCAACTATACTATACAACAAAAACAAGCTATGAAAAAGGATCAATTTATATAATCTAAATTTTACATATGTCTAAAGGAAATGGGATTTTCTTTTTTTGTTATATGTATATGTGTGTACTATATATGTATATATACATAAGACAAGGAAAATGGGTGAGTTTTAATCTTATACGGATAATACGAGGAATACAAAGAAAACAAAAAATAGAATTTTATTGGTATTTTGGATGAATTAGCTTAAGATATTGAAGAATGCGAACCAACAAAATGTTATGGACCGTAAAATATAATCTTGTTAGGTAATGGAGGTAAATGATTTAACTATCTATGTATAAACATGTATAGAAATCATAAGTCTATGAAGCTTATTTGTTATGCTTGGGGTATCATTTATTCCGTTTATTATAGTAACACAAGTAGTAAAAAAGTGGTATTATGGTGTAATATCATCAAATAAAACCCATTAGAAATTACTTAAACCACAATTTTCATTTTTAGCAACAATTTTTCAAAACACAACCGACCAAACCAGAGAATTTATTTTTTAACCCTCTCAAACGCCTTGTACAATATATTGTACATCAACTTTCATCGCTTCGACCGACCGTAATTTTTAATTTTTGTCTCATTTCTCTTGTGCAATCGTTCTCTTATGTATTTATGTTCACACTACAGTTTTATGAGCAATCCCATATCACAGCAGTGCATAATTGTGCTACGTATTTTATTTTTGGAAGAAAGTCAATTTTAAATGGCGTTTGAAAGGGTTAAATAAATTTGGAAGATATTTTTTGGAAAATGGAAAACCATAAACATTTAATAAAATAAAAGAAAGGACTTTATAGAAACTTTAGTTTATCCTTTAAATTAAGAGATGAAGGATTCTTTTATTTAATTTATCGTAAAACCTTACCAGCATGACAACAATGCAACTTTTGCCACACTCTGAAATTTATAAATGAAATCGCAGGGATGTATTATTATTCATAGTGCTGGTAAACTAGATTCACCATAAAACCATCGAAATCGATAATGTTAAGTACGAAAGACAGAAATTCTTGAAAATATATTTCATGAGAGACCAAGAACACCAAGTTATTGTTTACATTTTGTGAACATGCAGGTCGATTCAGTGATACAGCTGTTAATGAAGTAGGAATTGTTATAGTTGGTGAATCATTCGAACACAAAGATATTCGCATCATACGCAGAAACAATACTCTACAGATTATTCAAGATGCGCATCGTTCGTACTACACATTACAATATCCATTAATCTTTTGAGAAAGCGGGGATACCATTGTCATACCCACGTTACATGCAAGAATATATACGGGATGCAATGACTTATGTTCGTTGGTTGACCAAACTTATTCATCATATTCACTTACAATTCACAATCAATTCTCCTATTCTAAAAACAAATATAAATGGGCTGATACTAGCTAATTGACTTTGTAGGTGGTGAATTTCAGGTTAGAAGGCTGTCAAGCTCCAGACCAAGATATACAAAATTGTCACACTGTGAAATAACGGTTCCATTTACATAAAGGATATTATTAGGTGTGATCACAAGAGTCCTTTTATTGAATAACATATAGTGTGATTTGTTTAAATTTAGATACAAAGCATTATAAAGCAGCCAACTATCTAACAGGTTTATATCATATTGCTTTATAAAGTAGTAGTCCTGCGCAGAATATAAAATGCACATATCATAAGCGTACATTTGAAATTTCCCCTTAAATAGTAAACAGAAACAATCATTAATAAACAAATCCAAGAGACAGGGCCCAAGAACGGATCCTTGTGGCACACCTGTACTGCATTTCAGTAAACCTACTTTCGTCTGCTATACTAAAACTTTACAGACGATTAACTAAATATGTTTTTTAAAAAATTAAATCATTTGCTGATGCACCAATCAGCGAAAGTTTTTAAAGTAGTAATTCGAGAATAATACTGTCAAATGTTTTTCTGAGATCAATGAAAACGCTGAAACTACTTTTCCTTAACTAAGGTTTTCCTGCAAATTACTTACAAGGTGAATACATGCCATAGTAGTACTTGTATTTTCAATAAGCCCAAATTGATTATTGCTGATTACTCTATTTACTGGTAGAAAACTACTGAGGCGCTCTAAAACTATGTGTTCAATTAATTTGCTAATATTAGATAAAATTGAAATTGATCTATAGTTTCCAGGATCGAATTTATCACCGGATATGTAAATGGGGATAACTTTAGCCTGGGCTAATGACGACGGAAATACACCTAAATCAAACGCACTATTTATCAATTTAATCAGCATAGAAGAAAAGTAAGTTGAATACCTTTTCAATAATTTCGCCGAAATAGAATCTGAACCATTAGATGAATTATTCTTGAGACTATTGATAATTTTCGCTAACTCTACACAATTAGTATGATGCATTTGAAGGCATGGGCGGATCCAGCTTTTAAGTTTGGGGGGGGGGGGGGGGGTTATTTGTGACTAACGTGTAACTATTATATACATACACAGAAATATCTTTCTTACAAAACCCGTTTTTAATCATTTATAAAATATCTTGTATTTAGGTTAGGACACGGAATTTATGATTCTTTCTTCTTAAGCCCTCAATCCATGAACCAGGGTCGTTTTCGTCCTGGCCAAAACTACTTTTTGTAATTTTTCCGAAAGTTGCTCCATGGGCAATTAAAAATATATTAGTTTTTAAAAATCCTTATTCAAGAAACGATTGTTTCTTGAATAAGGATGCCTAAGGCTAATCCGTGAATTATTTAAGATTTGATAATTGTTGATTTTATAGCGCAAAGACGAAAGCGACCCTGATTTATGGAATTAAGAGCTTAAAATACTTTCATGGATTGAGGATTAGTGTTAGTAGTTTGCTGCTTTCAATTAGGATATGAGATGTGCGTAAATAATAAGTTTTTGTTTACATTTTATTTTCAATTGACTGGTAAATGTAATCAAGATTTTTAAGTTATTGGACTTTTAAAATTTATAGAATTTATCGAATTTACAGTAATTATATGAATTTACGAATTTATGAAATTTTTAGAATGTGAAGAACTAACTGAATTTTAAAACTTTGTGCATGATTTATAGAATTATTCATAGAATTTATTAAATTTATAAAATTTATAAAAATTAATGAATTTATAGAATTATTAAAGATTATAGGATTTATCGAAATTTTTCAATTTAGAAAATTTATAGAATTTATAAAATTTATGGAATTTTTAGAATAACTAAAATTTGGATGTGTATAGAATTTTTAGAACTGATAAACTTGAAACAATTCATAGAACCCGAATGTATAAAATTTAAAAAATTTATAATATTTTTGGAGTTTATGAAATTTATAGGATTCTTTGAATTTATTTATCAAATTCATAAAATTTAAAGAGTTTATAAATATATTAGAATTTATAACATTTATAGGTTTAGTAGAATTTAGAGATTTTGTAAAATTTATATAGTTTATCGAATTTACAGAATTCATAAGAATGAAATGGATTTGTAGAATTTAAAGCACTTGTTGAATTTTTCAACTTTATTAATTGAATTTATAAAACTTATACATGTTTAACGAAATAATTGAATTTACAGAAAGTAATACTGTTAAAGTCAATAGGATTTTTCAAAATCTTGGCATTTATAAAACAAAGAAAATTCTAGTTTGTATAATTTCTAAAACAGACACACGCGAAACATTTAATAGAAAACAGAGAATCTACAAAATTTAAAGAATTTCTATTTTTGATAAAATTTTTAAATTTTATAGATTTTGCAGATTTCAGAGAATTTATAAAATTCATAAAATTTGAAAATTTATGGAGTATATAGACATTTTAAAACATAAAAAAGTTTATAAAATTTATTGGATTTATCAAATTTACAGAATTTCTAGGATTTAATAAACTTATTGGACATTTAGACTTTATAGAATTCATAGAATTTTTAGGATTCACAGAATTTACTAAATTGGATTCAAAGAATTTATTGAAGTTATAAAATTTATAAAAATTAAAATTCTTTTAAAAACATGTAAAGTGTAAATAAGTCAAATTTGAGTTTGAAGAAGAACTGACATACCCGAATAATATATAGAATCCATAAAATCTATAACATTTAAAGAATTTATAAAATTTATAGAATTTATAGATTTTAAAAACATATTTGAATTTATCATACTTACATTTAAATTTTATAGAGTTTATTGGACTTTTAAGATATATAGAATTTATGAGATTTGCAGAATGTACAGAACTTACTGAATTTAAAAAAAAATTTATAGAGTTATTCATAGAATTTATAGAACTTATAAAATTTATAGAAATTATTGCATTTACAGAATTTTTAAAGTTTATAGGATTTTTCGAATTTTTTTTTTCATTTATAAAACATGTAAATTTGAGTTTTTATAATTTTTAAAACAGATGTACTTGAAACAATTAATAGAACATAAAAAATCTACAGAATTTAGAGAATTTGTATAATTGATAAAATTTATAAAATTCATAGAATTTGTAGATATAATGGAATTTATAAAATTTAAAGAGTTTATAGACATATTAAAATGTTTGAAGAGAGAGAAGAATTTATATAATTTAAGAAACTTGTTGGATTTTTAGACTTTATAGAATTTGTAGGATTTACTGAACATTTATTAACATCATTTATTGCATTTAAAAAATTTGAAATTTTAAGAATTTATATACATAATTTCTGCAAATTCTATAAACTTTATAAATCATATATTTTTTTTAATTTTTCAAATTGTTTGTAAGCCCTTTAATTCTAAAAATTGTGTAAATCCTGGTCGCATCTGCGATTTAATATCTTTCGTACATATTAGTATTGATTTTAAAATACCTAATATTTTAAATGAAATAAAATAAATTTGTTGTTTTTTTGTAAAATTTTGATTTTTAATTTTTTTTTTAATATATTATTAAAATAAAATAAATTCCGGAATTCCAGAATCGAGAACATTTTAATTCGAATATTCCGAAATTACTTTTTGGCCAAAAATTGGATGCCCTATAGGTTATAGAGCTACAATTTAATACAAGTTCAGTGCATAAATTTTCCTTCGGAATTTTGTTAAATATGGCTTCATTAAGAGCTGACCAAAGTTTCCTAGAATTAATGGCACCAGAAATCTCATGCGAATAATAATCTCGTTTGGCCTTATTAATAAGAGTAATGATTTGATTACGCAACAATTTAAATTGTTGAATATAGTAAAAATTATGCGGATAGTTACGTTTTAATTTGACGAAATTATCACCGTCCTACAAAATGCTTAAAGCCCTAGACATACTATGGTTTAATAAATCCGATTTAATGAATTTTCGAGATTAGCCGCAGTTAAATTTACAGTATTTATAATTTATTTTGAGTTTAGTGACTAAAACGATGTAATGGGAGTATATTAGTTTGACAAATATTATGAAAACAGTAACGCTTTAATTGTATTAACCATAATTTAAAACCAGTTTTGTTAAATCGGATTTAATAAATCGCAGTCTGTCAAGGATATAAGATTTCATTGTTAATTGAGGGCTTTTTAAAGTTTGAGGGTTTGTTACTCGTAACTACAATCGTGTTTTAACAAAATCATCAATATTACCAAGGCCTTATATATACAGGCCTGATTGTACACGAAAAAATATTCAATGAGCTTTCGATATGGGTACTCATTGTCTATTTTAAGTGCGTTCGTTTGTGGTGAATTAACTGAATTATCTGAATTTACTGAATTAACTGAAGTGATTTGCCCGTTCGTTTGGTATGCTTCACTTCACTTAAAAATATTGAGCTACTGATTTATCTGAATAATAATTTTGCTTGTATAGATAATTCAGATAATTGTTTATGTTGTTTTTGACATTATTTTGTTTTACGCATCGAAGAAGCCAGGATATTTAGAGAATTTTAAATTATTTTTCTGTTATAATGGATGACGATTTGATCGAATATGTGAATTTCGGAAATCACGAAGAATTTGCAAATGAGAAAATGTAATGTGACACACAAAAATAATTAATCCTAGAAAATGATTGAGTAACTTTAAATTTTAATTATTTTATAACACAACCCAATTACTTTTTAACAATTTGACATTTTTCTGAATTGTAGCAAACGAACGACCAATTCACTTCAGTAGCTTAATTATGTGAATAATAACTCAATTATCGGAATAGTAACTCAATATCAATTCAGTTAATTCACCACAAACGAACGAGCTTTTTATATGGAAAATGCATATTTTGAGTTATAAAATCATGATATAAAATATGAGTAATTTTAATGTTTGTTGAATTTAAAAAATTACTTGTATTTTAAACCATTTGTCATTTTAATTTCGAAAAATGAATCAACCTCGAAATTAATAAAATAATTAAATGAAAATAGTACCTTTATCATATTTTATAGAAAAAGTTTCATTTTAAATGTGCTGCCAGATGCATAAATCTACAAAAAAAAATTAAAACAGCAATCGCTGAAAAAAATGCTGAATATTCCTCAGCAATAATGAAATGTCAAAATGTCAAATTTTTGTTTTTGTTTTTTGTTGTGTTTAGATTTTTAAATTAGTTTTTCTTTTATATTGTACAATAAAATATTAATGTACATATGTACATATTATTATTTCCAATAAAGTTTGTGTTGTTTTTAAATTTAATTGTGTACTACATACGAGCAATACGTGGATACGAGTATTCGATATAAAAAAAAATTAATTAAAAACTCTAAACACAACAAAAAACCAAAACAAACATTTGACATTTTGACATTTCATTATTGCTGACGAATATTCAGCATTTATTTCAGCGATCGCTGTTTTAATTTTTTTTTTTTTTTTACATTTATGCATCTGGCAGCACAATTAAAATGAAACTTTTTCTATAAAATATGATAAAGGTACTATTTTCATTTAATTATTTTATTAATTTCGAGGTTGATTCATTCTTCGAAATTAAAATGACAAATGGTTTAAAATACAAGTAATTTTTTAAATTCAACAAACATTAAAATTACTCATATTTTTTATCATGATTTTATCACTCAAAATATGCATTTTCCATATAAAATAGACAAATGAGTACCCATATCGAAAGCTTCGATTTTTGTACAATCAGGCCCGTTAATATATATGGCCCTGATATTACACAATTTATTCAACAATTTAAATTCACTGGATGTTTCAATGAGTTGAAAATTAATTTTACTTTTGCTCTGTTTAGTGCACGACAAGTTGAGATGTCTTTTACAATTAATAGAGATTGAGTGAAACGTCCTTCAGCGATATAACATATTTATAATCAAAATTATTAAATAAAATATGATCGATACAGTTTCGATGGAATTAAATAATCTGGTGCAATGCTGGTCAGACAATGAATTTAGAAATGCAAAGATTTTTAAAAGTTAAAATTGATTAAAATAAAGTGAAAATCTATAATATTGTAGTTTCTTATCATCAGCTATATCGCTCTTACTATTAAGTTTATCCTAATCCGCAAATGATTTAATTGTGTATTCACGCGATCCCTCCCCCTTATTGAACCAGACAAATTTAAGAAATTATATTTTTGCGCGATTTTTTTCATCCGCAGTAATATAACAAAGTTGTATCTGGTAAGAAGTTCTAATATGGCAATTTTTTTATTCATGAAACTTCATGTTGTAGTGGAAGTTGCAGAGAGCTGACGTAGAAATATGTGACCTGCATTTTTTGCGTTTTTAAGTGATCGTCACGATATTGCAGCACGTCATTTTATTATCAAATACCACGTATTTAGTAAAATACGTTGTGGGATGTATAATATTGAGTGGAAAAACATGGTTTACCTCATGGTCACATTTTAGTTTGGTTAATAGGCAAAATTAAACCTGAGGGAATTAAGAAAATAATCTCAGCCGAAATCCTAGATCCAGACGTTAATCTAGAGTTATACCCAATGGTGACTAAAAATATGATCGAGCCAGGACTCGCGTAAAACTATCGACGGACTTTGTATTACTATTAGTAAGAACAATTTAAAATTAGTTCACGGTAACGGAACTAAAGCTCCGACTATCAAAGAAATTTAAGCCGAATTTTCTCAATTAGAGAACCAGAAGCTGAGAAAATTGGTTGATCAGGCTAGGAAATTTGCAACTATCAACGAAAACAGTTACACTGAAAAGATGTTACACTGATTATAGTTAACTTAACCGTTAAAAATTTTGTTGTTCATATTGAAACTGCCGAGATACTATCAAAATCTGATGTTCTTGCTCTGAGTGAAACAGGGATGTCAGAAAAAGAACCGATTAAGGTTTTGAATTTAAATCATATAAATGAACAACAATCTTCATTCAAAATCAATAAGTAAACAGCGTAAAACAATTTATAAATGCAACAATAGTGTAACTGACTGTCAGCACAAAAAGCTCAAAATTCATTGATAAACGATACGGTGAATGATTGTAATTTCAATATATGTAGATATATGGTTCCGGGCAATTATCTAAGTATATTATTAAATACCTACATAGATTTGTCATTCATTAGAAAAATAACTCCAGAACTTCTTTCTACAGTTTGTTACTTGTCTTATAATAGACTTCTGGGGCTATGTCACCGAACAGAGCCTACCGTCTAATTGCATTTTAAAGCTACTTTCATGTATAGTAAAATCATTTGGAAGATATTTTTCCGTTTTACCGATTTTTTCTTACAGTGGTTTCCGTTTTATTAAATTCATACACTAAAATTAAAATTTGAATAAAAAAATTTCACAGGCATATCTTGATATTTAAAATTGAAAATTTTAATTTAAAGTTTTATCAAATATTTTAAAAATTAATAATTTCGATTTATAGACTTTTCTAAAACTGTTAATCTTTTCGAATATAAGACTTTACCATTACTTTTTTAAAAAACCAGGCGCATGCATTTCATTAGATTCACCGAATTAGCTGTAACTTTTTCAGGAAATTAGTCGATAAAAAACTAAAAATTTTGTTTCCTCAAAATTTTACCCCTTCCTGGCACCCCCTTCTCGAGTTATGATTTTTTAAAGTTAAGAAATTGAGTGATTTTACGCTCTGTCGATAGGTAACCGTGCTACTTAGCTTGCTTTGTTTTGAATGTTATGGGCTCATTCTCTTCGTGTTTTATTGAGATTTTATTCAAAAATAGTTCCAGAGCTTAATATTTAATATTGGCCAAATGCGACACCAAAAAGTGTAATCGTTTTTTCTTAAAAAACAGCATGTTTAAAATTGTCGCCAAATTTATGAATTTCAACTAAAATAATTCTATATAGGCTCATTTTTTTCATCTTTCCATGAACTTTCCAAATTTTTTAGCCACATTTAATTTTGTCAAAAACTTCTAAAATTCCATGCATTTGAATACACCCAATTTTTCGGAAAACGTCATATTCTCACCTTTGTAAATTTTGTCAATTTATTCCAAACAGTACTAACACTTAGGAGAACATTTTTTGTGGTTATTGTAGTGCGATAAGAACAAAGATCTCAGTGTTCGTTTCCATTTGGTTGTTCAATATTTGTCTTTGATTCATGAGTTGTAATATTTGACTTGTTAACCAAGGTGCAGAATCACATTTAATAATTTTTTAAAAGGTACACAAGTGGAAAACAAATCATGATAGTTATAATTAAAAATATTAATTTGTTCGTCAATATTAGCAGTACGCAAAATCAGGTCCCAATTTAATTGGGTAAATAAATTCTGAAATTTGTTCTCGTCAACCCTTGATAAATCATTAGCATATGTAAGTACATGCGCGTAATTCACGTAATTTAAATTGGTATTGCATAAAAAAACGAGGTTATAGTCGAATATCCATGGTGATAATTGCCCATGTTGTAAGATGCGTTTTTCTTTGAGAATTAATAATTAAATCAAGTAAACTAGCACCTCTTGTCGGATTAAACGGGATGTAAAATAGATCTAAATTTCCCAATACTTGATGAAAAATATTGGACGGATTAATTCAGTTGCAGTTAAACTCACCTAATATGATGTATTTATCATACATTGTTCCTAAATCTGAAAGAATATTAAATTGATCAGAAATGTCATTCGCATTGACCGGTGACAGTACTTATATAAATTGTAGCAATAAATATTTTACCTGAACAACAAGAAATTTCAGCTGTAACCAGCATAAATCTTCCTATTCCTGTAACCAGCTTAAATTTTGCATTGCTTTAGTTTTAAAGTAGATCGGTAGTATAAACAAACGCCTACCCCTCAGCCGCCCAGTTATCAGCAGGCTAATCAAACCTCAAAATATTGTACCCCAAAATATAAATCATCGTATCAGAATAACATCAAGCAATCCCGACTCAGAATTGCAAAACACACCAAGATCCAATTTTGTCAAAGAGAGATCTAATTCAACGTAATATTTAGTTAAACTGGGTATATTGAGGTGTATAATTGCGATAGAACTATTATCGGATTTCAGTTTTACCGAGTTAAAAATTTTATTTAAATTGCACACCGATTTTAAAAAATTACACGAAATAATGTGCTAATTTCCATCTGGATTTAGAATTGTAACCCGGTTTTTATAAAGGGTTTAATATACACTCGTCCACGGCCAAAAGCTTGATGTAAATACTCGTACAGTAGAGTAGTTAGCCTTTTCACCGGCGTGACGTTTCCATTTTGATAAAATTTACAACATATTCACCGTTGTTTGAAGAGTCAAACGAGTGATGAACACCGATTTAATTTCTGAAACTGATCAATATAGAGTTAAAGGTGCTTCACCAATCAAACCAACTTAAACCAACGCGTGCAGCAACGACATTAGTCACATTCTCGGCATTTAATGTTGCATGTGTACTGATGAAGCATTGCTCCACATACTGGTATATTTCACTTCATTAATTTTCATATCTACCATTTGTAATATGAGATTATTTAAGTTTTCAAAAATTTGAAAAATTCCGTAATAATTCTTTGCATTTCATCCGTTAGTAACGTGACCTTCATTAATGTTAAACTCCAAACTCTTGCATATGTTACAAATATATGTAGGAGTAGAGATTCGCAACCTCTGAAAAACGGGGTAAACAAATTCTTATTAATTAATTTATTAATTGCTTTCTTTTTTTACACATAAGACGATGAATTGGTTTTATAATATTTTTATAAGATGAAACAAATAAGCAGCGCAGGTGATATAGGAGGGAGTGCTTTAGTCGAATATATTTTTGCAGGAATAAACGATTCTCGACAAGGAAACCCAATCAAAAACTATTCAACAGTACACATTTTAATAAACCTAATTCACAAAATAGCAGCAACAACAATATTATTAATAACAATAAGAAGCCAAACATTATAAATCATCAAAGCAGGTCACAACTTCAATACAGATGCTTCAAGTGCGGATCCAGGGAGCATAAGCGAGCAGAGCGTACAAGTGAATCTAAATGTTTCAAATGCAGTAAATTTGGATATGAAGCATCAAATTACCCAAATGTTACAACCACTTCACCAGATAAGTGTTGAATATAATAGTCAATATAGCAACAATACCAAACGAATTATTAATATAAATGGGATTTCGGTAGAAGCATTGATAGATACGGGAAGCGACGACATTATTATTCGAGAAAGTGTAGTAACTAGAATAACAAATATTGAGCGGCACCAAGATAAATTAACATTAGGAGTTTTTGGCAATGGTGAAAGTTCGACAACAGGCATTTTTGAAGCAGTAATAAAAGTGGATAATGTTGAAATGAAAGAGAGCAAGGTAGATTTAATTTTGGTAAACAACTTCATATACCAAGCTGAAATTGTAGTTAATAAAAACGGGATAAAATTTGAAACACTGTTCATATAGATGATGAACATGTAGCAAGTAAAATGAACATCCAAGTGAAAGAAGATGAGGAGTTAAAAGTTTCACCAAAATATTCGGAAATCGTTAAAGATTTTGTTAGAAATTACAAGCCTGTGTCACAGAAAATTGTTTTAAATAATGATACTTCTATTTCCACAAGACCAAGGTGACTGCGACTGCCTTTAGTTGAGAAGAAAGTAGTTCAGCAACAACTAGAGCAATGGCTGCATGAATGAATTGTCAGGCCGTCAAATTCGGAAGTAGTCAAGTCGTTGTAGTCAAAAAGAAGGATGGCAGTTCTAGAGTGTGCATCGATTACTGTAAGCTAAATTCGCTTATAAAGGCCAGTTTCCGATGGCGATAATAGAGGAGCAGCCGGACATATTAACAGAAATAAGATTTTTTCCACATTGGACCTAAAGATGGCTTCTTTCATGTACCCGTAGATGAAAATCCGAAAAAAATGTATAGCATTTGTCACTTGCAAGGTCATTTCGAATTGAACAAAGTTCCATTTGGGTTAAATCACTGGCAGTATTTTGAAGGTTCATTAATTTAGTGTTCGTGGAGCTGATAAATAATAATGACCTAATTACTTACATGGATGACAATATAATAACTTATAAAAGCGAAGAAGAAGGAATAACCTAATTGAAAATGGTGTTAAATTAAGCAGCAGAAAACGGACTCAACATTAAGTGGAGTAAATGTCAGTTTCTTCAAAGAAGAGTAGAATTCTTAGGGCACGTGATTGAAAGTGGGTATGTACGTGTAATTTATTTATTAATTGGTTTGTTTTTTTACACATAACCATTCGTTATCCAGCCGTGTGTCGTATTAGCCGTCTATTTAAAAACATTATCTATGTGTTGTAAATTAAAGTTTAAATAAATTAGTTCTTTGTTTAAAATAAAATGTTTCCTTCAGGGTCCAACTCTACATATATTTCATATTTCCGTCCAGTTTTAGAACACAGCGTTATAAGCAAATTGCTGAGCATTTGGAGTGTAAATGTTTTTTACAGCAAAAATACGTTGGAAAACGATTTTTATCGATGATTTTCGCACACACTTGGAACATAATAAATCCATTATGAGCAAATTGATTGTATTTTTATATTGTTTAGATCCTTAAATTTTTAAATGACACTTTGAAAATTTTAAAATATACAAAAAAAATTAGTGAAGAATTATATGCGATATTTTCGAAGTTTTTAGAAAACCTCGTAAAATTTACCAAATTTATTTGGTCATGTCTATACTAGCTTCCTGCATTTATTAAAGGTTTCGATTTAGTTGAGCAATTATGGTAGAAATTAGAGCAAGGTTTTCTTAACAAATGTTCAAATATTAGGTACCATCGTATAATACATATATCAAATCAGCATCGTTAATTAAAAAAAAAAATCAAAAACTCAAAAATTTGTATTCATTAGCTCGTTCCTGTCTATTTAGTATTCGTGTCATTCACAGGATATACTATTCTGACAACATTTCCGTTTGTTTCGCATCCCCAATATTTTTATTCTTTCTTTATTCCTTTATTATATTATCATGCTTGCTGTTTTAATTAGGAAAATATGCTAATACTAATATATTATGTTATATATAAAAAATACAAAATAAATAAATAAAATCATAATCAACAGATAATAAATAATTTGTTTTTTCCTTTTTTGTTTTATTCTACTTTGCCAGTAATTTAATTTTTCAATTCAACGAAAAACAAGAAATTTTCCTTGCACAGCAAAAAATAACAAACACCAACTACCATCGGAGCAAATTTCTTGTGTATGTAGATTTAATTTAATTTTTTTTTTTGTATCGCTTTTCAATGTAGGAAAAATCCATTTAGCTTTCGTATCATGATATTTGATGGTACGTACTAACTACATACAATAACAAAAACAAAAACAAAAAATTTAAAAGTTGTTTAAAAGGAAATTTCAAAAGAAAATTATAATTTTCATTTTTATTTAAAATAAATACCAATAAATGACAGCTGAGAAAAATAATGAGCTTTTTGTTTTGTGTTGTATTTTTTGTTGTGCTTCTCCTTCCTGACCTTTTTTTTCTGTTACACGTTATGGTTGTTTCTTTAACGTTTTGGGGTGCCTATTTTATTATTATTACACGCACATACATAAGAAAGTAAAGTTAAAAGTATAACAGTAGCAGAACACAAGAACAACCACCCACCAAAAGAAAGCAAAAAAAAAAACAAAAAAAAGTTTTAAAAATAAAATAAATAAATTAACTTGTGTTTTTTGTTGTAATGTATTCTGTTGCCCTGTGCTTTTTTAAAGCTTTACAGAAGCATACACACACGAGAAAAGCACGAGGAAAATGTTTTTGCTGCTTTTTTTTCTATTACATTTTAAATAACAAATTGTATTAAGCTTTCATGATTTCTTGAAATATTGTATGAAAATGGCATAATGTTTGCATAATTTAATTTGTTGTTGTTGTGCTTAATAAAATTAGAATTAATGGTTTTTTATTTATGTTTGTAATAATTTTTTTTTTCTTTCTTGATATTGTTATATTGTGAAAATGTAAACACAATAGCATTTTCGATTTTTTTTTTTATTTCGAGTCGGGCGAGAATTGATATTTTAATAAAATTCACATGTTTATACTCGTACTTGTTCACCTCACGCACACAATTTGCTTTTGAGTAGATTTTTGGCATGTTTTTAAGTGGGGTGTAAATTGAGGTGGTGGTGTGGTTTTTATTGGGTAATAAAATGTTTGTTTATTTGAGGTTAAGCCAGAGCTTTTAATAGGGTTGTGTGCCAATGAAAAACCAAATGTTGGTTTTTTTGATTGTATCAATAGAATTATGAATACTTATCCCATTTAAAACTTTAAAAACAAATTGTTAATGTATTCTTATATGAGCTAACACTTTTGTGATCCTGCTCTCTCTGACTCACTCTACTTTCTTTAAACAACCTTCCCGCATTGCCGCCTATTAACGATCATGCATTGAATTCTTCCGCAACCTCCATATAGCGTCCGTCGCAGATACGTCTTTTGCTTTGATATATTGGCGAATTTCCTCGTGGTTGAACTAAACTAGTAGTGCATCTTGATTTAATTCAGCGGAAGTTTTATTGTTGCTTAAGTGAACTTGAAAGTAGCTGACTGTCAGCATGGTTCTATACATGCAGGTGATAATTACATTTTTTCGTCAAAAATTTGTTGTAAGGCACGATAAAAATTATCGACGAGAAATTTCGAATTTTGCCGAATTGATGTCAGTTTTGGTGTGGGTTGCAAATTGTTTCGTGCGGACAGATCATTCAGATTTGAGTTTGATGCTGAATAAGCGAGCCAATTAGTCTGAATAATCGAAGGACTACTGATCTGAAAGCAAGTAGACAATTGGACCATGCAACATTCACGCTCATTTTAGCAGAAAAGTTGTTCAATTGGAATTAACCCTTGAAACTGCAAGATTCGTAAACGACTTTGCTGTATTCAGGTCTCCCAGCATGTTATCAACCAAAATCTACTGATTAAAAAAATTAGATCGAAACTTTCATATTGCCACGATATTTTGAATGTCTCATGTCTGTTTCGGAATTCGCCCATTTTTGGAGAAACTTCTATCCATGTATAAAATTGAGTTAAATAATTAGTTTTTAAGATGTTACATCTACTTCTCAATATTTAGCTGCCAGCCGACTTTGACAAACATAAGTCATAGTGACAGTTACAACTGGCATGCAATAATCGTTGGTGTAAACATTTTTATCCAGTTCGGGAAAGAATAGCAGAACTAAGTTGTAAGTTGGTGATTATTCGTTAGATTTAAACGTTGCTGATTTGTCAAGTTAGGATCGATAACATAAAGGTGAGCGTATAAGCGGTTGTTGTTATTATTGGAGTCCATTTGGCATGGTGTGTCGAGTTTCAAAAATGTTTAGGGTTCACGGTCAGTTACATGAACAATTTTTATACCCAACGATAAACACAAACCACAATTTCGTGCTTGTTCTGTAAAACGTGTATTGCTTAGGGAACTTCTTCAAAGTTGAGCAATCGAACAGCTTGGGTCTCCTACTTTAGTATATGCAGCTCTTTAGTCACATCACCGAAATTTGTTATCAGTAGACTTTTGCTTCGCTATTAATCAATAATTGCGGACAGAATACTGTCAACAAATGCTGCCTATTAATGGCAGCTTTGGCGTGGCATGTTTGAGCTGTAGGCGCGCTGAGCTCGTCTGTCTTTTAATGGCTGAGAAGTACGTTATGACTGGAGTAAACACCAACTGTAAACACCATCTAACACTAATGCGAGGGACCTGAGAACCCAACCTTTCTTTATAGGCTAACAAATAAATGTCGAAACTTGCAAAATTATATTTTTGAAATATAAAAAATATTTCTGAAATTGTCAGAAATTGCGTTATTTGTTAAAAATTTCAATTATTAATTTATTGGATCGAGCTTATGCCTCGTTTTTGCACAACTCATACCGTACAGTGTACACAACTAGTAACTGCATTACTGGATAACCGTCCTCACATATGGCACTTGAACTGTGACTGCCGACACATTATAAAATATCTAAATAATTCTGGCTATCCTTATTGAGTACAGTTGGTAAATTTTGTTTTTTTCCAAAATCTTTTAATAAAATATGCAAATCCAAATCAACTCATGGCAGACCTCGGACAGTGCTTTATACGGAATGAGTACGAAGGGCCGAATTTCAAAGGGCCGAATGTCGAAGGGCCGAATGTCGAAGGGCCGAATGGGTCGAAGGGCCGAAAGGGTCGAAGGGCTGAATGGGTCGAAGGGCCGAATGGCGAAGGGCTGAATGGGTCGAAGGGCCGAATGGGTCGAAGGGCCGAATTTTTTTATTTTTTGTTTTTAGAAATATAATTTTTTAAATTTATTGTTTTAAGGAATATTTTGTAAATTTTTTTATCAAATAAAAATTAATTTTTTTTGAGTTTATATATATTTTATTATGTTTAATCTTTAGATATTCTATCGGCAACTATATTGCATTAATTTTGTTGTTTATATTTGTGTTCTTTTTGTAATTGTCAAGTGGAAAAATATTTGTACATAATAGGACTTCATCAAAGCCAAAAAAGAATTTTGTCATAAAGGAAAATTCTATTTGGACGGATAAAATAATTTCGCTGTGATTTAGTGATGTGAATATAGTGAATATACTTCTAACAATTTCCTACATAATTATAAAGACAAATTACAGTTTAAGACAAAATTTCCAAAATGTCTACTTAAATTAAACGAAACGGTTTATTTTAAAGTATATTATTGTCTCATGACGTTGTTTTGAATACAACCTGAAATGTATTACCTATTTTGATATGGGTGATTTTGACAAACAATATTTCAACCTGGTATTGATATCTGGAAAATTAATATTGTTTTTCATAAATGAATAAAAATTATAGTTCTTAATATCAAATTCAGTACATTTACAAAATATTCCTTCAAATAAGAAATTTAAAAAATTATATTTCTAAAAGCAAAACAAAAAAATAAACAAAAAAAATTCGGCCCTACGACCCATTCGGCCCTTCGATCCATTCGGCCCTTCGACCCATTCGGCCCTTCGACCCTTTCGGCCCTTCGACCTTCGGCCCTTCGACCCATTCGGCCCTTCGACATTCGGCCCTTCGACCCATTCGGCCCTTCGACCCATTCGGCCCTTCGACCCATTCGGCCCTTTGAAATTCGGCCCTTCGACATTCGGCTCTTTGACATTCGGCCCTTTGATATTATTCCCTTTATACTCGGTATCCACCCAACAAATTGATGCAATATACTGTAGAATCATTCGATTTGTTTTCGTAGTAACATATCGCAGCTTCAAATTGCTTGAATCCTTAAAATATCGCAGGACTCTTTTCATTTCTTTCAGATTCGTTAGGACAACTGACTTTTTCGCTTATCATGTATACACTCTGGCGGCAGTATCAGGTCTTTTGTAGAGCTTTTCCGAAAAATTTCCGACTGCAACCATCGGACCGGAGTTCACCCCAAGTTTAGCATTCAAGACAATCAGGAAACCAATCTCACAACGGCCTCCAGACGGACAATAAAATTATAGAGTAACAAAATAACTCAACCTTGTCATCTGGAGCTCTGGAATAAACAAAAGTTATTATAATTTTAATATATTGTTAACATGTACTCTATATCTCGGTTCACTACGACCTTTTTCGTCTCAGGGTCAAACAATCAAACTGATTAGCTTAGCCAAATATCATTCAGCCAAAAACAATCAGATTTTGAAGTCGCTACTCGCAATTAGAAAAACATTAAAAGAGCATGCAGCATATCGAAGGAACACTACCATTTTTTTTTATCTATTTGGTCCTCAGCCCAACTTTTTAATTCTTGAAATTTCTCAGAAAAATGCGACTTTTTCTTGAGATTTTCTGCCACTTTTCGACTAAAATCATCCTAATATCGAACATTTAGCGATTTTTCTATTTTTCATAAAAATATTGCATCCATTAACGTCGAAACGATACGAAAGCTGCACAAATACTTATATGGAACAATTTTAATTTTCACAGTAAGTTCAGTGTGGTTATTTACCAGGTTCAACACGATGTCGCCCTAAGGATTTCAGTCTCCAAAAGTCTTACTGGTTCAAGTGTATTTTCGTTTCACGTTGTGTCGATGAACTTTAATAGAAATGTGAGCATAGATACATCGTAAAGCTGTTTGTATAACCGTAATCAAACAGTATACATATCGCTCATAACATAGAAAAGTGACACAACTCAAAAAATAGAGTTTTTGAGATAATTCGTCAAAAATATGCGCGGTGATCGATTTGATAACCTAACATAGTGGCGTTTTTATGTTTATTTTACAAAGCGAGGAACAGCTTAATTTTCCGATCTTCCTTTTTTGACGCCCATAGTGAATAGTGTAGTAAAATCGAAATTAACATTTTGTCTTTTGATCTCCTGAAAAATTAGAAATTTTGAGTTGTGTCACTATTCTTTGTCAGGTGCGATATTTAAGAGGAAACTCTAAACTGTAATTGGTTGAACTGAACATCGGTTTTTCAGCAGGGTACGTACGTCATCAAGTGACAGTGGAAAATTGACAACTTTTGCAGGATTACTAAAGAATGGTTGAAGTTCCAAAATTCCCTATTTAGAATAATGAATAGTCAAGCAGCTTAGCTCATTGAATTCTAAGCCAACTATATGAGTGGGTAATCAATAATTGAGGAAAAACATCTTTCAATAGGAAGTGGCAGTCTATAGCCGATTTTCTAATACATCAAGAACAGTTTCTTCAAAGTTACGAGGAAGTATTCAAAAGGTTCCGCTTGCAATCCAACAATTTTTGGAATCTTTTCTGCAAACTCATTTCCTTGCTGTTTTTGGGTTTTTGCTACCGTTATCTTTGCTTGGTTTTTAAAAACATTTAGTGTTTCAGCAGTCGGTGCGTTAATTGATTCAAATCTTCAAGTATTTAATTATCTCAGTAGCCTGAGTTATACAGTAGAAAGAATATGGAGGCCACTTATCGTTATGTATTTCAAAGTGATACAGCACAACGATCTCAGCATTTAATGATTTCTGTATAATTTGCTCAATGGAATTCGTTTGGACGTTTGATAAGGAAAAAGTCTATAATTTTGGAGCGCTTCTCAGTCCAAGAATGATGCAGAACTAAAGAGAACTAGCTTATAAGAATTTCGTAATACACTGAATTCAGGTTTCAATTGGCATACAAATTGTAAACTTTTAGAAAATTTACCAAACTCTTTGGAAAATTAAATATAAAAACACATACATACGTGAATTTAAATAAATAGTTAAACAATTCGTTTTATTATTAACACGATATTTAGATAAAATTAAATAAATATGTGAATTAACATATTCTAAAGTAATTAAATTCAAAATACATACAATTTTTTTGTGCCTCCAAAATCGTTAATTTATCAGTATTTAGTAAAATTTCTGTTAAAATGTTTACTAAATATTACCTAAAATTTCAATTAATAAAATTTTGAAATTTTCCAATTTTGAAATATGTGGGTCTAAATTTAAGTTTTAGTAATTCACTGGTTTTAGGTTTTAATAATTTTTGGGAATTGCGACCGAACAAAAATTTAATAATTTGGTCAAGTAAATATACAAAATTCGCAAATGGTAAATTCTTTGTTTTGATTTTGTGCAAAATTAAAATTTTCTTTAAAATTTGTTTGGAAATTTCGTAATATATTTTTAGGCGTTTTATTGAATTGCGAGTTCTTATAGTTTATTAAATTCTAATTTTTTTTATTCTGAATAAATTCTATCAGGAATTTTTGTAAATATTTGACACAAATTCTAGAAGCATTCACAATTTTATCTATACTATTGTGGATTAACAAATTTATTGGGAATTTCGAAACAAGCATTGACATTTAACTTTAATAAAATTTGTTGAAATAATAATTAGATTCGACAATAGCAAATAGTTATAATTTTAAATAAAATCTATAAATCTGAAAATATTTTGGTTTTGTGTTGGGTAATATTTCAAATTTTTAATATTTTCCATTCAAAATTGTTGTTAATTTTAATAAATTTACATATTATAGGAACTTCTCAAAATTCTATCGAAATATCAATTTACCCCATAGCTTAGATCAAGTTTTCTAAATTGTCGTAACCCACTCTCCTACCCTTTTGGTTTTGAACGTTACTTTTGCACAGTTTTCATTCGTTTTCACTAGTTGTAAATCATCTACAGTGAGAGACTTGATGAAAGATTGCCTCTGACCCTGAAAGATTGGAATTGGAAATTATCTTGGCCCTATTCTCAGTTATAGTATAATGGAAAACAAGGCGCCATTGATCCTCCTTAAAATTCTCGTGATACGGCCATGACTCAATCTGTAGAAAGATTGTATATTTCGAAGCGAAAGAAGTCAAAAAAGACCAACGGTTGGCATGTACATATATTGTTGTCCTCAATAATTATTTTCAGCATTCAGCAAATTTAATTGATTCAAAGTTGCAACCATTTAACCTTAATGGTTTACCACCTGTGTAAGCCGGTGTAACATTTGGTAGATTCTGTAGGATTTAAAAAAAAAAATTATTTATTGGATTAAGGAGGAACTCTTAGTACTGATAGTTTAAAAAGACGAAAGTACCAAGTCTTGTTTTTGGCCGAGAAAAAAAAAAGACCAACAAGCTAGTTTTGTGACATTTTTGGGCCGCTTAGTTTCTTCTGAGGCTTCTTAATTTTTCAAATATTTTTATAAACTGTAAAAAATTTAATTAACTGATAACAGGTTTCAATTGGAGCAAACCTTTTACAGAGCTAGAGATATGTAATTAAACTTCTGATTTATTATCAAATATTAAAAATTTCTGAAACAATCAAAAACAGAATATTTAAAGATAAGCTGATTACCCCTAGTCCTGCGAGCAATAGTTATTTTACATTTTATTAAACATTTCCGAAAATTTTAATTTAAAATATCAATAAAATTTCAATCAATAAAAAGTGGTGGTCAGGCTGCTATATGCCGTGTGATGAACACAAGTCTCGCTTCATGTGCCGTAACTGTATACAAGTTCAGCAAGTGCTCACACTGCATCTTCGTGGCTTCCGCCAGAAACACATCTCATAAAGCATAAGGTGTGAGATGAGCGCTTTTCCTACAAGAGGTTAGCGCTTTCATAATAGCCCGACCTGTAAAATCTTATTGATATGAAACCTCAACATAAGCCTCGGATATTTTTGGATACACAACAACGACCTCGGACACGATGTTTGGACCACTATTTTAAATTTGGAACATTGAAAGTAGTCAACCTAAACCGCCCGGAGAGCCTCCATTAACGCTTCGAACAAGCATCTACATATAAACTTGACCTCATCGCGTCGCAGGAAACGAGATTAATCAGCAATGACATCTTCGATTAATGTCGATATGGACTAACCCTATATAACAGTTGGTTTCTTGATTAACAACCGACATCGTCAATTACAATTTTTGTGGGCAACATCGGAACAAACTCCTTGCACCCTACAGCAAACAAGAACGTGATATGCTTTACTCTAAAACTTGCAAGTTGCCAGCACATATTTCCCACATAATCGTATTCACAAAGCCACATGAAAATTAAAGGAACAACTGTCCAAAAGATATTTTTATAGCCTCAAAGGTATCAGAACTAAACATGGAGGTAACACTGGTTCAGACCTTTGGTTGTTGCTGAATTAAAATATCGTCTATTGACCACATACCATAATCGTTTCTAGTGTATCACTTATTGGAACACTGCGGACCACCACTATTTTAGTTATAATGATTGTCATTTGCTATGAAAATAAAAAAACAGTTTACTTTTTATTTTCACAGCCAATCATAAGCATCATTATAACTAAAATATTATATTCCTTCAGGTGACTTTTAGAGGTCATGGAAAATACATATTCGGACGAAAAATTTCAAAGTTTTTTCAAATCCATTATCAAAACTAAGGTTTTCTATTTAAAATCCTTGACCTTAAATGACCTTGAAAATTGACTTGTAAGTCAAGTGCATTAGTTCAGATCATAACTCCTATTGTCCTTGGCAATTTTTATTTTAACGATTTGTTTGACGTATTTTAGGAGACATCGACATTCCGTTCATGAAATTTTATCCAGTATATGCCACCACTTCAGTTGGGCGACCCATTTGAATTTAACAGAAAATCTATTATTTATGGAACCTATCTAAGTTATTTAAAAACCGCAAGTACCAAGTAGAAGTTGGTGGTTAACCTGCTAAATAAACTGTAGTACTACCAGAATTTGTCATTATAGGAGGTAATTTATTTCTAAATTGTTTCAATAGCTGACGAATAAATATGGAGCAGTACACATTTGGACTCAGTTTTATACACCTCAAATTAATGCATCCGAACGAGTTTCGGGCCTGCATGCATATTTCAGAGATTACACTTTAGTTCCGCTGAAAACTATATATTACTTCCATGTGAAGTTCAACGTTGAAGTGTGAGCTGGTAATACTGATATCGTTTTGAATTTTTCATAATATTTAAATCCGCCTAAATATTTGTACGAATACAGAGACAATTATTTAATTTTGTTTTTATTTAATAGACGGTAAAATAAAACGTTTTTTAAAAAGTAAACCCGACATCAATTTTTTCGCAATTTTGATGTGCTTTCGTCATGTAGGAACATCAGTAAATTTTATTGTTCTACAAAATTCCTTTTTTATTGTAGATTGATGCATTACGGAATTCCAAATAGAATACCACCTAAATTATTTCTTTTGGTGTAGAGTGTCACCCGAATTTTTATTTGAGCTCATATATAGTAATAATTAATACTCGTAGTCTCGTACTACATAGAGATTTTATCAGGTTTTACATCTCTCTTCGATTATCTGTCAATAACCACACTAAAGTTGTGCTTTTAGTGTATACAGATTTAAATTTTTTGTATTAAGTATTTCGTGAAATCAATAGCTTGTTCTCCTTATATCATGCGAACGTGTTCTGAAAATTCTTATAATGATTCCAAACAAAATTAAAATACTGAAAAATGTCGAAAATATCAAGATAAATCATAAATAATCATATAGGCAAGCGCCTCACTACGCACAGATTTGACAGCACCAATGCACAAGAGTTTACTGTACCAGTCGAGAGCAATTGAACCGCCTGGTATGCTGGTTTCATAAATTGAGAAGTTCTTTTTGCCGAATAATCCAAATGGTGTTGGATGGCAGGACTTCGGTTTCCCATACATAAAATATTGGTGTCCCTCAGGGATTCGTCCTATACACGTAGCTTATATTTATTTTCGTTAATGATCACTTATCCGATACTTTCACATTAATATATTTTATTCTGATGACGGCACATATCTCTTGCCTTTTACTTTACCTACTTTTATTTCATCGTAAAACCACTATTTCGCAGAGAGATTTACCAAAGTTTCAGTCGTGAATTTTCACCGGCAGAAACGACCAATATATACCATCATTAAGATTGGGGGGGTTCTAGAGTTAGTACGTCGCATACTGTTCTTGGGCGGATCAAATAAATACGTGGTGGGTAGCCCCATAGTTCGGTAGTTTTACAATCTTAAGAATCATATACTTGTATCATACACAAATGGAATACAAAATACGTATTTGGGCTGGTACTAATATGGGCTGCACTCTACCGAGTTCAGAACCAAACACACCAAACTTGACGTTCTTTCCTACAGACGGAATATGGGAGCTAACTACTATAATTTTCAAGGCATGTTATCAATCATCTTCCATCCCATCAATATTCCTTTGGTAATGTTTTCTGTTTAAATTTTTTGAATGCATTTTGATCTATTCTGCCTTGCATTTCCCTGTTAGAAGCAGTTTTGAAGAATCAACATTTTTTTAATTAACAGGGGTGAGTTTAGTCTAAAAATCTGAATCACTTGAAGTAAAAGGAAACCCATACGCTTAGCGATCTCCAGAAATATGGGGAAAGCGATAATTAAACCTCAATTAAACCTAACTATTCGAATGAAGTGTATCCTAAATTAATGTTAGATTTTACAACAACATTCGGGCGAATTTATTATATGACCAAGGAAAAATTCATTCAAATCAAATATTTGAAATTAATGCTTAATTTAAAAAAATCCAAATAGAAAAAATTTAACAAGATTTACATAAACTATTTGGGCTCTCACAAAGCCAATCCCTTTAAACTTAATAATGGATTAAAGCGTTAACATATTAATCGACCATGTTTGACAATTTAATATTATACCTACATGTCTAAGAAAATGGAACTCAAAACTTTTTTCAACCACTAAAATTTCAAATTGGGTTTACCTGTTGAAATAACGATTATTTGAAAACTTGAGAAATTGGATCTTATGCATGTATATGAAAATCGATATCTCAAAATTTTCAACTATCGTCAAATATGTCACTATGATTTTCTGATAGGCCTATGTGTGCATTTTAATCATTATCAACTGCTACAATTTCATATTGGGTTAACCTATTAAAATAACATCTTAGTGGCAGATTTGCCGAAAGGAGAAATTTTTGGGAAGTCGATTTTCTTAGGCAAATATAAGATCAAATTTTTCAAGTTTAGAATAATCGTTATTTCAAACGGTAAACCCAATCTGAAATTTTAGCGATTGATCATGATTAAAGTTCAGAGAGACCTATCTGAAAATCATAGTGACATGTTTGCTAATAGAAGAAACTTTTGAGATATCGATTTTCTTAGACATGTATAATAATCGTTATTTCAGTAGATAAACCCATAATATGAAATTTTAGTCCAATAGCTGAAAGAAAATTTAGTGACTCGATTTTTATAGATATGCATAATATTAAATTTTTAAACTGTCAAACATTGTCGATTAACATGGTAATGCTTTGATCCGTTATTAAGTTTAAGGGGATTGGTTTTGTGAAAGCCCAAATAGTTTAAATCTTAATAAATTTTATCTTTTTGGATTTTATTTAATTAACCATTAAGTTCAAATATAGGTCGCAGTGCGAGGTGGCTAAACGCCCACATGGACCTACAATGAATTTTTCCTTGTACATACCAGTATAATAAATTCACCCGAATTTATGATTTTTTAAACACATACAAGTGCATTTTGGTTGTTGTTGTAAAATCTAATATTAGTTTAGGATAAACTTCATTCGCATAACCTAAGTAGCCGTATACCCGAGACAGACTGCGGTTTAATAAATCCGATTTAACTAAACTCGTTCAAGTAATCTATGCAAAATAACGATATTTTAGTTAAAATCGAGGTTGACATACTGTGACTAAACTCGAAAAATTCCCTACATCCGTTTTATTAAATCGCAGTGTGTCAGGAGTATTATGTTGTATTAGTCGGGCAATTCTGTTTCGCTATAAACTGTTGAGAGCAATAAATATGCACAGATGTTGAGTGATTATGTTCCCTTAATTAGAGCGTATCCTATACTTCAACTACAGCGAAAGGAAGAATTTCTTTCAATTGATGCTTTGTATGTAAATATGTGTGACGCCTAGCATCCAACTTATTCAATTAAAATAAATCGAATTATGCTGCATGAAATGATTAATAACGATAATATTAACAGTTTCAAGCAATAAATATTGCCTACATACATATGTTCAGGGTGGACTAAAAACAGCTCAACTATTTTTAAATTAAAATATCTTTTGAACCACGAGGTTTAAGATCAATTTCCTAAAAAAAAATATCTGTAGCTTGGCCCTTAGGTAATGCGGAGGTCTATCTCAGTTTTCCAAAGTATCGCTACAAAATATGTTGTATTGGTGGGCTTAATTTAGTAAGAGATAAAATTAAAATCACCTGTCTAATTTTGTTCGCACTTTTGTTCAAAGTGATGCCTGAAATAGATTTGAAAGCCAACCATCGACAAAGTTTACAACATTTATTAAAATTGAATTTTAATTGAGAAATTTTGCATGTAAATTTTTTAAAATCTAACGGAAATTTTAGGAGCTTGCCAATTGAAAGATTCTTGCAATTGTTTACTTGTGACACTTCAGTAACTCCAAAAAAATCCAACTTTAGATCAAAATGGCCAAAAAAATTCCAAAGTAATTTAACTTATATTTTGGTTACTATAATGGATTTTGACTAAACCATTGTTAGAAACTCAGACAAAGAAGCTCATACCAAAGCCCAGACGCACAACTTACACTGAAACTCAGACAATCAAACTACATCAACGCAAAACTCATACTTAAACTATGACAAGCAAACTGAAATTCAGAGAGTATAAGTCACAAATAGAAGACAAATTCGCGGCTTGTGTGACTGAAACAAAGTTACTGGCAATAGGAAAGTGAAACTTAACTAAGAAGGTTTAGCTGAAACGAGTTGCCCTGACATTGCTGTAGTTTGAGTTGGTCTGCTCTCGATTAAGTTACAGTTTGTTGCTTTTCATTAATTTTTTTTTCATTGACCTATCACGAGCGTTCAAGTAAAGTTTGATTGATGTAATTTCTTGCGTTTTTAACGTACTCCCTTGTCCTCGTATGACCCATTAAGTGGATTTTTACGTCCTTGTCTCAAATTTGTTATGTTTCTTCGTCTCTCTTGAGCATCCAACAATAGTCCTCTAACATGTTAACATCCCATCTTCCCTGATGTCTTCATTTCCCTTGCATCCTGGTGGAAGCGCTTCCCTTGCTCTTCATTATATATTCGCCTAAATTGATAGGTAAGTAATCAAGATGGGAATCCAAAAAATGAAGCTTTAAGTTCATAAGTCATCCCAATTGCCTGTAATTTTCTATCAACTTTGTAACAATGTCTTTGTAATCCTCACTTCTGGTGCTTCCTAAAAAGTTTTCACAAACTTCTTTAAAACTGAGCCAGGCAGCTTTCTCATTTCTTTGCATGGTTTTAACGAAATTTTTGTCTTGAAATAGTCTTCGTATTTGAGGTCTGTTAAAAATACCTGCTTTAATTTTAGTCTCTATCAGTTTTGGAAATTGTTTTGCTATATACCTAGGAGAGGTAAGAGTTTTACATATATTCAAAATATAAAAGTGTTTAAACAATACCAAAATAAACTCAACAACATAATTTAAACAATAATACAAATACAATATGGGCTAGAATTAATACCGAATGAACAATATAAGAAAAAAAAAATGTATATACTATTATTCCTAAAATTAGCATTGAAAAAAAATTTTCAAAATGTTTATATAAAACACAAAAATTGAATTATATTGAATATAGTAGGAAGTTACGGAGGCAAAGCCTGTATAGTAACCCCTTCACTTAAACTAAACA
Source organism: Tipula helvola (assembly GCA_963556165.1). Classification (NCBI taxonomy): domain Eukaryota; kingdom Metazoa; phylum Arthropoda; class Insecta; order Diptera; family Tipulidae; genus Tipula; species Tipula helvola. The sequence continues at coordinate 71,790,908 of OY744481.1, forward strand.
CAATTTTACTTAAACATATATGAAGAGGAAACAGTTATCATGATTCAAAAAATATCTTAACTTAAATTACCAAAAAATACAAAGTTTTCATTAAAAATATAAAAAAAATATAACTAAAAATAACTTAATAAGAAATATTGAAAAATAACAAAATAAAAACATTATAAAATTATAATACTACGATCAGATTTTTTAAAAAAATCTTTCAATATTGTCTTCCGTGAAGAGCCAATTCTTGAGGTTTTCCGTAAATTTACTAAGCGAGCACTCATTTTTTAAATACGCGGGCAAAAGATTGAAAAGAGCAGGGGCTGTATAATAAAAAAAAACGCTTAACGTACTCTTTACGTGTGAACGGTACTGCACAAGTCTGACCACAGCGCAAAACATAAGTTGCATTTTTAACCACTCTGTACCCGCCCCTAATAAAAAACACCTTCAAAACTTTGTACACATATAGATAGCGGAACGGCAAAATATCGCTAGATTTGAAAAGCGGCCAACTATGAATCAAACGTTTCTTATTATGAATAATTCTTACCTCCATTTTTTGTGCCGTGATGAGACTTTTGATATTAGAAAAATAAACACCCCCATATATTATCAACCCATATTCTAACTTGGAATTGAAAAGGCCATAGTAAATTCTCTCCAAAATTGACTTAGGATAAAATTTCCTTAACAGAAATAGTTTTCGCAATGTACCATATAAATGTGATTTCAGTGAACTGATGTGCTTTTTAAAATTTAATTTGTTATCGATGAGCATTCCTAAGTATTTATATTCTGCAACAAACTCTATATTAACGCAATCTGAATGGCAACAACCTGAAAAGGAACATCCTAACTGGTGATAAGTGACATTGATATTGTGTTTTCCTACTAAGGGTGATCTTATGACTATTAAACCAATCTCGTAACAACTGCAGATCAAAATTCATTTGAAATTGCAGCTCATCGTGACTATTAGTACTGTAGCTAAATGCAATGTCATCTGCAAACCCAACCATTTTACCATAAAAATTTAACTCAAAAATTGAATTTATGTAAATTAGAAATAGCAGTGGACCCAAGACTGATCCTTGAGGAACACCTGCAGAAATTCTCAAAGCATGACTATAAGTAGCACCTATTTTAACCAATTGAGTGCGATTTTCTACGAAAGACTTCAGCCAATTAAAAACAAAGCCCCGCATTCCCACTGCCCAAAGTTTATCTAATAAAATCTCATGACAGACAGTATCGAATGCCTTGGCAATATCTATAAACAATGCACCAGTTATTTTATTTTCATTTAGGGAAGAATAAATTGGAGTGAGAAAAGAAAGTAAAGCTTCTTCTGTACTTCTTTTCCTCCGAAAACCAAATTGAGCGTCACTTAGATAATTCAGTTTATCTATGTAATTAATTATGCGTGTCTTAATAATTTTTTCAAAAATCTTCGACAGTACCGATAGGAAGCTAATAGGACGATAATTGGTAGCCAGTGTATGAGATCCACTTTTAAATAACGGCATTACGTAAGCGGTTTTTAACACGTCCGGGAAAACTCCCGATTTCACACTGATGTTAAAAATATGCGCAATTACATGTACAACGTTACCCGCGTTTTTTTTAATTATTTCACTATTCAATCCATCGGTTCCCACACTTTTTTTGTTTTTAACAGAGCATATACTTTGCAACAATTCATCTTCAGAAATATCCTTGAAGCAAAAGGAATTTTGCATTGATCGAGAAAACGGCAGGTTACTCAAATTAGATGTACTAGTGCTACTAGCAATAGTCGTAAAATGATTGTTGAAAACGTTACAAATATCAAATAAATTCGTGACTATTAAACCATCTGAGCTTGTGATTTTATTCACAAACGACTGTTTTTTAAAATTACCCAGAAAATAATTTATTACACTCCATTGTTTTTTTAAATTACCGGCTGTAGCATTTAACAAATTATTGAAATAGGCATTTTTTTCGAATTCGACTCGCTGTTGTACTGTCTCTTTTAACTTGCTGTACCTTACGCATAGTTTGATGTTATTAGGATGCTTCTTAGCTTTCCTACTAAGCCGATTTTTACATTTAATTAAGGCACACAAAGAATTTGAAATCCAAGGTTTCAATTTTGTGTGTTTATTTATACTTTTGACACAATATTCGGAATCTTTTATACACTTATGAAATATTTGTAGAAAATTTTCTAATCCAGTGTTTGCACAATTGATTGAGAGAACATTTAACCAGATTGGTTATTAAATTGTCATAATTTATGAAATTCTTCTGAGAAGATGTATTTTTAATGCGTTTGGAATTTGTACTACCAATTTGAGACACAATTACCAAAAGAGGATTATGGTCAGTAATCGACATGTTACAAACTTGGCCTTTAATAGTACCTACTATCAATTAAGCGCGAGAAAACATGATCAATGCATGTTGAACTTCCATTTAATGTTCGTGTTGGTGAATCAACTAAAGAATTTAGACCAAAAGAGGCCATCGTACAAACATAATTGTCAATTTGAGAATTGCTACTTAGAGTATTGATGTTGTTGAAATCTCCTAGAATTATAAATATTTTTGCCTTATTATATGACTGAAGTAATACCTCAAATTCGTGTACAAACTGGTCTATACTAAATTTATGGTATCTATATACACCAAGACATTGGTACTCACTCCCTTCGTATGTGAATTTTATACCTAAGCAATCCGCTGTAGCCAGACGATGATAAGTAGCTTCTGCCGAGATTGATTCTTTAACATAAATAGCAACTCCTCCTGCTCTTTCTTGATTGTTGCATAAAACAAAAAATTTGTATGCATCTATTTGATATAGGTTAGTTTCATTAGAATTGATCCAAATTTCAGACACCAAAATTATCTCAGGTACTACACTCAAGGTTGCCAAATTCACTAAAAGCAAGTTAAAATTCGATCGCAAACTTCTAATATTAACATGAAATAAAGAAAAAAAATTAACTTTTAATTGATTATTATACTCATCTATGAAAATGTTGAAATCATCGTCATCAATACTATCCTGATCTAGATCATCAAAATTTAACATTAATAATTAAAACTAAGATCATATTAAAATAATATCACACTAGAGAATCTAGATCCGAAAAAGTATTAATGAATTTGATTTCACCACCTTCAACTTTCCTCAACATGATTGTTCCATTACGCGTCCATAAATATTTGTAATTATAATCCTTTTTAACTTGGCGGGCCTTCCAAAACAGCTGCTTCTTAAATGCGGTAAGACTTTCATTTATGTACACTGTTGAATTTTTAGACATTCCCAGAAAATCAGATGAAATATTTTTTAATTTCCTTCTGGACGCAAGAATCTGAAAGCGCCGATCTCTATTTTGGAATTTTACTATAATTTTAGCTGTTTTAGCAGAATCGAACTTGTTTTTAACACAATAAGCCGCAGAAATGTCACTTTCAAGCACGTTGATCTAATAAAGGTTCTTCAATTACATTATAGGTTTTCCTGCCTGAAGACCGTCTCTTAGCGGCCACTGTTTTTCAACGTAATGGTTTTCTCGGTCTCTACCGAAGCTGCTGCCCTAGCAATTTTGTAATAATTTTTAAATCCCCACAAACTTGCCAATTGTGCTCCGAGTACTTGATTTTTCGCAAAATATATCCTAGATCTCCATAATTCTCTCCGAGAGATACAGATTGAGTGGACTATTGGGACAGTTGCATGTTTATTTCCATTGTGCAGAAGTACCGCTTTTAAGCTGAGTTTTGAGGAATCAATAAATAGTCTCCACTGGTTAGGTTTCTAAACATTAGGCTTTAAATCACTCATCAGTGCTGGTATATTTGTGCAATACACCAATAATTTTTTTTATCGTTGGTAAAGTGCTTCCGATATTCTTTCTCTTTTTCTCGATAAATTGAAGATTTTGTTCCAGGGACTACCATAAGTTTCGACTTTTCAGTTCACTAACTAAGTCTTCAGATACATCTTTTGGTAATGCATATCTCCTAATCAAATTATTGAGGTCATTCTGAGTGAATAGTATTGGAACTTGCTCTTTTTTAGGTGTAATATACTCTTCCTCACTGCTGTAAAATTTGTACCCACTGGACGCTTCACTCTCACCCAGTGTTGTGCCGCGTAATCTACATGGCGTAATTACACGATTGTCTACACGTGTAGACAATGTATGTAGACAATTCAAAAAATCACGTCGACAATGTAGACAATGTCGACAATGTAGACAATGCGGCGACAATACACAGCAACAAAATTTTCTGATAACTTCATATTTAAGTAGAATTAATTCAATATGCACGTGCATAGTTTAAAGTGTAATATTTGTATATTTGATTCATTTGGCGCAGTCTTATCATTTTAAATTCCAGAATACTGTGCTTAAAATTACAAAAATTTCATATTAAGTGTCTGTGTTAGTAAAAATGTTTTAAAAATGTTAAAGTTTAACTTGTATGTATTTATCAATTGAAACGTAGTAAATTTATGATCTAATTTAATTTCAAAAACGTTTAGTGTCTCAAAGTTTTATTTATAGTGAATTTTACATAAAATTTATGCAAAGTTTAAGCACAGTATCCTGTTATTTAAAATGGTAAAACTATACCAAATGAATCCAATATACAAAACTCTCACTTTAAATAACGTATTGGATTAAATACGTTAAATAATTACAATTTTAACAATTAAAAATAAAAATTACTCGGACACTATTTCCGTGTAACTTCATAAAGCAAATTTATGTGGTAGTTCACTTCTGTCCGCTGGAGCACATCGTAGATAGTACCATAGTAACCATATTCGTCAATAGTTTTACTAAATTTTAAACGTAAAGACACTTTTGGTTTGTTTCTTTGATTTGGCAAGTTTTCTGAAAACTTTGTTTCTAATTCTTCCTCGATATCTGTACACAATTCATCATTAATTCTGAGGGAATAATATACGTGTAACAAATTTTTCGATCGCTCGAAAGTTAGACGATTCCTTATTGGCGAAAGCACGTGTGCCGAGCCAAAAAATAATATTTCTTCAATTTGTGCTGATGATGCCGGAATTTTAAGGAATTGCTTTGCCATTTGCGATAAAATGGGATGCTTTATTTCAGATATGTTCCAAAAAACTATGGGTTTTTTATGTTTTTCTCATAGAGCATTTTGAAATATGTGCTTTGATTTTAAAGAAATATTGTGTATTTTTTCTAAATGATCCTTTGTAAATTTGCCAATATCCATATGAGGATGCAAATAAAATGTTGCCAAGGCATATTCGTTCAAAGCCATTTCCTTCCGAATGTTCAAATTCTATTTAAATTTAATTGGCAATTTAAGATCTAACCACAAATAATCCACATCGGCAATTGAAAATGAAGATGATTGGCACATTTTAATGATATTGCATATTGGTTCGAACATCCGTAAACTTTCCTTCACCCGTTCAATGAACTGATCGTTAAAAATGAGTTTAACAACGTCTTGTTTAACTTTTTTAATTTTAGACTTAGCTGCTACGATCCTCATCTGCTCCAAGTTCTTGATTAGAGAACGGTAAGCATCTCTGTATGAGCACCATCATGCTTGTATTCTTTGAGTACAGTATGTAGTCACCTTCTCTGTTATGACTATTGCAAGTACTATGCAATAAAACGTGGTTGGTAAGTTTTCCCATTTTGACCAAGTACCTACTTGCATTATCGGAAATAACCGTATATACTTTAGCGTTGTATAGCTGCTTAGCAATGTCTACCGATTCCAGTAAAATTTCGGCTACTCTTGCTCCTGCTTCGCTTTCATCTGTTAGGTACCAAGCTTGTAAGAAGGCTTGCTCTTGCTCATCAATGGCATGATGCAGCATAGATGTGTTGCTTGAAGTGTTTTTCCAACCATCTATTAATAGCATTGTCTCATCAGAAATAATGGCTTTAGCACTTGAAATGCATTTTAGATATACGCATTGTCTAATAAAGTCGTTGATAGTGCTTTTCTTCCTGGAAGTTTAATAGCGTAAGCTGGTCTTAACTATTTAATTAATGACTTAATTTGTTTCGATTCCACCAATCTTACGGGCAGGTTTCATCCGAATACTAATTTGGCTAATTCCTCATTTAACTCCATCTCTTCTTTTGCACTCAATTTGTCGAATTATTTTGCAACTACTGAATTTGCTTTATTGAATATTTTTAAAGTTCTGTTCTAAATTTATGAGGTTATGAAATTGTACCCAGTCCAATTATACCAACAATCTAAACAATTATTCTTAGCGTTTTTTTCGTATCCCTGAGAAATTATAGCATAAACTACTTCGTTAAACCTAGAATGTTTTATTTTTGGCCTCCTTGCTCTAGATTATCAATTCTGGCTAAATGGTTGATTTAGGAACTTCAAATATAAGTGTAGTTCTCAGAAGTAATTAAATCTATATATATATATATATATATATATATATATATATATATATATATATATATATATATATATATATATATATTATATATATATATATATATATATATATATATATAGGAAAAAACAACAAGAAAAATTTGATTGTCTACGAATTTTCTACATTGTCTACACATTGTCTACATTGTCTACGTCGAAAACTATTGTCTACGCTATTGTCGACACTTCCATGTAGACAATCTTAAATTACGTGTAGACGCACAACACTGCTCTCACCTACGTTATCCTAAACTTCCACTATTTCATTGTTTGAAAAACTTTAGTTGAAGTTCGATAGGTTTCGTCATTGTATATACATCTGCTTACTTTATATTTCATTTACTCTTGAAATTAAAACCTTTCGCTTCGGTATTACAAAAGTAACATTCCTCTTGCGGCAGAGGTTTTTTCCATACTGCGGGTGTTGTATAATTTAAATTTGAGTTATTCTTACATACATTGCATATAATATTTGGAGTCTACATATTTTCCTCAAGGATCCCTCTACCGAAACATTCGTGGTATATATTTTTAGTCGAGTCACATATAGTCTTCCGACATTTAGCTATTTCAAATTTACCACAAATTTACCAAAACACATTCAGGTCCCTAACACACTGATGTATTCTTGTAGCCGTACACTCCTCAAAGGCCAAGTTGCCTGCCCGTAAGGAGCTACGGTCGCATGCTGGCGACGCCAGTGGGCCTGTTTTCCCACCTTGACCAGCCGCCGATACTGGGGTATCCCTCGGCTGTATCGTAACATTTTTATGTGTGGTTGCCATAACACCATGAAAGCCGTAAACGTGGAGGTGCGCTTGGTGCAGCCATTCGTTAATTTACCGTTGACACGTATTTTTTTGGGGATAATGAAAGTTAAAAGTAAATTTGGACTACGTAATCCTTTTTTGCGGTTAAAAATACTCCGGAAATGATATATCTGGAGTAAACGGTACATAAATAGACTCTGATATTTTCTTGGGCATCTTTGATCCAAAATTGGGGTTTTGTGAAAAACTGGTGGGTGATGGGGTAGAACGGACATCGGCTTCGTATTCAGCGGGTTCAGATTTTTTTTTCTTTTGTTTGTGCCGGTGATATTAAATGGCGATTTTGATTATAAAGCTCCTCCACAAACTTTTACTATTTTGATAAGTAACCAAATATCGTGCAAATCATGCAATTTTATCTGCCCGAACTTTCAATTGTACTGTCAAATTTCTTATTTCTTCCAATTTCGATCCAAATTTGTCTTGGTATCATGCCAACAAACTATAACATGTACCAAAACTACAAACAAACAAAAAACTTTTATATTTTTCTACAAAACAACCAACCACAGAAAAAAACAGCATGAACGAACGAAAAACTGGAAAATAAACTTAATTCATCCATTTAACCCTTATTGATTTGTCATTACAGCCAAAGCATTTTCATTCCCATAAATTGTATTTTCCTATAATTCTATTTTCCCAATTTCACTGTTGATATTGTTCTACGAGTATACTTCACTTCAAATGTATTTCCTATAAAGTTGGGTCGGTGATTGTATAAGATTGTGTTTGTGTCTGTTATTTTCCGATTTTCGATATTATTGTTCTTATTATTATTGATATTACTGCTCTATATAGTTTTTCAAAAGAAAAGCAAATACATTTATTTTCTTGTTATTTTTCCGTATTGGTCCGTTGTTTTCTTCTAAAAGCATAAAAAAAAAATCTGAACAAAATAATAGAGAAAATTTATGCTTTTGCCAAGCATGTTAAGAAATGAACAACATACTATACACATACGATATACTCGTACACTAAAAAGTTTTCGTTTCGGTCGTTGTTTTTTTTTTGTTTTTTGTTGATTGGATCTAAATAAAAACCAAGAGATTTTCTATTTTTTGTATATAGCATAGAAAATAAAAAAACAAAGTGGAAAACATAACAAAAAAAAAATGAAAATTGACGATAAATTCATCAAAACAAAACAAACAATTATTGAATTATTCGAAGGTATCAGATGCTATCATGTTTTGATGTTTTAGTATTTTGATTGCTTTCATCTCAAGCTTTCAATCATTTATTATAGAATTAAATGGAAATGGGTAAATTTACGTTGGCCATATGGCGTTTAATTCTGTATGGTTGCTCAGCGAACTAATGTTTGTAATCAATTAATTTAAGCACCTTATTATTGAACTTTCGTGTATTAATGAAGACCAAATACAACATAAAAATGCGAGGAAGAAAGTTTACGGGTTTTATTCACACTTTATGTTAATTATAATCCATAATTTAGGTCAAGGGTGATATAGGAGTATAAAGTATATGTCAAGAATTGAAAATAAAAATGGAAAAGTAATTATAGCGTAAGAAAAACGTCGATAGGAAAACATAATAAATGGGAAAAATTAGTTTTGAAGACAGGTATATTATTAGTGTAAAAGGAACAACGGATTTATATGGTGGGAAAATCGGGATGATATAATTTTTTTTTTAAAAATCAATAAAGGAATTTTAACACTAAAGTATGAATTTAATATTGGTTCTCAAAGCCGCGATTGACGTGTGTCGTATGATTTTATATTAGGTACGCATCCTTTATTTGACTATTTCAGAGAAGTTGCTTGGGTCAGTGGGAATTGGTAATTCTTCCTGAATGAGAAATTCTCCAGGTACAATCAAAGTCTTGCCATACACCATTTCGGCTGGCGTGCACATAAGGTCCTCTTTCACGGTCGTACGAATTCCGAGCAAGACAAATGGTATTTGACCGCTCCAATCAATTGTGTTGCAATGAGCCATTAGTGATGCTTTAAGATCTCGGTGAAACCGTTATACCAGAGAAAAGAAATTCCGAAAAAAATCTAGAAATTACCGGAAATGCAATCTAGAAAAAATATTTTATTTAAAATAAATGAATTTTATTGGCAAGACAAAATCTAGTTTTGCTGTTCAATCTTCTTTTTTGAATTCTTACCGTATAAAATTCTTACCGTAATTGTTTTCCGAAATAATTATTTTGATTATTTTATAATGAAATAACGAATATTTAGTGAAATGGTTTTTCTGGGGTCGATATAAAATATTGCAATTAAAAAATATTGCATAACAAAATAGTGCAATTATTTTCTCTTTAGTAGGTGTCATTAATAGATTCTATATAATCCGCTCCTAAGTGCGGCACGCAGTGCGACAAGTTTGCTGATCCCGGATCCTACGTCCCCCGAAGTTCAAATCTATAAAGCCCCTCGGAGGGCTAATCGAGATGGGCGCAGCGACCTCCCTCGTGCCCGTGAGAGTCACCGAAGCCGTTAGCCTCTACAATTTGAAGTCAAATTAGTCGATGTCATTTTATTTTAATGTAAAATCTATAAAAGATTAATAAAAATATTTTTATGTATTTTGAAAACAAGATTTTGAGAAACAAGATTTTCTCCAAACAGATTTTTGGTGACACGATTTTGGAGAAAAGATTTTAGAAACAGTCTTTTGTAAACAGACTTTTGAAAAACAGTGATACGTGGCCAACCCCTTTTAAAACTATCAGTAGATGCGATATGAGCGATACGATTACTTTGATCTGTGTCTGAAAGGTTGACGAAGCAATTTCTATTATCATAAATATTAAGAACTTTACGGAAAACTCAAATTTCATAAACATTGTATAAATGTTAATTATAATTTGGTCTGCACTTTGACAATTATGTTTCTGGATTTTAGTATTCTGGATTTTTGTTTTTCTGAGTTTTTTGGTTCTGTATTTTTTTTCTAGATAAGGTAACCAACCCATAATTAATTTTTAATTATATGACATAATGAAACGTAACTAAGATGAAATATTAAAATCGGATTGGGCATAGATGGTCGAAAGGCATATGATCGAAAAAGAAAAATCTCGATTTGAAAAGCTCGAAAAAAAATTATCTCGAACTAACCATAGAAAACCATAGAAAAAACATAATCTCGAATTTAAAATATCGAATACCTAAATGATCGATTTTCGATCAAATTTTTTATTTATAATGGGGCGCCCGAATTTACAAATTATTTGTTCAAATTCCATTGAACCTATATGTAGATGATGTGCAACTACATATAAGCTATTTCACATAATTGGGAAGTGATGGCAATTTCTTGATCTCTGAACATGAGGATGCTAACATTTAAACAAATTCCGAATTTATTTCTGCTTTCCAGAAATTGGAAGATTACAACAATATAAATCTGGTTTGTAGAAGGTTGTTCATTGATTATTTTTCTAAATGCTGTTTAATTACAGTACAGATCAATTGTTTGATCATTGTTGGGTTTTTATTTTATGTATAAACAGATCAGTTGTTAAACTGACGCACTAAATATGCCTCGCACGCAAAATAATGTGGAGGCCTGGCATAGACGCCTTAAGGTTGTTGTAGGTGCGGCTCAACAATATTCAAAATATATTGGCTAACCGGCTTTCATTAAATCCCTTAGATTTTTTGAAAGGAATTGCTTACAACAATTACGTAAATTAAATTACGTGTTTATATTTTATATTTGATAAATAAAAATTAATTGAATTGAAACAAAACTTTCTAAATTATTATTTTTTCATTTAGTGTATGTCGACACATTCGGCCTTTCGAAATTCGGCCTATCGACATTCGGCCTTTCGACATTCGGTTTTTTGACATATTCAGCTTTCGACACATTTCTGCCATTCGACGCATTGCATTGAGCCTCTTCCGACTAATTTAACTAAAGGGCTAGTTATATAGACGAAGTGAATTGAATGTATGAAAGCATATGAGTCCAATTATATAGACGAAACGAAGAAATTGATTCAATTCAATTTGCTTTCGTTTCGTTCTTCCGGTAATTCACATTCATTTTCCGGTTATCGGTTCTGTTTTTTTTACTTACCCTTAAAATATGTTTCTTCTTATTTTTTTATTAGTAATAATACTAATAAATAAAAGTCGGTGTCCATTCTTTTTTTTTCCAAAACTTATTTTATTTGAATAATATTATAATTGCACGAAAGTAAATTCTTGAAATAAAATATAACCAAATTGCCAAACGTCAAAAAACGAATTCGCCAATTCGTCTAAATAACCATGACTCTTTCGTTTTTCGTTTCAGCGTTCTATTTTGTTATGCAAGATTTTGTAATTGCAAATAAATACGTGGAATTGACCACGTGGATCCACGATCAATTGTCCATACGATCAATTGTCCATACGATCAATTGATCCACGATCAATTATATCCACGATCAATTGTCCACACGATCAATTGTATCCACGACCAATTGTTCAAACGATCAATTGTATCCACAATCAATTGTTCGTGCGATCAATTGTATCCACGATCAGTTGTTTCCACGATCAGTTGTATAAACCAAACAAAAGGTATTTCAGTCCAAAAATTTATGACTAAAACACCTTTCAAGAAGGTTGTTCAGTTCAAATGCACAAAAGAAACTTCAGTCAAACTGTCTTCTGACTGAAATACCTTTTTCTTCGATTGAAGTTCCTTTATAAAAGAAGTTTTAATCATAACATTTGAACCTGAAATTTTATGACTGAAACTCCTTTCGTTTTTTGACTGAATTATTTTTGACTATATTCCCCAAGAACAATTTTGTCAGTCTGGAATTCCTTTTTAATTGTTTGACTGAATTACCTTTTCAAAAGGTATTTCAGTCACAAATGCGAAAGGAATTTCAGTCAAAAAAGTTTGACTTGAATGCCTTTTTAGTTTTTTGATTAAACTTCCTTCTGAAATGCATTTCAGTCTAAAATTATTTTGACTGAGTTGCCTTTCAATTTTTGACTGAAATGTTTTTGACTGGAATTCCCGGATCCGATTTTGTGTATATCTTCCTCGGCGATTGGTATGTGATGGTAAACTCTTAATAAATCTATTTTTGAGAACACCTGACAACCATTTAAAGCTAATGAAAAATGTTGGATGTAGGGTATTGGAAATCTGGCCGGTGTTGTGTTGGTATTTAGCCGACGATAAGGGATCGGTATATAATTCTGTTTTACAAAATTCTGTTTTGACAAAATTCTGTTTTTTCGAAATTTTATTTTTTTCAAAAATTCTGTTTTACAAAATTCTGTTTTTACAAAATTCTGTTTTGAACAAATTCTGTTTTTTTAAATTCTGTTTTATAAAATCAACATACACATTCCCACAGGCACAGCATTATACTGCCCACATACCTTCATACACATACAAATACGCACACATATATACATACAGACACAAACCCAGGCATACACAGAAAATCAACATCAACACATACACACGCAGTGATTTTGCAATGATTTTGCAAATAATTTTTTTGCCACACACACACACACACACACACATACACACACACACACACACACACACACACACACACACACACACACATACACACACGCACACACACATACACACACACACACACACACACACACACACACACACACACACACACACGCACACACACATACACACACACACGCACACACACACACACACACACACACACACACACACAGCCACACACACATACACACACACAGCCACACAGAGTAAATAAAAATTATAACACATGTTTCATAAAATTCTGCTAAAAATTAATTCTGCAATTAATTTTTTTGCGGCAAAAAGATTAATTGCAGAATTAATTTTTAGCTGAATTTTATGAAACAGAATTTTGTGAACCACAATTTTGTGAAACAGAATTATGTAAAAACAGAATTACGTAAAACATAATTTTGTAAAAACAGAATTATGTAAAACAGAATTTTGTAAAACAGAATTTTGAAAAGCAGAATTATAACAAGAAGAATTTCGTACCCAACCCGACGATAATCGCCACAAGGCCGCGAATCCTCACTATCCTTCTTTGACGCCATATGTAGCGTTGAAGATTCGCTAGAGCTTGATGGACAGCATACTCCAAGCTCCGCCGATGGAAGGACCGATTGAAGAAGATTGAAGTCGGGCTTTTAACGAGGCTTTTAAACTCTTTTAACAGAAAACTAAAATCGTTATCGATCACATAGTGTAAAGGTGTGAATAATAATTTATTTTTATAATCTTTCATGAAAAAGCGATGTGTCGCACCAGTAGCACATCCTGATGCACTAGCAGCAGGGCTAGTTACAATAGTTTTTTGGTTTTATTGATATGTTATTTTCTGGGATTGCTTTATCTTCAAAATGACAAGGTAACTCATATTTGCGTGATTTAATTCCATACTTAAAGTGATACCAACAAAGAGGATATTTATCCACATTCCGATTCCTACGGCTTAAACTTCTACTCCTTGCTTGATGAAAAGGATTTTGCGACCGATTAAAATTTTGGCGAAGATGTGCAATGCACTTTGAAGCTTATGCATCATCTCTTTCAATTCCAAAATTTTTTTCACAAGCCGACTATTTCGTTAGTTTCCTGATATTGAATTATTTGATAGACTGTTGACGTAAGCAGAAGTGGAAGGAGCATTTATCGAATTTACATATGGACCTGGGGTAGATGCCTCATAAATCTTATCAGCTGTCTCCGATAGCTTGGTTGTCGATTTACTCGATTAAGTAAGCAAAGCGATATTCACGTCATCGTGTATCCTCCTAAGCCATAACTTCTTATTTAGATTTTCGCCAAAAGTACCATTTGAACATGCTATAGTTGGTTCAAATGTCTATAAAAGTCAGATGGTTTTCTGTCACCCATCTCAGTGTTGAAAAGTGATTCCTCTCAGACACAATTTCTAAGGATTAATACAGCTGTTTGCCGCCATTAAAAAAATGTTAAGGAAAATACGTCCTATACTTTCGATTCGATTGAAACGATCGTTACCTCTTATCTGGTACGTGAAAAATGAGTCCACGCACAAGGGTTCCTATGAAAACGGCTTGATAATCAATCAAATGCACCAATTGCTATGTAAATTGAAATATTACTTCTACAAATTCTGTTCGTTTTGTAATTGCGTTTAACCGGAATAAATCTCTCTCGGCTGTTTAGAAATGATGTTGAAGATTTATAGTAAATAAACAAAATGCCGGCTTTTATGCCAAATTTTTAAGAATTTTCTATTGCAGGTAAATGAAAATTCCTGGCTCGGAGTCACCATTTTTCGGCACTAGACTCCGTATTTTTGAGATCTCACACAAAACTATTTCACACATATATTTTACACATATAACAATAACTACACAGCATATAAAACCACTGCTCTTGCTACTGACAAATCACTTATTTGTACTGTCATAAACCTTAAATTACTGTTGTCGTATAGAATCATTTGAAACTGACAAAAGTTATTGTTAATGTCTATACCGGCTTCGTACCACGTTCATATGGACGGTGCATTGTATACCAGGTCAATAAACCATAATAATATGAATACGAATTTTACAAATTATATACATATTACACTCACGTTGGGTGATTTTGGTATGTGTACCTACTCGAAATTTGTATGTCAATAAATCATTTACCAAACTCATATATTTGTACAAAATATGTTGCCCATTATACATAAATAATATTTTGTGTATAAGTATGTGTTGTAATGTTTAACACATAATTTTCCGGCACATGTTACCTACAACGTACGATATTAACAATCTTTTTTGTTGTTATAAATGCAGAAAACATTTTACATCGTCATTTCCCACTCAGTACGAAAACATTTTTTTTTTGTTATATGCTCTTGAAACATTAGAATTGGTACCGTTCGATTTGGGCCCACGTCATCCGGAGTCATTTAATGTGATCATAATATAAAAGTAAACAAGACAAACTTTGTATATAAACCTAATTGAGTTTTAATTATTCGGTTATGGATTTTGATTCTATAGGGCTGGGGGCGACAAATTCAATAACAAATTTAGTAAAATATTTGTCAATTAATTATTTACGTTGGGAGAAATTTCGTCTGGCAAAACTAAATATTTGGAGAAAATCGATTTTTCCAATTATTTTGTAAACGCAAACACACAAAAAAAAAAAGAAATGATAAAAATTTCAAAAGAATTTAAATTATTTGATTTTTATTTTTTTTATTTCGTGTGTTGTCGTTGTATTTGTGTGTGTGTGTGTTTATGTAAGAACAACACACAAAGCAAGAAGAAAATGCTGGTATCAATGGAAAATAAAATTAAAGAAGCGCATACAATATATAAGATGTACTCGTATATGTCTATATTTGTGTTTCTTAAAGAAATTTTCTAAAATGAAAAAGTAATTTAAGAAGAAAATTGTTTGCGTTTGAGAGATTTATCAAGATGGTTGATCTCTTGTTTTAAATTTGTTTCATTTTTTTTGTGAAAATGACGGGTGAACAACATTTCAATTTTTCTGTTAAGCTATTAATTATCCGAATGACATAATCAAGACTTTGAAAAAATTTTCACTTTTCTGTTTTTGGCCCAAAGCTTGTATTGTTTCATTGTCATAAAAACAGAAAAAGCATTTTGAAATAAATTCATAGTTCATCAAGGTTCTTTTAGCTTCTTTCTAAAGCGACTGTAAAGAATACTAATTATTTGCAAAGTTTTTTGTTTTTGTTTTCTAATATAATAAAAATAAAAATGTATTTTAATAGCTTTAGAAATTTTTTAAACATAAATAAGTTCTTGAATTTAAATAACAAAAAAGTTGCCAAGGAAATTTTGTTTTTGGGTTATGCATAGGAATGGGCTATAAAATAACCCCAGGTTTCATGAAATTTTTAGAAATCTAAAATATTCATGTTAAACTAAATGTTTGTGTTAGCCAGAAAATGGTAATATGTTGTTGTTATCAAAATCCTAAATGCGACATTGTTGATGGCAAATGTATTGCAGTTTCAAATATGAATACTACTGATGTTAATAATTTAATAGTTATACAAAAATGCACACAGCTGTATAATCTTTTGTGGTAGAACAACCTAAAAGCTAACTAAATTATCACCTAAGTAACACT
This sequence comes from Tipula helvola, assembly GCA_963556165.1. Taxonomy (NCBI): domain Eukaryota; kingdom Metazoa; phylum Arthropoda; class Insecta; order Diptera; family Tipulidae; genus Tipula; species Tipula helvola. The sequence continues at coordinate 71,807,317 of OY744481.1, forward strand.
TTATGTATGTCGGTTTCCAACAATTTTACATACAATTTTTAATCATCTTGTAAATAGTAAGTAATGACTTATAAAATGAAATGTTTAATGCTAAAGAAGCTTCTAAAACTTATGACGTATGATGCTAGCTCTATACTATACGTCAATATGTTTTTCTAACTCGGGAATGAAGTTATTGTGTCCGTTACCCTCGCTAGAGAAAATATTCGTCAGCGTTGAGTTGAATGAATTAAAGGTAAATCTAATTTTAGTAAAATTATTCGATTTAAACGTACGACTTTGAGTTAGCAAATTTTGTAGAGCCTTTCGTTAAATCGGGTTAAAATTGTATTTATTATTCGTTATATTAATATTTAATATTTAATATTTAATATTTAATATTTAATATTTAATATTTAATATTTAATATTTAATATTTAATATTTAATATTTAATATTTAATATTTAATATTTAATATTTAATATTTAATATTTAATATTTAATATTTAATATTTAATATTTAATATTTAATATTTAATATTTAATATTTAATATTTAATATTTAATATTTAATATTTAATATTTAATATTTAATATTTAATATTTAATATTTAATATTTAATATTTAATATTTAATATTTAATATTTAATATTTAATATTTAATATTTAATATTTAATATTTAATATTTAATATTTAATATTTAATATTTAATATTTAATATTTAATATTTAATATTTAATATTTAATATTTAATATTTAATATTTAATATTTAATATTTAATATTTAATATTTAATATTTAATATTTAATATTTAATATTTAATATTTAATATTTAATATTTAATATTTAATATTTAATATTTAATATTTAATATTTAATATTTAATATTTAATATTTAATATTTAATATTTAATATTTAATATTTAATATTTAATATTTAATATTTAATATTTAATATTTAATATTTAATATTTAATATTTAATATTTAATATTTAATATTTAATATTTAATATTTAATATTTAATATTTAATATTTAATATTTAATATTTAATATTTAATATTTAATATTTAATATTTAATATTTAATATTTAATATTTAATATTTAATATTTAATATTTAATATTTAATATTTAATATTTAATATTTAATATTTAATATTTAATATTTAATATTTAATATTTAATATTTAATATTTAATATTTAATATTTAATATTTAATATTTAATATTTAATATTTAATATTTAATATTTAATATTTAATATTTAATATTTAATATTTAATATTTAATATTTAATATTTAATATTTAATATTTAATATTTAATATTTAATATTTAATATTTAATATTTAATATTTAATATTTAATATTTAATATTTAATATTTAATATTTAATATTTAATATTTAATATTTAATATTTAATATTTAATATTTAATATTTAATATTTAATATTTAATATTTAATATTTAATATTTAATATTTAATATTTAATATTTAATATTTAATATTTAATATTTAATATTTAATATTTAATATTTAATATTTAATATTTAATATTTAATATTTAATATTTAATATTTAATATTTAATATTTAATATTTAATATTTAATATTTAATATTTAATATTTAATATTTAATATTTAATATTTAATATTTAATATTTAATATTTAATATTTAATATTTAATATTTAATATTTAATATTTAATATTTAATATTTAATATTTAATATTTAATATTTATAATTTATAATTTAATATTTAATATTTAATATTTAATATTTAATATTTAATATTTAATATTTAATATTTAATATTTAATATTTAATATTTAATATTTAATATTTAATATTTAATATTTAATATTTAATATTTAATATTTAATATTTAATATTTAATATTTAATATTTAATATTTAATATTTAATATTTAATATTTAATATTTAATATTTAATATTTAATATTTAATATTTAATATTTAATATTTAATATTTAATATTTAATATTTAATATTTAATATTTAATATTTAATATTTAATATTTAATATTTAATATTTAATATTTAATATTTAATATTTAATATTTAATATTTAATATTTAATATTTAATATTTAATATTTAATATTTAATATTTAATATTTAATATTTAATATTTAATATTTAATATTTAATATTTAATATTTAATATTTAATATTTAATATTTAATATTTAATATTTAATATTTAATATTTAATATTTAATATTTAATATTTAATATTTAATATTTAATATTTAATATTTAATATTTAATATTTAATATTTAATTCATTTAATATGACAGTCTGCTTCGAACCGAGATGCCAGATGAAACTCTACTGGTTGGGTACGCGGATGATGTCGCGGCACTAATCGCTGCCCGGGATACAAAGCAGGCCCAATTTAAGCTAAATCAAGTCATGAGAGCCGTGATGAGCTGGATGTCGACGCATGGGTTATCTCTAGCGCTTGAGAAGACCGAGATAGTGGTCCTCACAAAAAAAAGGATACAAACCGCGTTACCAATGTGGATTGGCAATGAAGTGGTCGAGACGAAGCCAGCAGCAAAATATCTAGGTGTCATGATCGACTCGAAAATGACTTTCTTTGAGCAGATCAAGAAAACAGCAGACAAGGCTGCGAAAGGGGTCACGGCTCTAAGCCGTCTCATGGCAAATGTTGGCGGTCCAAAAGCAAGTAAACGACGTCTTTTAATGTCCGCGGTTCAGTCCGTTCTGCTCTACGGTGCTGAAATATGGGCCGATTCCCTTAGCAAGGAAATGTATAGAAAACGCCTAGCACAAGTGCAAAGACGCGGTGCTTTAAGGGTTGCCTCGGCATACCGCACGGTATCTGAGCCTGCGGTATTGGTAATAGCTGGGACGATCCCAATTGAACTACTAGCCAGGGAAAGGCAAGCAGTTTATCGCCGGGCTGATGAATTAAATAAGAGAGCTGCGAGTCTACAGGAGAGGTCCCGCACTATTGAGTTATGGCAATCGGCTTGGGAACTAGAGGCTAGAGGAAGATGGACAGCGAGGCTTATAGAGCAGGTGAGCCCCTGGATCGAGAGGACGCACGGAGAGGTTGGATACTATCTGACGCAGTTCCTGAGTGGCCACGGATACTTCCGATCATATCTCTTTAGAATGCGGAAGGTGACGTCAGCAGAATGCCTGTACTGCCCAGGTAGTATCGACGATGTGGAGCACACATTCTTTTGGTGCCTGGCATGGGAGGAGCGGAGAATAAGATTGGAAATGGAGGTGGGGGCATGGTCTCCGGAGACAGCAGTGGAGATTATGCTGCGAAGCTCGGTCTGGTGGGAGCTCGTTTCAAGGTTCATAGAGGAGATATTAAGAACAAAAAAGGAAGATCTAGATAGATTTCCGTAGTACAGGAGACAGCTCGGGGAGCATAGGAAAAAAAAACGGTCTACCCCGAAGTAATGTGATAAACGGTCCCAGGGTAGTCCGGTAGAGGGGGGAAGGTGTTTTTAGTCGGTAGGGCAGAAATGCGAGTCCGACACTCTGTGCGTAAATGGCATTTTCACCTTCCCCAGAAAAAAAAAAAAAAAAAAAAAAAAATTTAATATTTAATATTTAATATTTAATATTTAATATTTAATATTTAATATTTAATATTTAATATTTAATATTTAATATTTAATATTTAATATTTAATATTTAATATTTAATATTTAATATTTAATATTTAATATTTAATATTTAATATTTAATATTTAATATTTAATATTTAATATTTAATATTTAATATTTAATATTTAATATTTAATATTTAATATTTAATATTTAATATTTAATATTTAATATTTAATATTTAATATTTAATATTTAATATTTAATATTTAATATTTAATATTTAATATTTAATATTTAATATTTAATATTTAATATTTAATATTTAATATTTAATATTTAATATTTAATATTTAATATTTAATATTTAATATTTAATATTTAATATTTAATATTTAATATTTAATATTTAATATTTAATATTTAATATTTAATATTTAATATTTAATATTTAATATTTAATATTTAATATTTAATATTTAATATTTAATATTTAATATTTAATATTTAATATTTAATATTTAATATTTAATATTTAATATTTAATATTTAATATTTAATATTTAATATTTAATATTTAATATTTAATATTTAATATTTAATATTTAATATTTAATATTTAATATTTAATATTTAATATTTAATATTTAATATTTAATATTTAATATTTAATATTTAATATTTTATATTTTATATTTTATATTTTATATTTAATATTTAATATTTAATATTTAATATTTAATATTTAATATTTAATATTTTATATTTTATATTTAATATTTAATATTTAATATTTAATATTTAATATTTAATATTTTATATTTTATATTTTATATTTAATATTTAATATTTTATATTTTATATTTTATATTTAATATTTTATATTTTATATTTTATATTTTATATTTTATATTTTATATTTTATATTTTATATTTTATATTTTATATTTTATATTTTATATTTTATATTTTATATTTTATATTTTATATTTTATATTTTATATTTTATATTTTATATTTTATATTTTATATTTTATATTTTATATTTTATATTTTATATTTTATATTTTATATTTTATATTTTATATTTTATATTTTATATTTTATATTTTATATTTTATATTTTATATTTTATATTTTATATTTTATATTTTATATTTTATATTTTATATTTTATATTTTATATTTTATATTTTATATTTTATATTTTATATTTTATATTTTATATTTTATATTTTATATTTTATATTTTATATTTTATATTTTATATTTTATATTTTATATTTTATATTTAATATTTAATATTTAATATTTATTTTTATTGCTAATTCCGAAGAGCGAAATTATCAAGAATTTTACAACTTTAGTTTCGATCTGAATGAGAAACACGAAAAATTTAATTATTTTCCAGTCAATCTCATCAGGCTATAGCGACTGAATCAAATAAAATACCAAACTAAAATTATGTAGAATTTAATATGTATTGCGTACAATTCGCTACTGCTTAAAGTACATGGTTGCTTTCGATATATAGAAAATAATCAATAATGTTATTAACAATTCAGTCGCTATAGCCTGAAGAGATTGACTGGAAAATAAATAAATTTTTCGTGTTTCTCATTCAGATCGAAACTGAAGTTGTAAAATTCTTGATAATTTCGCTCTTCGTAACAAATCGTAAAATCGTAATGATTATCTGATTATTGTTAATTATTTATCATTGTTTTCATTTTAATGATTAACCAACAATTCAAAATCAAATTAGACTTGTAGTTTCGAGCATAAGCCGTTCCTGTATTTTTTAGTAGAGGGCGTCAGACGCGTTATTTGTATCGATAATAAAAAAAAGTTACTGTTATATGTATTATTTGATTTGAAATTTTCATTGCACGGCACCTATATTCTACTAGTAGAAATACGTATTCACTTTTCGTATGACAGAACGGATACGAAATTTCAAGTCGAACGGTAAATTTTTGTATTCCGACAGAAGATTAAATTACATGTCTTTTTCGTTTTTTTTTTTTAAATGGAAAATATTGAACATTGTACTGTCATAAAATTCTTTGTGAAGAAGAGTTAAGGCTATGGAAATTTATAATGATTTCGTTATGTTAGCTGATGTTGCTCGTTCAAAATAAATGAGCTTTCGAGTTTAAATGTGGTCGTATAAAGATGACTCTCATTCTAAACTTCCAAATACTGCTACTACCGATAAACAGATTGATTCTGTACATGGTATGGTTATGGTTGATAATATACACGAGAAGCAGTTCAGTTAAACAAACATTACAAAAACCGGTGCACTGTATTGGGTTAATACTCCTATTATTATAGGATTCAACATTGAATTTAAAAGGGTAAGGGGTGTAGTCTTAAAATTTCAAGGTTCGTGTAAAAATGTTTGCATTGATAAAACCTATAACTTTTTTCGATTTGGTACGTAAATCGCTTCATGTACGATTTCACAGAAACCAATCTCTAACGTCAATCAATGAATGCTCAGCTTTAATAAGGATTTTTATGTTTAAAATCGTTCTCATAGCTGCTAATTAATTAATTAACAAAAAAAAAACAAATTCTGATTTCTCTAAGCTTTCAACCAGCTCCATCATGTTCGAAAACAAAACAGAATTAAGCAAATATTTACAAAATAAACCTCTTGCGTCATTTTTTGTGATTCTTACTAAATTTAATTTGTTTTGTACCAAGTTTTCCTTTATAAACTTTGTGGTGCTGGAATTATGAATTTATTTTTGTTGTTTAGAAATCGTTAAATCTTAGTTAGTTACTCATAACGAATTTACTTCTAGCTAAGAATTATATTGAAACATTTAATTAACAAAAACATATCTTTATTGTTTAGAATAAGATTCCAATGTGGGCAGATGATACTTTGTGAGTTTAAAAATTCTATAATAAAATTTCTAGTATTTTTAATTCAGTGGATTTATTATTTAAGAAAAACGTGTCTTGCTAAAACCCTGTTCAAAGAAGTGGAAAATGTGGAGGATTCGAAAGTTCAATTCTTTGAGGAATTAAAATTTGGTCGTAGGATTGTTATTAAAGTAGAATCTTTTGAATTACGAAGAGTGTATTGTAGGTGTAGGTATGATTAAGTAAAATATTTGTAATATAAGCATAATTATATTACATATTGTATTGTTTATGCTTGTATATCAAATGGTAATTAAAATGTAATAGCAGTAGATGACTTATTTGTCGTTGTTTTAAATTTAATGTACATTTTATTTATCATTCCTTAATAGAAAATATAATCTTCAAACCACTTTCCACTTAAAGGTTATGTTTATACAGTTAAAGTAAACAACCAAAATTTAAAGTAATGTAATCTCGTAAAGTTATTTCTTTTAGCTTCTTCAATCGAAAATGTTCTGATAAATTTATTTTCTCTAGTGACTTCAATCGGAAAAGTTTAATGAAATAAAGAGGTACTAAAATTCTACCGCTACACTAGAATATACTACTATGGAACTGCAATATTTTTCTATTTCCTACATGGTAAATAAAAATTTACTAGATGTGAGAATACTAGATAATCTAGTTGAATCAAGTAAAATTAAAAATACTACAATATATTTCCGGTTGTAATAAAATCTGGTGATTTTACTTCAAATACAAATATGTAGAACTGGAAATCAAGTAAACAATACTGTTTGAATTTGTGACTAGAATTCGTGCAAAACTATAGATTATCCCTAGATTGCTGCGTAAATAAGTTTCAAATAATAAAATAACGTTTTTGGATTTTATTTTAATTAAATATTTTCTATTTTAACAATTCAAATACATAAACAACACATCTTTAAAATAGCTGTTGTGAATATTCTGCGTACAATTTAGAATATAATATCGACGCGCGGGGTGTCAGAAACATAACTTTAATTTTAAATTAATAAACTTCCACGAAATTATAGAAATATAAACAATTTCGAGGAAATTTCAACCCAAAAACATAAATAATAAAATTAAAAATAAAGGTCGAAGGCGCATAAAAATGTTTTGCAGCCTTACCTCGTGGCCCAAGTCATTATATGACAAACATACCATGTACGGCTGCGACTGATTACTATTTTGGGTAAGATCCTCTATTGATTCAACTACCTCCAAAAATAAAAAAATTTGCTTTCATGACAAGAGTAATCAAATGAACATATCAAAATTTCAACGTTGGCTTTCCGAAGTGTTATTAAGGGCTTAATAATTTTTGCGGCCTTATCGCGATTTTAAAGTACAACAAGGCCACAAAAATAGTTATGCCCTTATTAATAGAAAATTATTATGGTTTCTGGCCATTATGACATTAAACAATATTAAAGGTATTAAAGGTTTAGTGATTTTTCATATTTAAAATGCTAAGCGAATTGTTATTTTTTGAATTTATTGAATCGGCAGAGATATAGCATGATAACCTGATTAAAATAAGCTCTGACATACAGTTAAAAATCATTATTTAATGCTGCATATATACCGCTGCTGTGAAGCTTTTGCAGATTCCCTGAACATCTTTAGTAACAATAATTATAAAATCCGTGCTCCGAAATCGACTGGTTGGTTGCTCTCCCCTTCCGCATTACAGCCCCTAAATTAACAAAAAAAATTGAAAAATGAAAATATTGGGGTTAATACAACACTGGTTAATTCGAATATATAACTGGTCAGATTTGTGTTGATAACAACAATGTAACTAATGTACTAAATCATTGATAGACAGTTTTGTGTTTTTTAAATCGACTAGAACACTGAATTTAGACAATCAAATTATAGAAATAAATTTGAAAATTCTACAATCGCAAGTCAAGTTGCTGAAACCATACAATTTATCTTCTTGAATTTTTTTTCAAGTGTAAAAAATTCTGATGGTAATCGAAAGCTTAGCTAATAAAATAAAAACTTTTTATTTACTAAAATTTTTTTAAAATAAATGTTGAGGTTTGATTTTGAAAATAAATTGTGGGGTTTCAGCAATAAAATGTGACTCTGCTTTTATAAAATGTTTCTGATTTTTGTAAAGTCGAATTTCCCACATAAAAATTAAACGGAATTTTTTTTCCTGACGTATCAATGTAATATAAACTTAAAACTAGAGGCTGGTTTTATATAAAATTTTTAATGATTTATAGACAATCAAATTTCCCAGATTTCTACCCTGGATCTTGAACGGCAGATTTTTTCAGCGGAAACAATTGGCAAATTAAATCAATGTAATCGATCGCATTTTTCTCCAACGATTGCTATTGACAGATCGTAACACTGTACTCCATCTCCAAAAATAACTCTTTAGAGGCTCATTTAAAATAAAGTTTTGCAGATGGAATGGTATAAAATCAGCCTCTAAAATATTACATCTACAGTTGGATTACAGTGATGTGATTTATCAATAGTAGTTGCTGGAACTAAATGTAACAGCTTAAGTTCCTTGTGTGAAATCCAGGAAAATTTAGTTTTCCAAAAATCATTAGTACTTTGGATAAAATCAGCCACTAAATATTGATGTCTTAAAGTTTTCGCTCTCCCACAAAATTTAGTACTCAAGAATGAGTATGTGAGCTACCGCAAGAGTTTTTTAAATTTGTGGTATATCGGCATTATGCCGCAAGATGTAATAACTCATTTTATTGTTCTATTTATTTTGAAAAATTATTGTTACTACCCATTTGGTTTGGAATTGATCACAACTGGCTTAATTTTTCAAGATATGGTATATGTAAGTTAAATTAACTTCATTTATTAACATATTATTATTGAATTTTTTGTTTTTGAACAGACTTTAAACATATGTTCCACAGCAAGTAAAACCTATATCGGACAAAAAATGTTTTATTGTGATGATTGTCGTAATGAAGACGTGTTGAACAATAATTTACAGTCAGTATTTTCTTACTCGAAACAGCAAACGACTATTTTGTGGCTCTACTCGATGTATGCAGTTTAAATCATACAGCTTAATTGCGGACAAATAATCAAATATAATTGCTTCAATCTGTTTACCAATTAAGATTTTCCACTAAAATCTGTACTCAAAATCCGACTACTGTCTATAAAGTAAAGAAGTTGAGAAATACCAACTAACGTTGCTAAATGTCGAACAAACATCATAATTTTAGCATTAGCGCAATAAAATGGATGCTATTAAAGTTAGCCGAAAGTTTTCAGACGAAAATAAAAACATCGATAATGCAGATAGTGTCTTGGCTATCTCAGCCGGAAGTTGCTAGGCGACATATTTCAGCCGAAACATATTTTATATAAAATGAAAAATTAACAAAAGAACGTATAAACTGGTATTTTCATGAAGTAATTTTACGGCTGAATATAGGCCCATTTTGGGTTGTCACTGCATACTTTAGGAATTATACTATAAGATTCAGCAGATAAGCCAAATACAAAATGTAAAAATTTGTATTAATTCAGCCCTTCAAGTGTTTTTCTGGAAAGCAGTTCAGGTAGTGTGGATAGCGAACAGTTATCTCCAGAAAAATTACCAGAACAAGTTTCAAGTGGGGAGCCCGGGAAAATTCGTTTGAATGAAAGGTCCATATAAAATGTAAAAATTTGTATAAATTCAACCTTTGAAGTGTCATATATGGAGAGTGGTTCAATAAGTGTGTACAGCCAACAGTTATCCCCAGAAAAATTATCCGGACAAGTTTCATGTGGGGAGCCGAGGAAAACTGCGATTTTTTACTCTTTATTTAAAAATATTTTGGGAAAGGGGGAATTTACAGCTCTTTCTAATATTATATTTTGAAAAGAGCCGAGACATATTCTGGAAAATTGTGAGAGAAGTTCTTTAAAAATATTTTGAAAAAGAGGGAATCTACTGCTCTTTCTAGTATTATATTCTGGAATAGAGCCGAGATATATTCTGGAAAAAGCGGAAAAATAATTTAAACATATGTATTTTGGAAAAGGCGGAATATTTATAGTTAATATTAATAGTTAAATATTCAAATTAAGAAATTTGTAGACATGATGGCCTACATCATCATTCAAACGAATTTTTCCTGACTCCCCACACGAAACTTGTCCTGATAATTTTTCTGGTGATAACTGTTGGTCATCCACACTAATTGGACTACTTTCCAAACATGACACTTGAACGGTTCAATTTACACAAATTTTTACATTTTATATGGGCCTTTCATTCAAACGAATTTTCCCGGGCTCCCCACATACCTTGTCCTGATATTTTTTCCGGGGATAACGGTTGGCTATGTACACTAATTGAACTACTTTCCAGACATGATACTTTAATGGTTGAAATTATTTAAATTTTTAAATTTTATATTATGCTCCTCTCATGAAACTTAACTTGTAATTACCATCACAAGCAATGGCAAACAAATGAGCCTTCATCCAGCAATAAATTCACTACATGGAAATTCCAATTTATATGTTGTTTCGTTTTAAATGAAATATATTTTGGCAAAAATATGTCGGATGGTAACTTTCGGCTGAGATAGCCAAGCCACAATCTGCATTGCCGGTATTTTATAACTTTCGGCTGAAAGTTAGCTAACAAGGTATAAAATGCTTATTTTAAAATAATGCTAGAATCTAAAGTTTGAATTACTTAAAGAGTTAATTAAGTTAATTTGATCGGTATTTAGTTTAAGCTTTTGCTAAGCTTAAACGCTCGTAAAGTTCTGTACTAATTTGTAACACAAATACTATTTTTGTTGTTAACGCCAAATATGTATGATACGAATATCAAGCTCATTTCTAAACACACAAGTATTTTTTATTTTATTATGATTGAGGCTTGGCACATTAAACTATGAGTTATGTTGTAAAAATTCAATTTTGCTACTTTTTACTTCTTCCGCTGTGAAACCGTTATCCTACTCATTGTAACAAATTCGTATGTTTCCTTGTAAGCCAAAATTCCCTCATTCATTGGTCTGGTGAGCTATCTTGCATTCCAGAGGAAATTGAACATACACCGGCATTGGTTTTATTTAGGACATATTCACATTTAATGTTCAATATGCTTCATACGCTTCGACACAACTAAAATCTTTGTCCTCTCTTCGCAATCGATATTTCCATAAGTATTTTTTCCAATTACCGTGGTCCAGGTTAGTGCTTGAATTCTTAAAGAAGTATGGCATAGCTCTCTGTTACTCTGCGTTACTTCGTTCCTTTTGTAAACATTTCTCATTATATTCATTCACACAAGTAATTGAAATTTGCACAAATTTGAGAACAACATATAACCATGTTGGCGTTTAAACGCCAAACGAGCGATGCTGGGGTTTATTATCTTTTTGTTGAGCGAGAAAGTTTGTTACGACCGCCTTTGGTTGTCGTTGTGTTTTGTCAAAATCAAGTAAAATAATCGACGCCTATGGATTAGCTACGTGTTGTTTGTCGTTAGCAAAGATACTTTCCCCTCATGTACTCTGTTCATGTATTCTGTTTGATTTTTATGTAACCATTTTTTTTTGTACTTTCTGTGTGCAAGAGATAAATGTGTGTGCAAGTGATCGAATTGAATATTTTAACTTCGTGTATATTTGGATGAATGTATGAGTTGCTGCAAAGTGTCGTCAATAATTTGTTATGCCTCGTGCGGAATATATGTAAAAGGAATCTTCTAGATTTTTCTTGCTGTTTATTTGGGTTTATGTGACGCTACCCGAAATTTCACATTCGGTTTTCGGTTTGTTTTTTTGGAAGGGGAATCCATATAAATGATGTATACGATACGTGTCGGTTTTTTTTTTGGTTTTATGTTTTAGTCTGGTTATAAATTTAAAATGAAAAACAGTCTCGTTTTGAATGTTGAAAAGTCTAGTTTTAACTTTCGGAGAATCTGGTTTTTTTTTTTATTTTGAAAGCGTTTGAGTCAAGTTGGAAATTGGGAAAACCCAAGATTTTTTTTTTTTTTGTATTATAAAACCTGAGTGGGTAATCATTTTGTTTTGAGTTTAAGAAGTTAAATAAATTATTATGAATTAGTTAAGTTTTGGGGATAGTGTGGTGTTGAAAGTCATCCACATAACTATGTTATACTACATTTTGTGAAAAAAATAAATTCCGGCCACATATATAAAATTTGTAAATTGTGTGGCCGCCATACTAAACTTGGAGATATAATTTTTCTTTGCACGTAGATTGGTGGTATCTTCATGGTTTAGTTTACAGTGCATATTCAATTAATTATATATAAATTAGTGTGAGTTAAGTTAGCGGTCTACGAAAAAAAAAAAAAATATATTGAGTGAGAAGCTGTTTACGGATAAAAACTATATCGAGTGAGTAGCTGCGTTGGGTCCTGCGTCGGTGCTGAGTAGGTGTGGGTCGGACGGGCCAAATTTTACCAGGTAAGGTGTTGCGGTCAAATATATAAGAAACCGTTTACACCGCGTGGTTTTTTTTTTCTTGTTATTGTAATCCTAATTTGACTGGAGTTTTGTTTTTTATATTATTATATTTTTTATAACGGTTTTTTCTAGGTTTCGGGTGGCGTACCATACGTCTCCCCAAATTGATTCACATACATATTTATTTTCTTTTGGTAATTAACTTTTTGTGATTCTCTTGAATTTTCTTTTCTATTTTTTTCCGGTAGTTTGCTTAATTTAATTGATTTCGAGTGCAAATTTTTATTATCAGTTAATTCAGTTCCGTTAAGTTTATGTTTCACGTGGTTCTAGATTCACTCGCCACGAGTGAGTAACTTCCTTTAATGTGATCATGTGTTGCATGGTGCGATTGTGTGTTGGGTTGGGCGATCCCGTTTAGCTCCGAGTCTAGCGCTCGTTCCCCTAAAAGCAGGCTGCGATGGGGGCGCCACGCTATCTGTGCTGTTAGGCTTGGGACGACGGTGTCCGCTCCTGGTGGTCTTGATCAGGTTTGTCTGGAGAGCGCCCTTCCATCCCTTATTGGCGTCGGTACTCGCTGCGACCGGGAAACGGCATCCCGGTAGGCGGCCCGACGATAAGGGGGCGCTTTAGGCAGACAGGGTGGAAATCGCCGGGGGTTGAGCTGTTATTCCTGGTCGAACACATCCAGTTATTATTTTTTTAGCCACTGTGGTCGTGGCAAGGTAATTTAATTCTCTTGTACCTTCGATTTTTGTTCCATGCGGTTATTCAAGCATGGGAATATGTCTGGGAATCCCCACGCCGCACCGTGAGCTCTCGCCAGCCATTATATCGCACCAGACCGCTATTCCCATGTCTGTTAGCGTAACCAAAGGTTTTGCTTCGCAAAACCTGCGGTTACGTTACAAGTTAGTGCATTGCAAACAGCCTGCAATAATTTTGAAACTATTCCATTTAAAAGCATGTGTTTGTTTTTATTTCATAACCTAATTTGGAGTTCCAATTTAGCCAGATTATATGAATATTGACAACAATTCGGCTAGCTTGGAAATGAAAATAGGGTAATAAATTACTAGTCTTAGCCCTTAAAGAGCTTTAACTCGTAGAACCAAAGACAATGCTTATGTGTCATCTCTAGAAGGATAAACCGACCCAATTCCAACTTTGAAAGTTGAATGGGTCTTCCAAATGCGATGAATTTGGCTGAATTCCTTTACGAACTATTTAAAAATAATTTTGACTATCCCTCGCATTTCTAACCATTGAATGAAGGAAGGAGAGACTTACACGTTCTGAACCATCTGTTTTTTATTATACATATATTCGCCTGCTCCAATTTCAAACCATCAACAAATAGTTGGTGATGATCTACCTCGGATGGATCATGTTTTTCGATAGTAATTTTTTGTAGATTTATGTTTGTAAGGCTGAGAGCTCCAACTACGAAAATAGCGTGAACAAATATTGTGGGTTTCCCATAATAAAGAATGACTCGATATATACATAATTATCGTTATAATATAAAAAGTTAGTTGGTATCTTGCTGATATGATCAAAAATGGTAAACATTTATAAGACTATAAATAGGCGTGGAAATTAACTTTTATGCCAATTAACCATTGGGAGAGTTGTAACAAGAGCTGGTGGCTGGATATCAAGATATCCATCTGTTACTAGAAAATATTTGTCTATTCCCTCAGAGGCTTTGGAGCGGTCATCTTTGGCCGGCTAAGCTCAGTGGACTGGGGTGGGTTTTCCCAAAGCTTGAGGAAATCTGGTTAAACCGCAAGGAAAGGAACAGGAATTTAAGGGCAGGAACAATAGAGAGAGATCAACTTACCATCACGCTGCGAACACACTCAACACCTCCCTGATCAGTTAGCTTTTAGCTTCTCATCCTGAAATGCGACACTTTTCGGAAACGAAACGAATGTAAATTATAAAAAAAAATTATGAAACCCAATAAGAAAATTTTTGAAAAAGAGAAGAACGATAATTTTCATTTAAACAATTTATTGCATGACAAACAAAAATTTTTTTTTTTAAAGAAAGCAATAAAATCATTAATGAATAGAATTTTACAGAAATTAGCTTAACCTAATGACGTCATATTTGAACCAAAAGATGAGAGGAAAACAGCAACCATAAAAAAATATTGAACTAACAAACTGAACTGAATTTAACTGTTTACCCTCATCAAATTAACCAAACAAAATTTATATATTTAAATAATAGAAATAATAATATAATATAATATAATGTAATAAAATAAAAAAAAATGATATAATAAAATCTTATCTTTATTTGGCCGCGGCCGATAGTCCAAAATGTTCATAATTTTTCACATTTAATCATAGTTTATCATTACAGTGTCTATATAGACTATGAATTAATTTAATTTTATTGAATTCACTTATTGTTTATTATTTTTAACTAGATGTACAATCATTATGAATGAATTTATTTTTATTTAGTGGCACTTTTTGTTTGTTATTTTTCATTAAATAGATGTACATTCATTGAATTTTCACCACTTTAATACATGTGATCCGTATTACAATTACAACACATTTTATCAATGATTTAGATGATTTTATTTTTAGCAGTTGTTGTCACGTAATTTTGTTTTTACAGTAATAAAATCAGGCGATCACATCAGGCGCTTAAACCGTTTATTTTTCGATGGCATGATTTAACACTGTATATTAGTTTAATTAATTTTCATTATAGTTTATTTTAAGTGTAAAATTTTAACTTAAATTTATATTGTTTTATGGAGGGAAAGACAGATTATTGCCATTTACACCACACAAAAAAAAAAATTATTTTCTGGTCTTTTAAACATATGCGACACAGTCAGACATTTTATTTATTTTTGGAATTATTTTTTTTCACCTCAATACAATCACTTAATTTAAAGAAATTTTATGGCCAATAATTTAGATATAAATTATTATAATTAATTATTCAATTCATTTAATGTTTTTATTGTTTTTGAATATATTTTTTTTTTCCATTTAAACTTAAACTTATATAACTTAAACGGATAACTAACCCAATTTTCACCGGATTATAGAGTTTCAAAATTTTTCTCTCTACTAATAGTCACAAGCACAACTCTCCCGTGATATAACAAAACATAGTAAGTGCATTTTCTTAGTTTTAAGATAAATGCACTATTATGTTTTTTGTTCAGCCATTTGTTGTTAGTATGACGAATTTAAAATTATTAAGTGATTATTATGGCAAAAAATGAGCTGAGTTTATTTAAATATATGGATATTCAATAAAACAGACGGTTTCAATGTTATGCTACATACTTAGTTTTGTGATTTGTATACGGAAATGATATTAAATAAGAATGCTTTCACAAAACTTAGTATGAGTACATGCTACATTTTATAAAAGCATTTTCTATTAACTATAATTATTTGTTTCTTTGACAAAACATATCAAGTAAGTACATGCTATGTTTCGTAAAATTCCTAAAATTGAGATCAATTCGAAATAAATTCATTACATATTTATTAATTAGGTATATAAAATATAGTTAAACCTATAAATTAAACAATATGAAAATTCATTTAATACGAAAATAATAAAACGTAATTAAATTAAAATTCCAAAAATTCGATTTATTAAAATAAAAATAACAAAATAAAAAGAAATATAGACAAAATCCATTAAAATTCATTGTAGTCGTAAAATAGTAATTTAATGTTTATTCTGCTGAAAAAGTGCACAAGTCCTTAGCACTAGCATTTGTTTTCATCTCCTCCCAGAAAAGTCTTTCCGAGCAGCCATATGTGGCAAAAGTTCTTTTTTGATTTTATCCAATTTGCTTGTGTTGACACCCAAATTAAATTCCATAGGTGGAGGTATGTATATTGGTTTGAAATTTATCTTTTAAGAAAAAACTTATCTTATATGGCGAAACATCATCTATTTTTCTTTGTAAAAAATGTTTCGCGATCCTTTACGAAACTCTGCAATCCGTACTGTTTCAAGTAATGGTATTATATATTCATTTTTCATATTTTTTCTTCGTATTTTTGAACCACCACAAAATTGTCGAAAATCTTCTGCTTGTAAATATACCACTTCGTTGTTTTGGTCAGCTTTCTGTTTAACGTCTATAACGTCGGTCATATCCAATATTTCCGCTCTTTTCTTCCATTCAGCTCCAATTCGACCATGCACAGCGTCAGCTTTCATGAACGAATGCCCTGGTTCAAAATATTTTATTGTTATCGACTTTGGTCCCCATTCTTGGTTTACAATAGATACCAATGACGAAAACAAGGTCCAGTTTTTGTTTTGTGCAGGGCAATTATCTGCCCAAAATATAAAATTGTCCACCTCAGGCCTAGCCCGTCTTATAATTTGATAATAAGCTAAAGTGACATCAGCGGCATTGCGACCCCGAATTCCTTCATGCCAAAGAACACATATATTTTTTCCCTTTGTGTAAAGGAGCAAACGTTTCGTTAATGACAATTAAACGACTCACAAAATAACTATGTTTAATTGTCATTTTTGGCACAGTAAAAATCTTTTGCATGTCTGCAGTAAATACGTTGGAGTTTGCTGGATATTCATTGCCACTGTCGCTTGTGTATGCCTTTCTGGCATATATATAACGTATTTTATGTGACTTATATCGTTGACCTTACATAGTCGTTTTCAATATGAAGTACTTTATCAACTTCTGCAGCGATCGAAGAATGTTTCACATTATTGCTTTCAATCCCGTTATTGGTTTTATCAACATGAGGAGCATGATCAGTTGATATGTATGAATCTGTTCCAGTCATTTGAATATCAATGCTTTGTATTGCGGCCTTGAGCTCCAAGGCCGAAAGAACGGCTGTAGAAGTTTGAAATTGATCGACCATTTTTCGATTTCTGGTAAACCTTCGTCTGGCATACCTATTGCGTTTCGATTACAGCTGATGAAGAAATTGGCATAATGTTATTTTCAATACAATGTTGTTCATAAGTAGAACAAACGGGCATTGTCTTGAGATGGTACGGTTGAACCGATATTTTGTTTTACAAATACCTTACGATATTTGTCGTACCCGATTTTCTCGGAAGTAGTCGAACAGAAATCTTTGTGCAAAAATCTCACATTTACATCCTGTGGCAAATAACGTCTATTGGGTGCATGAGTCAGTTTATAATGCGATGCCACTGGGTTGAACGATTCGATGTGAGCTATTATTTTTGCATCGATTTCTATTGTATCTAATTTGTTTTTCTTATTTGCGGCCAATGCTCGCTTGTCTTCCAAATCAACTGTTCTTTTCGCCTGTTTCGACTTTAAATGATATGTTATTATTCCATCACTTCTGGTTCCCAAAGTTGCAAGAAACATTTTTTTGCAAACAATAACATTATCTTCATTTGGGTCTATGTTTGGAAATTTATAAATCAATGTACGGTTCCTCGCGTGAGTAATGGTTTGATTTGTTCGTCTTTCCACTTTAGTTTCGACAATGTATTTGTCCAAAAACATCCTCCGTTGAGCAAAATTGTACGATTTAAAATTGTTCAATATGATCTGCCTATTGAACAAATGCACCTTCTCGTAACATTTAAATTTGCAGGAGCATACTTTCAATAAACCTGTATGCCTTTTATATGAACTTTCATTTATCACTGTGTTCGGTTCCTTCTGGTTTTCATTCGCATTTTCATTAACCTGTTCCTTAGGGACAGCTACTATGATATTGGTTGCACTGGAGCCTTGGTCCTCATCAAATCCCGGTTCATATACGAGGCCATGTCTTAAATTATCATCCACTGGCAATTCATACGTAGGATCAGCATCAGCATCATCTATTTCAGACTCTTGATCTGTATCAGACAGTAGACTCTCAGACATGTCAAATTCCTTATTCGAAACAAAAATATCGCCACTACCCGATAACATTTCAGTAACATTTCCTGCGGTTTTAGTTCTAAATAAAAATAAAGAAAGTTCTATTTATAATATATCACCTAGTTTAAACAAACTTACAATTTCTTTGTTCTTCACCAACGGGAGAACTAGACATTAAGAGATGGTGTTTGGTTGGAATTTTATCATTATCGAGATTTTCACGCCTAAAATAATTTATATTATTATAAAAATGTCTTTAAAGTACACAATATAACAACTTACGTTTTATTTCGAACCAATTCAACTAATATGCGACCCTGTGAAGTCATATTGCATGAGTTGTATTTAAAAAACAATTTACTGAAATGGTTCTGGCGTTCCAATGCAAAAAATTACTTAAATAACCAAGCAAAATTCAGGTCTGAAAAAATATTTTTTGTTCTTTGTATTTTAACGTATGCACTTTTATTTTATTTTATTGATCTAAATTTAATTTTTCACTCACTTATATAAACAGCAGGCTCAAGAGCGACAAATAACACGTCGAACTTCCAACTCACGAATGGTTTTTTTTTTGTTTCGCTAATTAGATTCGTATAGAGTAATTCATATAGACAAACCGACGGTGAACCCCAATATTATATGCATTCTGCAGGTGCATGTAATATTGCTATGTTAATCTCTTTTTCTCTTTATACACAAATAGATTTATTTTAGTAGCTTGCACGTCTCGTCTTGATAGAAAATGCTATTAAAAACTTTTACGAAACATACTCGTTCGAGTATTAACCACACGAAGTACTTTGTTTTGGGATTGTCTTCATCAGATACTATGATTTGGTGATATTACTATAAAAATATAAATCATCAACAATTTTGCAAAACATAGTATATACACAACATGCTATGTTTTGTAAAAGAATGTGTGGCATACTACATATATTTTGTAAAAGCAATTTCATAAAAATGGTGCACTTACTATAAAATGAGCACACACGTATCTCAAAAACTAAAAGTGGTATACGAAAACGGATTACAGATTTGAAAAGAGCGTAAAATTTTAAGTCAGAATATCGGTAATTTTACAAAACATAGCAAAAGCCATTACTATGTTTTTATTATATCACGGGAGATTACTATATTTAAAAAAAACTAGGCACACTATACTGTCGCTTTGCAGTAGAAGCCAAAACTTAGAGATAAAAAAACTTAAGTTACACAAAACAATTGACTTAATATTTTTTTTTTCTTTATAATCAACCGACTATATCGGTAACGACACCAACAAATTTAATTTTTAATCATATGATAAATTTTATGATTTTTAAAATTTATTATTTTTGCTCTTCGGCAATCTCATTAACTTTTAAAATCAGACTAAAAAAATTATACCAAAAATGTTCATTTTTATACCCTCTAACAGAAAGTACCAACAAAAGAAATTCCTACCCAAACAAAAGTTAATTATTTTTGTTAATTTTTTTTTTCGTTCTCCTCCAAACTTGATCTTCCCGCGCTTGTATGTTTTTATAAGTGTTTTATTAGTTTCATCTAGATGGATCTAAATATGCCGTTTAAGCATTATCAAGCAGGGATGTCAAACCAACTTGGAACGCACTCAAAGCCAGTCGTTACAGAGTATAGAATTTGCCATACAAAGAAAACAATGACACTGTTTGGATTATAATGCTAAATGCGGATATTTCGGGTCATGATCGCATATATTGTGGTTTGGGTAGTATCGCAACGACAAATGAACAGTGACACTGAAAGATTTGAATCTATATTATATTTTACAGCAGAGGAAGTTCCTTATATTTGTCACGTGGTGACTTTATTGATACCGTGCATAATATACTTATAGTAACGTGGCTTTAGTGTGGCCCTTTCACTTACATCACTTCTCATAAAGCCCCAACATAAATCCCGTGCTATATAGTTAGTCTTTCGGCCATTCCAAGAATTCTCAATCGAACAAACTTTTTTCTTTCCCATTATTTTGCTTATTTTGGTTTAATTATTTATTTATTTATCCCATTTTGCCGGTAGTTCTGGTAATGAAAAATTTCTATTAAAAAAATCAAACGCAAAAATCTTTATAATTTTAAAACTTTTTATCTTTATAGTTTAAAAACTTTTTGCATGTTTGCTTTAAGAAGCTTTGATACAACCAATTAATTTAAATAGACCAATTACATTAGCAAACTGAATTTTTGTGTATAGATAATAAAACACAGTAGTTGAATTTTTCAATATTTCATAATTTTTTTTAATTTTATAAATAAATTAATTAACAAACTAGTTGCCGAAATATTACGTAACTTTAAGGTGTGAGTAAAGCAAAATACACACCCATCTGAAACACCCAATAAATTGAGACATATATCGGTTAACATATTTATTCTGTGAAAAATAAATGAAAAGTTATTTAAATAACTCGTGTCTATCCCACTTATACATCCCTACATATATGTATAGGTATCTAAATCTGTCAAGCTTATTAATTTATGCATACAACAACCACAACAAAAATATGTTACAAAACAAAACCATTCTCACAGCCTTGCGACACATATTGCTCCCTTTTTTTAAACAAACAAACAATTCTCATTTAATTCAAACTTATTAAATTCTTCTTATTTTCCAAATATTCTAACCGTCTAAATGAAAAACAGAAAAGAAGAAAAACTAATGAAATTTCAACTTGAAAAGCTTTCAAAACAAAATACCCTACTTTATTTATATTATCATTATTTATCTAATCCATTTTAGTCAACACAAAAGATTTTCTTATCACCGATTTAAAAAAAAAAAAAAAAAAAAAATCTTGTAAAAGAATGTAAGAAAACTTCTTTTCTTTACAATTTAACCCAATCATATATTCAGACGAATGAAAATTCTGAGAATATGTATATACATAAATAAATTCACGTACAAGAACAAAAAATATGAGAAAATTATGAATTTTCTTTTCAATGACTTTTTGACGTGACATTTTTTTTTTTAGTTTTACTTCGACTTTTAACTTTTCATATAAATTTTGTTTAAGTCGGTTAAACCGCTTTAAAACTATTAAGCATTAACAGGTTTGTATTTCAGTGTTTATCGGTCTATTTAATATGTGTGTGTGCTCTTACTGCTCGCCTATTTTTTCACACTACAAAACATGGTTCTGCGAGGGTAACACATTTTCCATTAGTTTTTCAATTGGTAAATGACGATAAAACCGAACAAATAGCTACTTTATTCAGATTTAGTTTTAAATTTTTATTAATAATAAATATTTTTTGTTATACATATACAATATAATAGAGCTTTCACAATTTTATTGTGTAGAATTTAAAATTATGCCATTAAACGAATATGAGGAAAATGAAAAATGTTTGATTAATTTATGATAAAATTATTAAAAATTGTAGAATAATGAATAAATTATAAATGTGATTTAATTACTATTGTTGATATTTAAAAGTTTTTTATGTGTGGTAAAAATCTGGGACATGCACTTTTATTGTTTGCTTTTATATTATTGCCAGATTAAATTGATTAGAGTTTTCAGGTAACAAAAATTTAATTATAAAAATGCATTAAACTTTTTATATGTATTACCTGTTTGTTTAGATATTTGAATTAAGGGAAGCTTAATGCTTTTATTTAATACTAACCTTTACAAAGCTCAGACTGTTTAAAATCAAAGAATTAGAACACGAAATTTTGATAGGTTAAATCCAACCAAACATCGAAACTGCAATTTGCAATTGTTTTAATTTTTTTTTTTTCAAAATAAGAAGCTATTAAGATTACTTAAAAATGAATGCTCATAATCATACAAGACAGTTACATTAAAATTTTTAACCACGCTTTTTTCTAAACGTTGGTGGTATATGAACTTGTAAAGATTTAACGTTCAGATCAAAAAATGAAGTATTTTTACTTTGTTGATGTTTTTATATATAAAAGCTTTATTACGGCTGTGTATTCGTAATATGAGTTATTTTTATACGCGATAATCGATTTTCACCAAAAATAAATTAACTAATTGAATTCGCGAAGTGTACACAAAGTAATATTTGGAATTTACTTAGATTTATTTTATTTAACACACACTAGTTCGTTTCACAATTTATTTATATTTTTTATTAGGGATGTGAAGTTGGTCCGAAAATCCATCGCGAATAAAGTTTTTTCAAAATGTTTCTCAACTTGTCCAGAGAGTCGTTTAAGAAAGCTTTATTTACATTTTTATGTAATAATAACTAAATAGTCGGCGTTTTCTATCTATCTTTTATTCCTTTTGTGTTGTATTTCATTTTTACAAATTATTTTTATAATTTTTTTTAACATGTTTGTATAACCGATTGTAGTCACTGTAGGCTATACATAATAATAAATAAATAAATAAATAAATAAATAAAAATTAACAAATGTCTTAACTGCCAGCATTTAAATAGTAAAAAAAAAACGAAATTTCTTTCCAAATTTTCAATAGGATTTTTTACTTTGTAAAATGACAGCCTCTATATCAACGCGATGAATTGAAGCGTGTTTTATAGAGATAAGTCCAAATATGGCTTGAGATATCAACAATTTTCAAATGCCCACCAATTAATCTCAGCTCACAGAGATTGATGGATAATGTGGTGTATGGCAGATGTTAGATAGTACCCTTACGTTAGAATATGGACCTTTATAGTAGAATTTAAAATAAGACAGGAAATCTCCATTTCACAGAATATTTCAACACAAAACTCTGGATAACGGAATTAAATCTTCATTTTCCAGAAATAAAATTTTTGTTTCTGAATAGAAATTTCTAGCTTAATAGAGATTTAATACTAGAATTAGAATTAAAATCTCCATTTTCCAGAATATTTCAACAAAATCGTTTCTGGTTAATGGAGATTCAATATTAAAATTAGAGTGGAAATCTGCATTTTCCAGAATATTTCAACAAAAAATATTTCAACAAAATATTCTGGATAAGGAAGATTTATTCTTTATTTTCCAGAATTTAAATTTTCGTTTCTGGTTAATGGAGATTTAATATAAAAATTAGAGTGGAAATCTCCATTTTCCAGAATATTTCAACAAAATTATTTCAACAAAATATTCTGGATAAGGAAGATTTATTCTTCGTTTTTCAAAAGTTAAACTTTCGTTTCTGGTTAATGGAGATTCAATATTAAAATTAGAGTGGAAATCTCCTTTTTCCAGAATATTTCAACAAGAAATATTTCAAAAAATATTCTGGATAAGGAAGATTTATTCTTCATTTTCCAGAATTTAAATTTTCGTTTCTGGTTAATGGAGATTTAATATAAAAATTAGAGTGGAAATCTCCATTTTCCAGAATATTTCAACATTCTGGATAAGGAAGATTTTTTCTTCATTTTCCAGAATTTAAATTTTCGTTTCTGGTTAATGGAGATTTAATATTAAAATTAGAATGGAATTCTCTATTTTCCAGAATATTTGAACAAAAAAAATTTCAACAAAATATTCTGGATAAGGAATATTTAATCTTGGATATTTAAAGATTTTTTATATCTCAAGCCATATATGGATGTAGCTCTATAAAACACCCTTCAATCCTAAGGTAAGAGTTCTATTTAACGTCTAAGGTAAGGGTTCTATTTAATATCTACCTTACACTACAATATATATCAATCCACGTGGGCTGAGATCCAGCTGTTAATGAATGGTGAGTAAATAATTGTTTATATATGAAGTATGAGTCGGTATAGCTTGAAGCACCGCTAGGTGGTTAAATGAAAACCGGTTGGTTTAGTGACAAAAATTAAAGATTTAATCCGCGTCGTTTTGTTTTACGTAGGTAGAAGTCAAATTTTTGATTTTGCTTAATGAAACCCAACTAACTAAAATTTATTTAAATAATGTACAGGAACAGTCAAACCAGCATCGCTCTTGGTTATGTTTTACATATTTCGTGTATATCAGTTGTACGCAGCAGGTTTACTAACTGGAAAGCAGCACTGTGATAATCAATTTATTTTTATTTATTAGTTTATGAGCAAGGATCTTTGTTTCTCGATGAATATTAGTATTTTTGAAATTACCGCAGAGGTATTAGGACGTTTAGGGCATTCTTGCTTGAAAAATCTCATATAATATAATATAAGCATGACCCAATTTCTTGAGGCCCTGGTGATGCAACAGTTTCATCCCATACACACATTGTCTTTTTTAATAGCAAATACTTATTGATAATACAGGTGTTGGTAAGGTTTTCATTAAATCAAATACAATTACTGTGACATCCCGATTTATGTTAGCAAGTTCTTTGTCTTTGGTATAATTAATTCTGGTAGAGTCTGCTTTTGCCAAATGAATTTGTTTCTGTGTCGTAAGCTGATTTTTTTCTTTTCCAGAATCGGAAGCTTTAATTTGTATTGTACTTTTGTGTAAATTATAATGCGATTCCTAGGAACGTTTTAACACCTTCTAACACCTTGATTTTCCATCACTTATTTTATTTTTTGGATTGTGTTTGTCCCTTTTATCTGATGGCGGCGTAGGAATTATTAATTAATTTTTTACGACTCTGCGGTTAACCTGCCATCACTAACTTGGAATATATTTTTAAAAAATGATTTACAAACTGTTGTTAGGATGCCATCAGTGTTAGGCACTTGATAAACTCTTGAATTTGACCGTCTGGACTTTCTTGTTAAAATAATCTGATCGTTAGGAAGTGCAATTCATTTTTTAGGCTCAACTTTGACCAAAGAAAACAGATACGATGTCATTAAGTCAAACCTTTTAAGTTTGTAGAAAGATTCAAACAGCTTGTTTTGTTGGATTGGAGAAATTTTTTCGTGACATTTCTTAACACAGAGGCATGGAAGATTAACAATAATCTATTTGGGTGGAATAAAATTTCCTTTAACCCTCTCAAACGCCTTGTACAATATATTGTACATCAACTTTCATCGCTTCGACCAACCGTAACTTTTAATTTTTGTCTCATTTCTCTTGTGCGATCGTTCTCTTATGTATTTATGTTCACACTACAGTTTTATGAGCAATCCCATATCATAGCAGTGCATAATTGTGCTACGTATTTTATTTTTGGAAGAAAGTCAATTTTAAATGGCGTTTGAAAGGGTTAACGTTTACGTGGTGCTCACCTTCACCTTTGCTTTTCCTTTCTAATGTTTTTCATCCATTTTTTCGGAACACGTTTACGCTTCCTAGCTTTGTGTTGTTCTTCATTATTTTCACTGTCTCCTAGCAACATTGCAAGATCCAAGGAAAGTGGAGAAGAACTTCTTGTTGGCATGTACTCTGAACCTGAATCTTCATATGGCTCGTTATTATCAGCAAACAAATCTACTAAAACAAGTAACTATTTAGTAAACATTTTATGCAATTAATATTTAGTATACAACTATTATAATTATTCTATATTACCTCGCAGTCGTTATCAATACTTTCTTTATCGATCTTATCCATTTTTAAATATTTAAAAACAATTACCACGGAGTTTTATGGAGTTTTATTTTGTCTATATTCTATGAAATTAATTAACGTTATTATGCTAATATCTACGTTATATTATGATTAATAAAAATTATTTAGGTCGTTTAGTTCGATATTGATATTTTAACTAGTTCATTTAGGCCATACATTTAATTTTGTGAAATTTTCAGTTAGGCAACTATGGTTCTTACGGCCTCATTGGAAGGGGGCACCAAAATTCCTGTAAGCTTAGCTATTATCAGACCTTATTCGACAAATATTCTACTTTTAAAACTCAATTTCCATTCTGGAATAGTTAATGTTCTGCAACAGCTTCACGTAAAGCCGTTTCCTATGGTTTTCTCAAGAAATTACGGAAAAATTTGTCCAATCGAAATTATTTCGACCGTATATATCCTGGTACAATCCATGTTTTAAAACGATGAACCAGTTATAAGCAAAATACTACAACATTTTGTCCTAAATCTGATGTACCGACCGGAAAGTACACAACAGGTCTAACCCACCAAGACAACTGGACCAATTTTATGCCACTGTTACTGCATTTCGATTAAGATTTTTAATCAACTCAATCCAATTGTATTTATGTGGTTGATCTGTTCAATTTTACAATACATAATAATACCTATATACAATCAAGAACACCAACTGGACAATATAAGATACAAATTATAATAATCATTGAAAAAACTTCGAAAAAATCAAACTTACCTTTAAGGAATCCCCAAACTATTTGGGGCAATTTTAGGATAGTAGAATGCCATTTCGTTCGTTATACTAGTTTTGCAAAACTGTAACAAATTTTCACGTTCGATTAACAAATTCTTGGAGAACATGTTTGGAAATTCTTCAACTAAAAACCACTTAAAGTATATAGGTGTGACTGATGTGACTATTTACTGATTACTCAAACAACTAAACATTTTAGCAATTTTTGGAATACCATTGTTTCGAAAACTATTCGTCATTTCTATTAACGCCTTACAATACAGTTTTGGCATTTTCCCTTTCGTTTGCCTGCTGTGGCTCCCACAATCATCCCGCAGAATGAAAAATTGTAAGGCCCTGGAAACCATTTCTCACCAAAACGCGACTAAAACCAGCCTGTGAGCGGGATATTTTTAGAACAAGCGATAATAAAAAAAAAGAGCATTTTTAATTAAAAAACATGAATTCTGGATAAAATGATACTCTAAACTCATTACTAAAATCTAGATAGGTGCCTTTTACTAACCAAATACATAATGATAATGGGCGCTTTCAGTTCCATCAACATGTTGGTATTGAAAATTACTCATGGGAAAACTGATATTCGATCGGTCACATTGCCATGCAATTTTTGATAAATCGATTGCATTCAGAAAACGTCATGATTATTTTACTCAACATATTGCCCAATAGTTGCCGGACCTGAAAAGCACCCAATATTGCTAAAAAAAAATCCGAACTTCGAAACAAGGCAGCAATATTTACAAGTTACGAAGCAAATTGTATGATGGTCAATACCATCAATATAAAGGCGCACATGGAAAAAGCGTACAACTGTGCACGGATGTAAGCGTTTATATAATTTTTTCGAAATAATTTAGCCTTTATGGTGGAACTATCAAAAGAAACGATATAGAATTTTAAATCTTTTTAAGATGAATCTCTTGTACCTTCTAGCGACAGATATCATATTCGGACGGCAAATTTTGATAGTAAAAATGCAAAGTATTTTTGATTATTGAAAGCATTTCGATCAAAATCAACTGTCTTCGGTTCCAAATCAACTGTGACCGCTTGTATTATACGTCGACTTATTTTAATTGATTAAACCCTCAATCGATAACACCGTCCCTCGAGTGTTTTTTCAGTATTAAAATCCAAAATTACGTAGAACTAGGAGCTTAAAGCCCTGTCATCTCACCAAATTCTTTTGACATGATTTAAAGATATTTTCAAATTTTGTAAGATTTACCTGTAAAACTGAAAAGCTGAAGACTGTATTTCGCATGTCATTTTTCTGGCGTTCCTATATGGTCAGATGAATCCTTTTTAGCTACCACTGGATCAAACCTGGTTAGGTATCCGATACCCGAAACAATAACTGAACTAAAATCTTTTCTTGGGATTATCGGCTATTACCGCAAATTTATTAAAAACTTCTCTAAGATTACTCAACCATTGATCAACCTGCTTAAAAAAGGTAATCGTTATGATTGGACACTTTCTGTGATGAAGCATTTAAATTATTAAAATCCTTTATAATGAAAGATCCGATTCTTCAATTCCCAGATTTTTAAAAAGAGTTTACGGTACCTGTGACGCAAGTGAATTGCTAATTCACTTGCGTCACAGGTACCGTAAACTTGTACCGTAAATTGGCGCAGTATTATCCCAACAGTCTAATGGGATGGATCTTCGTATTTCATTTGCCAGTCGAACTCTTTCTAAAGCCGAGATCAATTATTCAGTTATCGAAAAGGAACTATTGGTTATGTGATGGGCTATATATCATTTCCGACCATATGTTTACGGAAGGAAATTTAAAGTTATAACTGACCACAAGCCTTTAGTTTGGTTAAAACCCTAAATAATGTGTCGTTTCGCTTAATGCGATGAAAGCTCAAATTAGAAGAATTTGACTTTCTTGTTCATAAAGCTGGAGCTTTAAATAAAAATGCCGATTCTCTCAGTCGTATTCAAATTTTTCAAATCACTAATCATTCCTCTAACAGTATTCTGTACAGTCGACTGCTACTCTAATAATCTTGAATCATTAAATACTAATATATTCTAAGAAAAGACTTCATTATAAAATAATATTCAAGAAGAGCAAGATATTACAGTAAATTCCTATTATGAAAACAACGTGCAACAACATAATTCTAATATAATGGGATAATTAGGTTGCAAACTAAAAAGTTACAATCAGAGACTTATAATATAAAAGTAGCACAGTTTCATAATCAATCTAGTGATAGTGATAGTGGCATATCGTGTACGAAATCAGTACAAAATGAAAATTCCCTAATAGAAATCAATGAACCTGAAATCGACTTAAACCTTATCAAAGAATTTCATTTTTTCCCTCTAGGAAGACATCAAGGAATTAATCGTACTTTTAATCTCCTAAAACAATATTACTATTTTCCTAAAAGTACGCTAAAATTGAATGATTCGTTAGATCGTGTGTTCTGCAATCTACAATTACAAAATACCAATGAGGTTAACTATACGTCATCACGTGAACCGTTCGAAAAAATTTGCATGTATATTGTCGGTCCACTATGCCTAGTTTCAGTGGATATAAATGCATACTTTACCATTCAAGATGACATATCAAAATATTCCGTCGCGCTTGATTTCATCCTCAAACCTACGAATGTTTAGAGTGAAATTTTGTTGATCATGATAAGTTGACTGGAAAGGTGATCATGATAAGTTGACTGTTGATAAACTGGGATAGTTGGATACCTTATTGCATGTTAGTTTTAATACCACTTCTCATACTTCTACAAAAATTATGCCAGATGAGTTAATATTTAGAAGGAAACCACAGATTCCCTCGTCATTCTCAAATGATCCTCAAATAACATATTATTTTGACGATTACCTTGCAGATTTGAAACAACACATGCAAGTTTCCAGTCAAATAGCTCGTCAACATAGTATACAAGCTAAGGAAAAATCTAAAATTTATTATTATACAAATGCAACTGAAGCAAAATTTAATGTTGTCAATAAAGTACGGCTAAGAAACGAGCAAAGAAAGGGCAAATTTCCGTCATTATGATTACGACCTTTCGATGTATGAGAATATTTCTCCAGAAAATACGCAAGCAACAGGCACTCACGAAAATATTTCTTAATTAAATTGAGAATATTTAAAAAGTTTCCACCCGAATTAAATATCTCGAGCGATTCCGAAAGTGAATACAAAGCAAAAATTAAACAGTTTTTAGGGGAAAGAACTATACAATTATTTATTTTATATTTTGGGGTTGGCTCTAACGTTATTTCAGCGTCCAACTACTTTTTTGAATAGGAACATTTATTATTTTAAGCTGCATTGTATTGCACGGAAAAAAATTCAACATCTTTTATTTGTAATATTTTTTGTTCTACAACAATTTGTTGTGCCATCAAAACAATTAGTCAATTTGACTACTTTAGATAATGTAGAATACCATATAATTTATTTTTGCAAACAACAACAAAACAAACTAAAAAAAATCACGATAACTTTTTACTTCATTGCACATAAAATGTGTAACACTGTGTACTATAATGAGTTCAGCGGGTGGGAAATGAATAAATGAAAAATTATGAAACTTTAATAATGAATGCTTAATAAACAGCAAAAAAAATTCTATAAAATTCAATTAAAAATTTAAGTAAGATGAAAAATATAAAACTTTTTATGGTACAGTGCTTTTCCATCTTTTTCTAACTTTTGAGATTTCATTTACTATACTTCAAGATTTTTTTTCTTTTTTTTTTATAATTCTGTTTTGTGGACTGGGTCGGTTTTTTGGTTGTTAATTTTCATTTTTTATTTTGGTTTTTTATGCAGAGCAGAGATAGAATCATCTTGTAATTTACTTGACCTCAATATGTTTGATTTTGTTGGGAATATTTTTTTTTCGAATAAATTTTTAATTTTTGACAAAAACCTTTCTTCTAAATCATTTTTTTTTTCTTTTTGGTTAATTTTATTTTTTGAATAAGATGCAATTGTGTTTTGTGCTAAGTGTTTATGGTAATACTTGAATATTTTATATTTGTAGGTGGTAAGATAGGTATGTGTATGTAGAATAAATTTAAAATGTGTTTACATCTGTGCTTTTATGAAGTTTTCGGAAAATCCCTTTCAATTTAGTTTTATGGTTTCGATTTTAGTGTCCTTTTTCTGTGTTTTTAGTAACAGATTTCTCAAATAGTTTTAAGGGCTTTCGATATTTTTAAGAGGTTACTACGGTAGGAATGGACATTTTATCCAAAACATATCACTTTTCCGGAAAATGTTGGGGGAATAGTACGTTAGGAATTCACATAAATTTACTACAAACTCCTCGCGAATTTAAAATTAACCTAAGGCTTGGAATTTTACCAAGTAAAAAAAAGTTTTGAATTTGGGCATTTTTTCAATATAGTGACAAGAGTAAATAATTATGAATGTATATAGAAATGCATATTGAAAACTCAATTTTTAAAATTTTATTAAAGATCATATTGACAACCCAAAAATATTGCCTAATCTGATCGATCGAATTCGAGTTATACAATTTTTTTTATAACCGTCAATTTTTGTGGCACGACTTATAAAATGTATACGTTTAACATGTCACTTAGTTTCACGTTTTTTTTTTTTTTAAATGAACATATACATAATTGATTTCCACCTCGATGAAGCCGTAACAGCAAAAACACCGATAACGTATCAAATAAATTTATGACGTTTCCCCTTTTATCATTTTTATTTTATATTTTAAATTACACCATCAACCTAAAATATACGCGCAACGTTATCTCAAATAAATATTGCGTCAGCTGTTAAAAAGAGACAGACACGTAGTTACATCCGTATGTAAAACAACATCAAAATTATCATAATTACATCAAAAATATATTTTCCAATTTATACAAATCAATAAAATTTATTTTAAATTGATTATGTGTTAGTACATACCAAACTTGAAATGAAATTGAAAACTCACTGACACATTTTCCAGCCAAGTATATATTATTTACACTTACATATTGGTAAGTATATACAAAATGTAAATATAAATTAGATTTTATTATGTTTTTCGAGTTATTAGGATACACTTATTTTACACCAATTTTCTTTTTTATGTTACTTTGCGTATATACAAACCACCCATATTTCCCAGTTTTCTCTCTCTATTTATTTATTTATTTTATTTCCTATTTATTCCAAAACATTTTCCATTTCAAATTTTTATTAAATTCTCAATCATACACATTGTATGTATTATATGTGTATACCCTTCATGTGTAAAACATTTCACTTTTATTTATTTATGTACGTACGCGGTACGAGTATGTATTACATAACCGGAAAATATCATGAAAAGTGAAAAAAGGAAATATTTTTTCCGAAATAATACAAATAAAAATGAAAATTATTGAAAACCGTATTGTTACGGTTCAAACTATGTATATAATATATTAAGTACACAAAACGATTGGAAGAGATGGGGGTAGAACAATGGGTTGGATTATTTCTTTGATATCGATATACAAACTACATTCTCGTACCTGTATATTGATTTAGTTTTAAGTTTTTTATTATGGCGATTCTAAGTTCATAAGGCATTTTATGGCAAAATAAACTGAATAATACAAAACACTGAGATTAGTAGTTCCATTTTGAATTTTAAATTTCAATCAAAATTCGTAAGCCATTATTTGTCCGGTTCATTAAATTAATTCATCGAATGTAGTTTAGAATCGTGACCAATGGTTCTGGATGGCTAATTGTAATAAAGATTATTTACTGTCTTTCAAACACCATATACTGCTTCAGATTGTCCAACTTTAAAAATTCCGAATCAGAATAAAATGTATAGTTGCAATTGGAATATGTTTGGAATGTTGGATCAGGATTTAATATGGCTAATTTTAGTCAGCATAATTTTATTTGTCAATAAATTGAAGTCCTTAACATTTTATTTCATTGCTCCTCTGGTTACAGGAAATAACTCTCCAAAACATTAATGAAGTAATTTTCCAATACATATTACTATAAAAATTGAAACTTACTAAAATCAAATGAATCACCAAATATCGAGATTTAATTCGTTACATATTTGGGGATTTAATTAATATGCAGAGTTTGGAACTTTCTTTACGAAAGCGATATGAAATAACAAACTAGAATTGTTTTTGAAATGTTTTATTTTAATTTCTGGTAAAAGAAGATTTAATTTTTTAATATCCTGGAAAATGGGATTTCCATTATCATTTTAAATTTAAATCTGAATTTTTCAAAATATTTAAAAAATAGAAATTGTAAGAAAATTTAATCCGGCTTTGGCGACTGAACTGATTGTGTCACAACTTAAATTCTAAGTATATATAACACACACTGTATGAAGTGTACATTCCATTCCTGTGTGAGTTCATTAAATTTTATTTACTTTAATTAGATAAATCATAAATAAATCGATAAAGTATCAAGAATTTCGAAATAATCTCAAAAATTTCGAATTTTCAGAGTACCTGAAATATTTTTGAAAATTCTCAAATATCAAATTATCCGTAAGTTTTGTTAATTGTATAACCACATATTTATTTGCAAGAAATGTCAATTAGATTTAAATTTGATAATTAATTTAAACTATTTTGGGGTTTAACTTAACTTTTAACTTTGAGCCTATTTCATAATTTTAGGTTTTTGCTAAAATCTTTTATAATCATAAATTAACTTTTTTCAAAAATCAAAAACTTTCAATTTTAGAAGTTTTCAATTATCAAAGTTTTTTTTAACCAAACCATTTTACAAAAGGTGACGGAATGTTGGCAAAAATTTAGAATATTTCTTCTCAAAGTTAATAATCAATAATCAAAAGCTTTTTAGTTTTAAGAGGTTTTCAAACCAAACTATTTTGCTACGAGACTTAATATTATATTGGAAAGTCGTATTTTCAGATAAATTTAAAAGTTTATTTTGAATGAGCTTTAGGCCTTATATTAAATTTATTCTTTTGGTGTTTTCTCTTAATACTCAAGGTACTACTAATGTTTGGTCACTTTATGGACATACTTCTTAATTTTTCTTGCCACATAAGTAGTACGATTTTATCTGAAAATCCTACCTATTTTGATGTAAAATATTTATCAATAGTGGTCTGGATAATATTCCGATTATTATTCACTAAGAATCTTTGAAAAACTAATTCCGACTCCTGAAAAGATGGTAGCAAGTCCACACATTTCATTAATGCAAAGTTTTTTATCTGCTGCAACATATTGGCAGTTTCTTCTTCCGTGGGCGCAATTTCATTCAAATTTCCTTCACTGCCTGAATCCGATAGCTCAAAAAATTCCAATGATTGTCCATTAACCCATTACCGCCCGCCGTACTCGTTTGAGTACACCACTATATAACGTAAATTCTTCGAATCTAACGGATTTAAAATATTTTTGTTTCTCGATTATTGGTCGTTCGATTAAGAGAATCGGCCTTGAAATCAAAAAATATTTTCATTTGACCAACAATGATGAAATTGGAATTTCAAAAGATCGGATTTTCAAAGTAAGACCGCTTATAAATATGTTTAGGAAACAGTTTGAAACTTTTTTTACAGGTAGTTAGTTTTTGAGCGTTAATGGGTTAATCTCGTTTACTACATCCTGATAAATTTCAGATAAATCTAGCTGCTCACAAACACAGAGGGGGTCATCAAATACAATGAAATCATCCATGTTTTTGTATTGTGTAACATCAGAAACTAGAGTTACGTTTTCTTCTAAGACAGGGGATGATTGTTCATTGCTTAAATTAAATCCAGCCTTTTTAAAGCAATTGACAATGGTTTCTGCTGTAACAGGTTTCCAAATAGAATCCATCCAATTAATTGATTGTAAATCATTGATTTTCATGCCCAATAATGTTGCATCGCTACGAATGGATTGGGCAATATTTGATGTTATTATCAAATTTCGGTAGTGTTTTTTAAAGTTTTTAATTATTTCCTGATCCATGGGCTGAATTACGGACGTAGTGTTCGGTGGTAAAAATTTCAAGTTAACGTTGGTTAGCTTTACCGTAGTATTATGGGAAGGCCAATTATCAACAATTAAAAGAATATTTCGTCAAGAATTTTTCATCTGATTGTCTACACTTTACAACCACTCTTCAAACATTGAACTCATCGACGCCTTTTCATTATTTCGCCATATTACGGGCAATTGATCTTTTTATTTTAAACGCACGTGGTTTTCGTAATTTACCGATCACTTGAGGTTGTAGTTGTTCTTCCTCAAACTTGCGCACAGTCGAACCGTAAATCGTTGTTTCGACAATTTTCCACTCTCGCATGTGTCACCTTTTAATACAAAGCTCCGATCTGGCAGTGGTTTAAAAAACAAGCCACACTCGTCGGCATTAAAAATGTCGCTTGTTTTGTAACCTAGAGAAAACTCCGCAATTCGTTTCTTAAACTTGTTGATAATTTCTTGCGGAACACTTCTTGATTCACCTGACAGCATTTTGTAACTAACGATTCTTTTCGCCGTAAACTTGTTCAACCATCCATTAGAAGCTTTGAAGTCAGGGCAGTTAAAATCACTTGCAAATTCAAGCGTGCGTTGATGCTTCTAAGCTTCTTAAACCAGAGGTATGTGGCATTGTTAACATCTCTTCATAACCGGTTCTTTTTGTCATTTTCCGATTTGATGATTCCGTTTCAATTTCCATTCTAGACGCCAATTCATGTTTTCTTTTTTTTTAATTATGCGCAGTGGCAAAGCAACCTTGATTATACAAGCCATAATCTAAAAAACGAAGCTTTTTTAAGGGAATTAGAAACGAGGAAAAAACCAAAATTTCCATAGTAAAACACACAAAACATATGGAAAATCACTTTTTTTCCTAAGACAAATTTGTAAATGAAAACGTTACAAATTCTTATTAAGATTTCTGAAATATTTTCATAAATGTTTGAATTTCAACATATATAAATCTCGTTTAAGTAAATCGTTTTCATTTTCTTGTAATAACTGATTTATTTAAATCAAAATATAAAAAAAAGTTCATAACAACAGCTTTCTGGTCAAATTAAAATAGAAAAGCTTACTACAAAACGTGTGCATTAAGTCAATATACATAGATGGCAGTGGGTAGCAAACATTTTGAAAAATCGTAACAAAAATTGCGACCTGGGAAAATTTGAGTTCAAAAATTGTAGGAAAAGCAAAACAAATTCAGAAAATATTAAGAACGTGTCATAATTGTGTGATCAAATAATTTTTTTTCGTATTTCTCTGCCAACAATTATAGACAT
Organism: Tipula helvola; assembly: GCA_963556165.1. Taxonomy (NCBI): domain Eukaryota; kingdom Metazoa; phylum Arthropoda; class Insecta; order Diptera; family Tipulidae; genus Tipula; species Tipula helvola. The sequence continues at coordinate 71,843,670 of OY744481.1, forward strand.
CTAACGTACACTAGTAAAACTAAAGATAAATTTAGCAAGTATTATTTTAATTTGTCAGAGCCAACTTTGATATATTTTTCAAAATGAAATTTCGAAAAATATATTTTAGAAATAATTTTATTTTAATATTTCTGCAATTAATATTTACTTAATACTGATATACCCTTCTTGTATATTGCTGCTAAAGATATGTAGAACACTTTTGTATAAATATTTTGTAACATTTTTGCTGTTTTCATTGAAAAACTTGAAGCTAAAAACACCGTTTTTACTATGGATTCCTATGGAAATCAGTGAAAAGTTATACCACTAAAAAAGCTTCTAAAAAATACGTCATAATGATTATGGCTCTATACTCTAGAAGGCTCTGGCAGTGGTCGTTAGTGTGAAGTTTATGACAAATTGACAAAAAACCTTACAACAGCAAGAAAGTGTAAAGGCAAGTACTACACACTAATATACTGAGAATCTCAAATCGTTTTAAGTGACAGTACCAAAAATTTACATTTTCATAATTAAACAACCAACTTCCTTACTATGCTAAGTAAAATTTAAATTTTAGATTACAAAATTTGCATGAGTTTAAATCAATTTTATAAGTTCCTCTTAAAAAGTGTAGGCTGACATTGAGTGAATGACGACAGGAAATCATTCAGACTTCTAAGAAAATGTGAACACTATGTCATATTGTTTGTCCAACAATCAACACATTTGTCAAAAGAGGTGTATTATAGCTCGATTTTGAAGGCCAAATAGAGAGCAATCGAATTTACAAGAAAACAATCCAAAAAAAATTTTAGGAGCGTTTTTTTTTGTAAATTCGATAACTCACCCTCTGAGGGTCGCGCTAATATACCCAATATAGGAAATATTAACGTTGAGACATACAACATGGTGGTATACTCAGATTTACTTAGCCATCTCTACGATTGCCTGTCATTGGCCATCGAACTTCCACCTACACTTTTTTTCGAAGTGTTTTTTCCTGAAAATTCGATAACTCACCCCCTGAGCGTCGTGCTAATATACACAATATAGGAAATATAACGTTGAGACATACAACATGGTGGTATACTCAGATTTACTTAGCCATCTCTACGATTGCCTGTCATAGGCCATCGAACTTCCAACTACACTTTTTTTCGAAGTGTTTTTTTCTGAAAATTCGATAACTCACCCCCTGAGGGTCGCGCTAATATACACAATATAGGAAATATTAACGTTGCGACATACAACATGGTGGTATACTCAGATTTACTTAATTATCTCTACGATTGCCTGTCATTGGCCATCGAACTTCCAACTACACTTTTTCTCGAAGTGTTTTTTTCTGAAAATTCGATAACTCACCCCCTGAGGGTCGCGCTAATATACCCAATATAGGAAATATTAACGTTGAGACATACAACATGGTGGTATACTCAGATTTACTTAGCCATCTCTACGATTGCCTGTCATTGGCCATCGAACTTCCACCTACACTTTTTTTCGAAGTGTTTTTTCCTGAAAATTCGATAACTCACCCCCTGAGTGTCGTGCTAATATACACAATATAGGAAATATAACGTTGAGACATACAACATGGTGGTATACTCAGATTTACTTAGCCATCTCTACGATTGCCTGTCATAGGCCATCGAACTTCCAACTACACTTTTTTTCGAAGTGTTTTTTTCTGAAAATTCGATAACTCACCCCCTGAGGGTCGCGCTAATATACACAATATAGGAAATATTAACGTTGCGACATACAACATGGTGGTATACTCAGATTTACTTAATTATCTCTACGATTGCCTGTCATTGGCCATCGAACTTCCAACTACACTTTTTCTCGAAGTGTTTTTTTCTGAAAATTCGATAACTCACCCCCTGAGGGTCGCGCTAATATACACAATATAGGAAATATTAACGTTGAGACATACAACATGGTGGTATACTCAGATTTACTTAGCCATCTCTATGATTGCCTGTCATTGGCCATCGAACTTCCAACTACACTTTTTTTCGAAGTGTTTTTTTCTGAAAATTCGATAACTCACCCCCTGAGGGTCGCGCTAATATACACAATATAGGAAATATTAACGTTGCGACATACAACATGTTGGTATACTCAGATTTACTTAGCCATCTCTACGATTGCCTGTCATTGGCCATCGAACTTCCAACTACACTTTTTCTCGAAGTGTTTTTTTCTGAAAATTCGATGACTCACCCCCTGAGGGTCGCGCTAATATACACAATATAGGAAATATTAACGTTGAGACATACAACATGGTGGTATACTCAGATTTACTTAGCCATCTCTACGATTGCCTGTCATTGGCCATCGAACTTCCACCTACACTTTTTTTCGAAGTGTTTTTTTCTGAAAATTCGATAACTCACCCCCTGAGGGTCGCGCTAATATACACAATATAGGAAATATTAACGTTGCGACATACAACATGGTGGTATACACAGATTTACTTAGCCATCTCTACGATTGCCTGTCATTGGCCATCGAACTTCCAACTACACTTTTTTTCGAAATGTTTTTTTTTGAAAATTCGATAAGTCACCCCCTGAGGGTCGCGCTTATATACCCAATATAATACACCTCTTTTCACAAATGTGTTGATTGTTGGACAAACAATATGACATAGTGTTCACATTTTCTTAGAAGTCTGAATGATTTCCTGTCGTCATTCACTCAATGTCAGCCTACACTTTTTAAGAGGAACTTATAAAATTGATTTAAACTCATGCAAATTTTGTAATCTAAAATTTAAATTTTACTTAGCATAGTAAGGAAGTTGGTTGTTTAATTATGAAAATGTAAATTTTTGGTACTGTCACTTAAAACGATTTGAGATTCTCAGTTTATTAGTGTGTAGTACTTGCCTTTACACTTTCTTGCTGTTGTAAGGTTTTTTGTCAATTTGTCATATACTTCACACCTGTGCAGTGGTCTTACTTATGCCAAAATGCATTTAAAAGAAAAAAAAATATATAATTTTTACTTACGCACACCTGCAAAATTTTTAGTTTATAAATGTTGAAAAATTACATTTTAACTTTTCATGTTCAAGGATATTTGGTCACTTTAGAGAAATCAATTTTATTTGTACTGTTCTATTTAAAGTGGTCACTTTACAGGGGATGGTCACTTTATGGTATGGTTAACTTACAGAGAACCTTTTTATTTAATTTATATAGACAATTGAAGGTACTACCAAAAATTGGTCAATGTCAATTTATGGAGGTGGTCAAAATAGAGAGAGGTGGTCACTTTTGGAAGTTTCACTGTACATATTTGGAAAATTTTCATAATTTTGGGTGTGTGCTAAAATAATTGTTGAGCAGAAATTATGTTTAGCAAAAATTGTCAAGAATTATTAGTTTTAAGATCTTTCAATTAGAAAAACTTTATAAACCAAATCGTTTTACTCAGGAATTCGATTTTTCAAATTGTCAAAAGGTAAAACAGCTTATTTCAAATTTCATCATTTTTCTAGAGAGGTAGGAAAAGTTGAATATTACCTATATTCATTTTTTACTTATGCCGACTAAACTTGCTACGGCTTGCGACCAAAGCTTTGGCCATAAGGCATTACCATTTTAATCAAATTGAGTGAGGTTAGAGGAAACATAGAAAATGTTAAATATTAAAAAAGGTATAACAGCTTAAGTAGACTTAAGATGGTTTATCTTTTGAGTACAGATTTAGTATATTTGTTCTCAATATAAATTATCAAGAGCTTTTAGTCAAACCAAACCATTTCACTAGGAAACTTAGTACATATTATAATATTAGGTTGCGAAATTTGATATTGAAAAGGGCGATTTTGGGATAAATTTAGAATATTTTTTAACAATGAGCATTAGGATTGATAAATTATTTATGTTATTTGGGTTTAAACTTAACAGTTTTGAGCATTTTCATAATTTCATGTTTTTGTTAAAATGTCTTATGAAAATAAATTATATATTTGACAAAATTGTCAAGAGTTTTAGTTTTAAGAGCTTTCACTTATAGAAGCTTTTTAAACAAACCATTTTACTCCGAAATTTGATATTACAAGGGATGACGGAATTTTGAGTAAGCTTCAAAATTTGTATTCTCAATGTAAATTATCAAAAGCTTCTACATTTAAGAGCTTTCAAACCAAACCATTTGACTTTCAATTTTAATAGTATAAAGAAAGGTGGTAATTTCTGATGAATTTAGAGTATTTGTTTTCAATGAGCTTTAAGCTTGATAATTTATTTATACTTCGTCTATAATTTTTGTGATTTTCCATAAATTTTGTCTTCCATTAAAATGTTTTGTGACCATAAATCATGTATTTGCAAGGCATATCAAGAACTTTTAGTATTAAGAGCTTTCACGTATCGAATGTTTTTAAACCGAAATAATTTTACTCAGAAATTGAATACATATGTATTACAAAGGTTAACGGAATTTATGATAAAATTCAGAATATTTGTTCTTAATGTAAACAACCTTCATCCAAAATGTGTTTGCATTTTCGAACGTTCCATGTGTACGAAAATCAATTAATTTACTCAGATTTAATTTTGTAAACATATTCAGACCATCGTTCAAAAATAGATGAAACAGAACGTGGTTCATTTGAATAACTTAAAATAAAACGAAATTTCTTGGAACTCAGTGATATGACGATTTTTAAATATATATCGATAAAGCATCACAATTTTCGAATATAAATTCAAAAAGATTAAGAATTTCGAAATACTCTCACAATAATGTCGAATTTTAGAAGTATCTTGAATATTCTTGAAAGTCGATTTTCTTGAAAGTTGAACTTGCTAATAAGCGAAATATAAAACGTAAATAACCTGGACATTCGTAGATAATTTCGAATAACCGATAGGATATCGAAGATATATCACAATGTTGGCATAATCTACAAATATTTTGTAAATATCACAGTTTAGATTTATATGTGTAATTCTGCAAGTTCTCACAACTTAAAGCTAAGCGCAGAACGTTGCCTTATCAAATTCGATTAAATTTGAGAATCTTTAAATATATCGAATAATCCTAGGAATGTTGAAAAACTTAATAATTCATATAACCAACCAACCAACCAGTGTTTGTTATAAAAGCAACTTCGGTTATACCAAATTAAATTTATTATAAGCGGAGTTCTTAAATTTTTTATTGTAATTTGTCTAATTTCGTAATAATAATTATTTGCACCATTTTTTTTAATAGTCTGGTATTTCCCCTCCAAAACGCCTGCTTGAGATTTTAAGATCGGTTAAACGGTTGAAAAGTTACAAATTTTTATAAAAATATTAGCGTTTTGCTGATTTTTTCCGGTTTTCAATCTGCGAATGGAGTTTTCATTAACTAAATGTAAATATAATCAGATTTTCCGTACACCATTATCACCCTTATGAAAAAACGAAGAAAATCATATATGGTAAAGTCTCTTTATCAACTAAGGACCGGTTTTATGATCAAGAAAAGAGTGAGGTGCGTTCGAAACCCAGTCACGAGTAGAAAGGTAAACAAATCAAGTCATGGGTTGTATGGTTAATAAAGAGTATACAAATTAGTTTCCCATACCAAAAGTGTGAATAAGACACCGAATTTTTGAGAACATCTAAAAATGATTTATTTTAACATACAATCCATTCATCCAACGGCTAATGCTGTTCCACCTATGATTAAGGTTTTTTTGTATAGGGGTTTCTCATATAGCACCGTACTTTAGCCTGTGCCAAATGGCCAAAAATGTGCCAAATTGCCTCAGTTACCAGTGGTTGCCACGAGGAGGCAGCATGTATACTTGCGAATTGTGACCAGGTTACCCCTTACACAATTGTACCCATCACTCAGCTGCCTAATATATGCCCAGAACAGCTTTAGAAGGTTAGCTGGTAGATTAATCTACTTAATTCCCCTCCCCCCTCACACCAATAGACTTTAAACCACCAATAATTATGTATATAATTAAACATTCAAAACAAGCTAAATGTAAACACCGCCCCATTTTGAGAAAATTTCGGATGACGTCGTTGCATAACTTTGTGAGCTTCGAAGTTTAGAAAAAGCTTAACCCAAACAACAATTAAATTATCGTAATAAACACTTTAATTAATTCTGGTTTAGATGCTATATTTTGTTTTAAATAACCATTTAACATCAAATTATCAGTGAAACAAGCGAAATATTTTGTTGTTGTCAAAATTCTAAATGAAATTTTTTTATTGTCAAATTTATTAACATTTCAAAGTTTTGTGATTTTATACGATGTGATTTATTTTCGCGTCATATTTGGTGTCAACAAAACCCTAGTTTGTTTTACAGAATATTATACAGAACTTTATGAGCTTAAAAGTTAAAAAAAAGCTTACTGAAACCACGATTTTATTATCTTAATTAATACTTTAGACATTCAATGTTCGATCCCTCATTTTTTAAGATAACCATTTGTCTCCAAATTATTTATGAAATAAGCGTGATATTTTGTTGTTGTAAAATTTTTAAATGAAATGTTGTTTTTGTGAAATTTTGTAAAAATTTCCAATTCTTGTGATTTTAGATGTTGTGCTTTATTTTCTTGTCATATTTGGTGTTATTAAAAGTAAAGTTTGTATTACAGATCGTTGTACAGAACTTTGTGAGCTTAGAACTTTAGAAAAAGCTTAACCCAAACAATGATTACATTTTTTTAGTTAACATTTTAGGTATTTCGATTTTGGATTTTGGCATTTTTGAAAACAACCATTTTACATGAAACCTTCGTACTTACGAACTATACGAACTTATTTATAAAACAATTGTCTCTTAACGTTCTTCGGGTAGTGGGTCCAACGAATATTCCCTCTTTTAATTCGGCATCTGTTAAATTCGAAAAATTTTCTGTCAAGTATTTATAAGATTCGTTTTCCTCACCAAATGCTTTAACGAACTGCTTTCTAAGTCATAGTTTTATGTATAGTATAGAAAACAGAATTTGTCCCGGTTCGAGCAACGACTTAGACATTTTTAAAGCCTGGGTTAAAAGAAATTTTAACTTTTCCTTATCCCGGAACTGGGGCAAATAGTGAAAGTATGGGTACTTAGTGTATCCATATTGTTGGCCTAATATCATTTGAATGATTTTGTAATCTCCACAAATCCTCCAATTGTGTCAGTCCTGAATAAGATCAATTAATGCTTTTTGTGAACATTTTTTTTGTGCGAAATATTTCTTATCGAATTTCTACTCACACTCGTCGGTTGTATCATCTGCGTTTTCCTCACTTTCCAAGATCTCAAATTTACTCCCCTCAAAGTCACCGTTACTATCATCAAGGCCATTTTTATCCGTATTCCATTACAATACATTTCATCCATTTCCATTGGCTCTTCATAAAAGTTTTCTGCATGCACTGTATTATTCATTGGGGTTCTATCAGAGCCTTCTAGAGTATAGAGCCATAATCATTATGACTTATTTTTTAGAAGCTTTTTTAGTGGTATAACTTTTCACTGATTTCCATAGGAATCCATAGTAAAACGGTGTTTTTTAGCTTCAAGTTTTTCAATGAAAACAGCAAAAATGTTATAAAATGTTTATACAAAAGTGATCTACATATCTTTAGCAGCAATATACAAGAAGGGTATATTGGTATTAAGTAAATATTAATTGCAGAAATATTAAAATTAAATTATTTCTAAAATATATTTTCCGAACTTTCATTTTGAAAAATGCATCAAAGTTGGCTCTGACAAATTAAAATAATACTTGCTAAATTTATCTTTAGTTTTACTAGTGTACGTTAGATGTCTGTAATTGTTGGCAGAGAAATACGAAAAAAAATTATTTAATCACACAATTATAACACGTTCTTAATATTTTCTGAATTTGTTTGGCTTTTCCTACAATTTTTGAACTCAAATTTCTCCAGGTCGCAATTTTTTCTACGATTTTTCAAAATGTTTACTACCCACTGCCATCTATGTATATTGACTTAATGCACACGATTTGTAGTAAGCTTTTCTATTTAATTTGACCAGAAAGCTGTTGTAATGAGATTTTTTTTATATTTTGGTTTAAATAAATCAATTATTACAAGAAAATGAAAACGATTTACTTAAACGAGATTTATATATGTTGAAATTCAAACATTTCTGAAAATATTCCAGAAATCATAATTAAGAATTTGTAACGTTTTCATTTACAAATTTGTCTTAGGAAAAAAAGTGATTTCCCATATGTTTTATGTGTTTTACTATGGAAATTTTGGTTTTTTCCTCGTTTCTAATTCCCTTATAAAAGCTTCGTTTTTTAGATTATGGCTTGTATAATCAAGGTTGCTTTGGTTCTATAAGGACCTATTACTGTAGGAACATTTGAGTATAATATCAGAGCCTTCTAGAGTATAGATCAATAATCATTATGACGTATTTTTTAGAAGCTTTTTTAGTGCTATAACTTTTATTTCTATAGGAATCCATAGTAAAAATGGTGTTTTTTAGGTTCAAGTTTTTCATTGAAAAAAGCAAAACTGTTACAAAATTTTTATACAAAAGTGTTCTACATACCTTTGTAACGCGCTAAGTTGCAATGGTGGCACATGCTTGATCCGCTTCAACCCTAGGTGAGTCAGAGGGGAGGGTTCATTAAAAAAAAATATGCAACCGCGGCCACAGAGAATCAAAGATTTGAATCATGTGCAAGAAAAATCACTATTCCACACGTCACGACCCCCATACTCCCAATCCACACAATACCTCACTCGTTCACTGTCCCATGGTTAATTACCAAAAAGAAACAAAGAGAAAAGAAAAAAAATTCTTCAAGAAAAGAAGATATAAAAAAAAGAACACAACCAGAAACCAAAAGAAATGAAATACAAAAAAAAAAATAACTGATAGTATAAAGAAAGGATAAAATAAAAAAAAAAATAAATAAATAAATTGAAGTATATAATCACGGTTTATCCGTTTGTCTCCCGGCTGCAACCACGATGATATACATACATCTAAATAACTGCACCACACCGCTGGAACATTCGTAATCCGCTAACCGACGTGATACCACCACTGCACCCAATTGAAAATCCAAGTACGTGCAATACTGCGTACTGTATGTGTAATGAGCTGCTGCGTCAATTTATAGTATCGCACAAATAACCGTGTGCCGCTCTTATGTCAACATGTAACGTACCACTTCAACGGAACTCAATTTATTAAAACTTTTTATTTTCTTAGGCTATCCCCTCAGGAATTTAGCCGAACCATTCAGCTGTACCTCACAAGCATACAGGGATTAATTTGTCGAATAACAGCACATCAATCGACACAGGAACACGTGGAAATTTAGCACTCGAAAAATAAAAGAATACCGTTTTTTTTTTCACCCACTTAACACCATAAATTGTGTATTCTCAAAAAAAAATTATTATTTTTGTTTTTGGTTTTAATTTTTACAAAGAAAATTATTATTAATACATATTACATTTTGTTTTTATAATTATTACAAAAATCACAGAAACTATATTTATGTATTATTATTACATTTGTTTTATATTTTTGTGTTATTTTTTTATGTTTTATGTAATCTTTTTGTTTCCTTTTTTTTTTTATAATCAACTACACGAGGCGATTCCCAAAACTTGACTGTCAAAAAAAAACTGGTCATGCTCTCTCCACATTTCCTATTCCTCTCCATTCTACATGTCTAGTTCATTGGTTCCTTTTCGTTTTATTTTATTGGTATTAAGTAAATATTAATTGCAGAAATATTAAAATTAAATTATTTCTAAAATATATTTTTCGAACTTTCATTTTGAAAAATACATCAAAGTTGGCTCTGACGAATTAAAATAATACTTGCTACATTTATTTTTAGTTTTACTAGTGTATGTTAGATGTCTCAGATTTATACAGAAAAATATGAAAAAAATTGTTTAATCACAAAATTATGACACGTTCTTAATATTTTGAGAATTTATTTTGCTTTTCCTACAATTTTTGAACTTGAAATTTCTCCAGGTGGCAATTTTTCGTACGATTTTTCAAAATGTTTACTGCCATCTATGTAATGTATATTGACTTAATGCACACGATTTGTAGTAAGCTTTTCATTTTAATTTGACCAGAATGCTGCTGTTATGAACTTTTTTTTATATTTTGGTTTAAGTAAATCAATTATTACAAGAAAATGAAAACGATTTACTTAAACGAGATTTATATATGTTGAAATTCAAATATTTATGAAAATATTTAAAAAATCATAATAGAGAATTTTTAACGTTTTCATTTACAAATTAGTCTTTGGAAAAAAAGTGATTTCCCATATGTTTTATGCGTTTTACTATGGAAATTTTGGTTTATTCGTCGTTTCTAATTCCCTTATAAAAGCTTCGTTTTTTTGATTATGGCTTGTATAATCAAGGTTGCTTTGATAATATTCTTGATTTAGTCAAACATTAATCCTGTAACTTTTGTTTAAAAAAATAGTAATCGTCTTCTGATTGTGGCTTACTTCAGCAAACCGGTATTGAGAGTGTGAGATTTTCTGTCAGTGTGATCTTCTTACATCGATTCGTCATCAAATAATATCTACCAAAAATTGAGTTTGGTACCTAATTAAAACTTTGATCCACTTTACCAACATTGAAATACTCCTTATTGAGGACCTTTGTGTAGTTAATTCAAATCTAAAATTTTTAGATGTTATGCTTCATGTTTGCATCACAGTTGGTGTTAACAGGAATATAAGTTGTATTACAGAATATTGTGCAGAACTTTGTGAGTTCAAAAGTTTAGAAAAACTTACCCCAAACAACGATTAAATTATCCTAATTAACACTTTAGGTGATTCGGTTTTAGCTTATAGCATTTTCGTAAAATAACAATTTTACAACCAATTATCAATGAAACCGGAGTAATATAGTGTTGTTGTCAAAATCTTAAATGAAATGTGTTTGTTGTCACATTTACTAAATTTTAAGTTCAAGCAATTTTTGATGTTCCATTTAATTCTCGAATCGTATTTGGTGTTAAATAAAATATTGTATAAGTTGTGTTACAGAACATTGTTCAGGACTTTGTGAGTTTAACAGTTAAAAAAAGCTTAACCCAAAAAAACGATAAACCAGTGGGAAATTTTGTTGTTGTCAGTATCCTAAATAAAATGTTCTTGTTATTAAATTTATTAAAATTTTAAATAATTGTGGATTAGAGGTTGACATTCAATTTCTTGACATTTTTAATGTTAACAAAAACGAAATTTGTAAACGTTTTGAGCTTTAAAATTTAAGATAAGCTTTACCCATAAGCAACGGAAAAATTATCTTAATTAAAACTTTAAGTAATTCGGTTAAAAATTCTGGCATTTTATAAATCAACATTTTACGTCATTTTTCGGTGAAACTATTGTGAAGTATTATTGCTGTTAAAATCCTAAATGAATTGTTCTGGTTGTCAAATTTACTAAAATTTGAAATATGTGTGATTTTAGAGGTTGAGCGTTATTTCCTTGGCATGTATTGTTAACAAAGATTGTTGCTACAGGACATTGTGCAAATCTTTCTGATCTTTAATTTAGAGTTAAAGGTAGCTTAAACATCGAAAAAATTATCTTATTTAATACTTTGGTTTTATCATTTAGTGGCCTTGCACTTACGTGAAACAAACACATTGACACTTAGATTGTTTGCTTTAGAGGAAAGCCTAGTTTAAAATGTAGTATCATGTGCTTGTTCTAAGTTTATCTTGATGTATTAGGCTTTGCAACAATATACAATACACCCTTTGCAAACCGAAATGTGTTGAATTCTGATTTCGAACCATTTTACCCGTAGATTGTGAATATTTTTGTAGCGTTTAAAGCTGTTTAAATTTTTGACCAATAAAATTGTTTGAGCTAATTTCTTTGAGGATTAAAGGTTGCCTGAATTTATGGAATGTCTTTTTTGAATCAGTTTTAATCGTCACCTATCTAGTGCAGTATTTGAAGTTTGTGGTTGGAGTTGGGATTATTTTGGTCTACCATGTTGACGGATTCGGGATGGTATCATAATTCCAAAAAAATAATTCCATAATTTCTTTATTCCAATCAGAGAAAAGTAAAGTTCCAAATCATAAAATTCTACGTTTTAAAATTCCCTATTAATTAATTTCTAATTTTGAAATTCAAAAGTGGTGGAATTAATTCCACAATTGGAATATATATTTTGAAAAACAAGAGATAAATAAACACAACTAACTAATTTTATATTTCATTATTTATTTCATTAAAATGAACAAAATTATTGGTATTATGATTAATTAAAAAATTAATATTAATTAATATTTTGCGCGATATGATACTCAAATTTTGAATAATTTTGGCGGTTTTTAATTTTCTTAAGGCAATTCTTTCTATTTGATTTTCTTAACCGTAGTTTTGGAAATTCTTTTGATCAATTTTCAATTTGTTTATAAACTCCGCAAATTTTCTTGGATACTAGGCGATACTAGGTTTCGGCATTATTCTTTGTATGAGGAAAATTTCGCCACATACCAAAATTCTGGTTTTTTCCAAGGTTCCTCTCTCTGCTTATTATCTCCAGTGATATTTTTTGTGAAGCAGGTTCCTAGCTGTGTAGTTTTCAGAGCATCAAAATTATTGCTTAATTCTCAATACATAAATATTCCTTTATAAACTCAACCATCAAGTTGCAAGAAAAGATCTAAATGATAATTGCTTAACTATCACAGAAAATATCAAACCAATTAAAATTCTAAAATGCATTTAGCTTATTTGTTGTTTTCATAGAATAATTTGAATCAGATATGTTGCGAAGTTCTCGTGCGAAGGCAGGCGTTTATTCTGTGGTCTCATTTTTGATAGAGTTAATTGCGAAGCGAACTGAAGGCAAATACTCGGACCAGGACTGATTATTATTTGGAAATTATATAGCCAATTGAGTTTTTAAATCCCTGTTGTATCTTTCTACTGGGTTTGACTCTGGATGATAAAGGGATCTAATATTTTGTTGAATACCGTAACAGGCGGCCACGCATTGCATGATGTCCCTAACAAACTGTACACCATATTGTCCGAAATTATTCTACCTGGAACATCATATCTTAAGAATTATTCGTTTATTAAAATTTTGATACCAGCTTCGGCCGTAGCTTGTTGAAGTGGGAGTAACTCAACCTACTTTTTTGATGTATCCGTTATGAATTAAACCCACCTATGCTCTAAAGTAGATTCAACGAGAGGTCCAAATAAGTCAATAGCCAAGACCTCTGCTATTTGAGACATAATAGGTGTTTTAAATGATCCAGCAGGGTTTTGATTAGAAACCGTAAATTTCTGGCATTCAGGGCAATTTTTAATATAATCCGCAATAAATTTGTTCACACCGGGCTAGAGATATTTTTGTTGTACATAATAATAAGTCCTATATCGACCATAGTGGCCAGCTGTTGGAGCGTTGTGATAACTATCTAACATTTCTTTTCGGTAAATTTTCGGGATAACAAGTTGAGGTTTTTTGGATTCGGTTTCAGGTGCATACTTATGTATAGGATGCCAAATTCTGTAATGTATCCGCGGCTTGCCCAATTATGTACTTCGACATTACCAGATTGTTCAAAACAATATAATATTTTGTTTAATTCGGGATCCTCCAGTTGAAGTTGACGCATGCAGGATTGTCTTCTATTTAGTAAATCAATCTTCAGTGAACAAAGGCCGCATTGTTGCTACAAAATTAACCTTTCCTGCGATGTAATAGAAACTTACATTAAATGACTGTATAATCCACCTGGCATTAAATGATTGTATTAATAAAATCCACTACTTTAATGCTTGATGATCATTATAAACATTGATTTTAGCGACGTCTCTATAACCGCGAAATTTCTGTATAGTGCCCACATAACAGCGATAGCTTCACGCTCGGTTGTGCTATAATTCCATTCAGTTAAGGACAGTAGTTGGCTAACATATTCAAGGGGTCGTTCTTAAGCTACTATCGAAGGTTGGTTTTCATCCAACTTCCGCAAACTGGAGGCGTTTTTCAAACATGATTTCAATTTATCAAAAGCATTTTGGTGAACTTCAAACCATTGCCATTGAGTATTTTTTTTTTTGTTAACTCACTTAGAGGTTTAGAAATATCAGCGACATTTGTAAATGCAATTTTTTCGATCAAAAGTGAAATTTTTTGGTCATATCATAAGTAGTCAAGGTATCCAAACAAACTCCGAAAAAATTTAACCTATTTCAAATGTGTTCGCTCCTAAAAATGTCTGCTTGCTCTTAAGTTAAATTGTATTAGCCGATTAAATATTTTGTGTAAATTATTTTAATGTTGTTCGAAAGAATCAGGTAGAACTATAATATCGTTCAGATAAGCTAGAATCATTACGTCACGAATACCGTTTTTAAATCAATCGTTTAGCCTTTTAAACATCGTCGGGGAATTTTTTAAACCAAACGGCATACGCTTAAATCTGAATAACCCAAAAGGTGAAACGAAAGCGGTCTTGTATCTATCGTCTGAATGAACGGAAGCTTGATAACATCCAGACTTAAGGTCAATTGTGGTCATACATATCGTTGACAAAAACTAGATATGTTATACCAGGCTTAAGTATCAGTACCAAGACGATTCACATTCCTCGATTATTTATTCGTTTAACATTTTTTCTATTTCAGATTTTAGAAATTTTTCTTTTCTTTAGTCATATGATATGGAGGTCAATAAATTGGTTGACTATTTTCGACATTTATTCTGTGTTTTGCATAAGCAGTTGGTGGTCCCCCTGTCTTAAAAATGGAGTCGTTTTGTTTGATAGGTTGATTAACTTTTTCTTTCTGAACCTCACTCAATGAGCAACCTTCATTATTTCGTGATAAAATCGATTCCAAGTAACGTTTTAGGATTATTATTTTCGGGCAAGCATACGAAAATTGTTGGAATATAATTTCCATGAAACTTAACATCAACTGTACAGTGAACAATATATTTTGAGGTTTTTGCGAACCATTAGCAAGACTTTAAATAAGAAAGGTGATTCAATGCTAAGTTTAGCAGCGGTATCTACAATACCGACACCTATACATACAACCAAAAATATGAATATCAAGAATTAGCCTTAGATGTGACAGTAGAAGCCAATAGGAAAGAATTCACTTGAAATTATTGGTGTCGAATTTAACTCATCATTTATACCAGCAGTGGAAAATTCTGCAACTGATCTTTGCTTACATTTTACACAATTGCTTTTTATAACCCTTTTGTTTCCACCCGTAACAAAAAATATCAGAATTCGGGGATATTAAATTAATTGGAGTCACTTTCGAAGCTGAATTTAAATTGTGTGTCGGATTAGAAATCGAGTTTTATACTTATTTGAAGGTGCAACTAAATCCACTTCTTTTTCGATTAAAAAATCATTTAAGTTTCGATTACCTAAAAAAAGCGAATTTGATTTAGAATCGCGATATTAATCAATGGGGTCCCGACTTTTTTTTTCAAATTTAATTAATTCATTTCACGACAATATATACGTTTGTTAATGTCTAATGGATTATGAGATTTATCATCACCTAGCTCATAAAATAAATCTTCCTGTGCCCGAGCAAGTGCTTATAATATATCGAACGTGACAATAAACCATACAACATGCTGTACAGAATCTTTTAAATCATCTTCAGGAAGTTTAGAAAATAATGCCCTAATCCTACATACGAACAAGACAGTGCTTTCATCATTCATTTGAGCTTGTGAGAAAATTTCCTGATATACTTGATATGAGGGTTTCTTTCGACTAAATGATGACATCAGAAATTGTACGGTTTCGTCAAAGGTTCCAACATAATATTTTATTCCTTGCCACCAGGTTGCAGCATTTTCATCAGGAATCGTAGCAGAATCTTTAAAGACAGATATCGCATCTGAACCCTTCAACACTTGAATCATCCTTACCGTCAAAACGCGCGGACCATTTTATAAAATTATCTAAATCCGTTTTAATTTCATTAGAGTTGGACGATCCGATACTAGCATCACTTGCGTTATACAATGATGCCAGTTGGAATCAGAGGAATTCTCGGAATTAGAACATCCTCTCCTTTGAATTTGCCCTTGATGATCGTCGCTTGAATCACGCTGTACATCAGTTTCTTCACAGCCAATCGCGTTCCGTTACACAATCTCGGATGGTTCAGATTGCGCAGCATGACTATCACAGATCCTACCTTGAGCATTAAGTTATGCGGTGGTATACTCGGCAAATCAAGCGCATTCAAAACTCGGTCGGATAGTTGGTTGCCTCGTCTTGATTGATCACACAGTCAACGGATTTGTAACAATGCATTTTCCCAGCAATTTGTTCTTGAATCAAGTAATTCAGACTGTCTACATCCTTGTTCTTTGCTGCCAAAATCGCTCGATTGCTGAGCAAATCGTGATTCATATAATTTCGGTGGATGTCCGGAAACACTTTCGTGATAAGCTCTTCCTTCGACGTCGTGAACATGCAGAAATGTGAGGGAAAAGGAATCAATCTGGTCGAAACATCAACAGGAATTTGACCATTGCCAAGCGCCAACAGTTGTTTGGAAAACTCACCAGCTGATGAGTCGTTCTGTAACGCAACTCTCATGTTCGTGCGGTCAACTGCAACTTTTTTACATAACGCCATAAACTCGGCGATTTCAGGCATGCGTTGAGTTCATCTGCAGCTGTCGATCTCGGAATGACAGGTAGCGTTTGACGAAAATCGCCGGCCAGCAGAATCATCGCTACACTAAATGTCTTGAGTCACTTCGTAAATCCCTCATCGTTCGATTGAACGCCTCCAAAGATCGTTTGTGTGCCATTGTACACGCATCCCAGATGATAATTTTGCATTCTTGCAATACCTTGGCCATCGCCGAGTTCATGGTAATTGAGCACACTGGCTTGCCATTCGTATAGATATTCATCGGTAACTTCAATGCAGAATATGCCGTCCGGCCACCGTCCAGCAATGTAGCTGCTATTCTCGATGATGCAACAGCTAACACTATTTGAGATCTCGAGCGAATTGTGGCCAAAAGCAATGAAATCAGAAAGGTTTTGCCTGTAGCACCGGGAGCATCGAGGAAGAATATTCCGCCGTTTTCTTCGTCAACTGCCTTCATCAATGCGTCGTACACGTTTTTTTGCTGTGCATCACTGAATCATGATCGTACACTAACTCTCGTTGCAATTCTCGATTAAATAGCTGCCGCACATAAGCACGCACATGTCTCCGATCATGATCAAAGCTTCGTTGCGTGTCTCGTCGTTCATTTCAAGCTCATAATTCGATGTTGCAGTGCGAACACGATGCAAAATGTCGTCAGCCATCTCGTCCTTGTATTTGTTCCACAATTCCAATGCGTTCAATGCACGAATTTGATTTGACGGCGCAGAAACAGTGTCATCGGCGAGTGTTGAGTCGTTTTCCACCAAATTCAGACGTTGGCAAGCCTCTCGATAATTGGGGCACAACACACTATCTATAGTACGAAGCGCTTCGAACGAAGTAGGACCACGAACATTTCCGCCAACAATCACAACTGCGACTTTGTCGATAGTGGGAGCATTGTACTGACGTACATGGCCTCCGGGTGGTCTTTTGTCTGCTCCGATAATTATTTTGTGATCATCGGAAGTCATTGTCTCCAACGCAGTTTTAAACAAACGAACCAGCGCATTATGTTCATGCAAAAGACATTGAAGTTCTCCGATTATCTCTCGTTTTAACGAAATAAATTTGAAGGAACTTGGGTTCTTCATTCGCTGGTGGCATCAACGCTCCGCTTCGGTGATAAATTTGCCCTTGAACCTTTAAAATAGAGGAAAATTTTGAATATGATGAGTACAATCGTACAACATTATCGAAATGATGAACACGTGTTGACGTCATTACCTTATAGATGGGATTGCAGCCGGGTTGACGAACAACAACATCGGTTCCTCCAAATGACGTGCGAGAAAATGTCTGGATAATGTTGTATCTCCATAGAGATAAGTACGCAATGGCTCCGGTGGCAACGTCAAAACTGGCAATTTAACTTTGCCATCGGCACAACATAGCCCTGGCGTTTCTGCTTGGAACTTCAATGCTTGACAATATCGGCACACGGCAGACAATGCACCAATATCAACGCAGCGAAGATCTTTGTAGGCGATTGTAGAGTTATAATTGAAAGCAGCGCGATTCAATTCGACGTTCACCGCACTTCTTCGTCGAGTTACGTTTTGACAAACCTGAGCTGGTGCCCGTGCAGTGCAAACTTGTTCGATATGAGCGATATTAATTCTTCGCGTTGCTCTTGCGCTTCATTCCCACGGACACCGTGCATTCTTTGTGAATTACGGTTTCTTCGTCCTAGGTTCGATCGTCTGATAGCCGGCATTTTATTCAAAAATCAATTCCTAAAAATTACAACGATTCATTTGCCTAATTTACTTTAAAGTAATTAATTCACAAAAATGAACTTACCGAAATCCGGTTCGAAATGAACTTCGAATCCGGAAAAAACTTTCGAAATCGTAAAAATCACACCGAATTATGATTGTAATAATGATACCGTTTATGGATGTAATCCACACAATTCGAATCAAATTTCCAATTTAAAAGTAGCAAGAAAAATAAAACGTTTGCACAATCGAAAATGACAATGCGAAAAGGACACCTGTCAAATTGCACAACGTACAAAGCCACCTACTGGATTGTGGCATTAATGGTCAGCCCTCAGCGCCATCTCTTATTTCTCTCGTTAACTTTGTGTCGTTAACGTTTTTATCAATTTATTTCACGGTTTTCTGAGATTTTTCAAGCTTTGCATCGACTTTTCACGCTTTACAGAGTTCAAAATCATCAAAACATGCAAAAAATTGAAAATTTCATAGAAACAAAAATTCAGTTTTATTCGGGTTTTTCTGGAAATTTTAGAGTTTTCCACTCAGATTTCCCAATTTTTGTCTTCTAAAAAACCATCTGGATCGGATACGCTCGAAATCCCGTACAAAAACATCATTTTTTGATTTTCCGAATTTTCCGACTTTTCCTGCGGATTTTCTCAAAATTTTATATCGTAAGAACCATCTCCTGGAATTTGCAAACACAACAAAAACAGATTGAGCCAAATCAGTTCAGCCGTTCTCAACTGATGCGCGCACATACATTTTTTACACCAATTTGATATATTTAGATTTATTGGGAAACGTTTAATTATAATATTTTCACCCTGTTAAAATTAGCCGAAAGTTTCCAGCCGAAAGCAAAAGTCGATAATGCAGATTGCGTTAGTAACATTCCAGCCGAAAATAAAAACGTTTGTGGTTATCAGCCGAAGTAAATAGGATACATCTTCGTCTTTTTCTTCTTCCGCTGGCGCTACATCCCATGAAGGGATTTGGCCGCCTCAACGATGCTCCTCCAAATAATCCGATCCGCCACAAGAGAACGCCAGACACGGTGACCGAGTGTGTACAGGTCCCTCTCAACGTCGTCCATCCATCGGGTAGGTGGTCTCCCACGAGGCCCTACTTTCGCTGGTGCCGACTCCAAGGCCTGTTTAATGGTCCAATTTTGTGAACGTAGTACGTGCCCAAGCCATCTCAGCCTTGACGATTTTATGAATCCTATGATGTCGACTTTATCGAGATCATTTCTGATCTCGTGATTCATTCGCATTCTGTACGTGGCTCCCTCTTTAATGGGACCGAGAATTCTTCTTATCATCTTACGCTCAGTTACAGCGATTTTCTGGATGTTTTGCGCTGTTAGTGTCCAAGACTCGCAACCAAAGGTGACAACTGGTCTTATCAGCGCCTTGTAGATGTCCAATTTTGATATTGGCGTAAAATGCTCGGTAGCCTGCTGCGATCCTCGATGAAATGTCCACAGAAACGGAGTTTTGCTCAGTGATCAGTGATCCTAGGTATTTAAACTCATTCACCTTTTCATATTGAGTATCTCCTGAAATGAAGTCCCCACGAGTCTGCGTTCTCGCGGTCACCATGTATTTGGTCTTCGCTTCATTGATCTGAAGGCCTATTTGTTGGGCTGTTAATTCCAACGGGAGGAGGACCTCTTTCAGAGAGATGATGTTGCGACCCAGAATGCAAATATCGTCAGCGTATGCTAATAGCTGGGTTGATTTATAATACAGGCAGCTACGCTGGGCTATATTAAGCTGACGAATGACATACTCTAATGATAGATTGAATAGAGTTTGAGCTATTGGGTCTCCTTGCCGCACTCCAGATGTTGGCATCCGAAATTTTACCTTCTATTAGCATCTTACATATTGAGCCATCCATTAAGAGCTGGCACATTGAAACCAATTTTGACGGTATGCCCAGATAGGACAATACGTTCCATAACGTGTTCCTCTTAATGCTGTCATACGCCTGTTGAAAATCTATGAATAGACTGTGTACAGGAATGTCCTTTTCATAGCATTTCTCCAGCAAAATCCTCAGCGTGAAAGTTTGATCGGTCGTTGATCTATTTGGCCGAAAACCACATTGATAATCACCCAAGATCCTCTCGCTATAAGTTAATAACTTTGCTGCGACTACGTTAGCCAAAACCTTGTAGCCCGTGTTCAGCAAAGCTATACCGCGATAGTTGTTGCAGTTTAATCGATCTCCCTTTTTATGAAGTGGACATATTAGAGCCGTCTTCCACTCTACTGGGATTTCTTCTCTAGACCAAATTGTTGATATTAGCTCAAACATGCGGCAGAACAGATAATCACCGCCATATTTGAGCATTTCGTTGCAGATACCATCCTCACCAGGTGTCTTGTAATTTTTCATCTGCGATATCACGTTCCGTACTTCATCATATGATGGAGGAGGTGGTGGTGTCATCTCGACGTTAATATCGCATTGAAGCAAGAGAGGTTGTTGCTCGGAAGGTGGTGCCTGTTTATTTAAAAGCGAGGAGAAGTAATTTCGCCACACTTCGAGGACGGTTTTTGTGTCCATTTCCAACTCGCCTGATTTGTTGCGAATAGCGCTGCTACGTGGATGAAAGTCCGTAGCTAATTCTCTTATGCAACGATGTCTACCTCTCAGGCTAGAATTTTGGATGTTGCGTGCCTGTTGTTCATGCCATTCCCGTTTCTTCCGTCTACATAGCCGATTAGCGATTCTCCTCGCAGTCATGTAGGCGTTATGGGATTGCCTTGTTCTTTGCGATAGATCTCGTTGTCGTGCGCGATCTTTTTCCCGAATAGCACCAATACAATCATCATCAATCCAGAGATTTTTAGGCCTTGACGGATTTTGGCCTATGGTGGACTTTGAGGCATCGGTTACCGCCGTTTTGATAATGTCCCACTGTTCTTGAACGGAGTCAGGAAGTGGTTTATTTTCCAATATTTCTGATACAGTCATCCCGAAGGTGGTTCTGGTAACTTGCTCGTTCAATGCCGCAGTGTTCCAACGAGTGATGCGCTGGAAGCGATGATTATATGTGGTTGATAAACGAAATTTTAGTTCCGCAACTACCAGGAAATGGTCTGAATCAATGTTAGCTCCACGTTTAGTTTTGATGTTTTTAAGGCTAGAAAAATGTCTCTTGGACAAGAGGATGTGGTCGATTTGGTTGACCGTTGTCCCGTCGTTTGATTTCCATGTGGCTTTATGAATGCGCTTATGTGGGAAGTATGTGCTGGCAACCACCAAGTTGTACAGTAAAGCTAGCTCGATGGTGCGCATCCCATTGTTGTTTGATGTATGGTGCAGGGAGTTTGGGCCGATAGTGCTTCGATATGTACTGCCAGCACTGCCAATTTGAGCATTGAAGTCGCCCAAAACAATTTTGTTGTCATGTTGCGGAATTTTGCTCAGGACGGTTTCGAGCTGGTCGTAGAAAGCGTCTTTGATTTGATCAGGCTTCTGGAAGGCTTTCTGGAATAGGATACATGGAATGTAATAAAAAAATTTGTAAATAGCCTTACGTGGAAAACTTTGTTTAACCTAATTGCGGAAAATATTCGAAATCAGAACAATTCACAAAATTGGAATAAAATCAACCTCTAGAGTGCATATCTGAAGTTGAATCAATTTTATTAGATTTGTCAATAGCTATCGCAGGACATAAATTCAGTTGAAATTTCAAGTGGGAAATCTCGGAAAATTCGATTTTGCGAAATCATTAGAAAATGCTGATTTTATAAAAAATTTGTAATGATTTTTGGAAAATCGAATTTTCCCAGATTTCCCACGGGGAACTTTTACTGAATTTATTCCCGCAACAGCTATTTACAAATCACAGCAATGTAAACCATTTCCAGACATAACACTCTAGAGGCTGTTTTTATTCAAATTTTCTAATAATTTTTGGAAAATCCAATTTTCCGAGGTTTCTCAAAATTTGAACTGAATATTTTTCCTCCAGACATAACACTCTAGAGGCTAATTTGAATTCAGTAAATATTTTAAATTTGCTAACTGGCTATATATTCTCACTATAAAATTTAACATTGTTACACATTATTTAACAATATTAATTATATAATCTATTTCTTTTATTTTTAGGTAATTCAACATGATCTATAATACGCTAGAAGGCTTCTACATAAAATGGTTCAAAACAAGGTAACATATTTCATACTATAAAAGCAAAAAAGTAAAATTTAATGCTGCGATAATAAATTTATTAATTGTCAACAAAATATCTTAATCAAACAATTAAATTAAGTATACTCCACTACATACATAAACTCAATTTATTCATTTCTCTGCTACACATTTCCCACCACTCCAATAATATTATTAATCACACTTAAATTCCCTAACAAACAATCATCGTAACATCAACAGTCATCATCACTCCCTTGTTTAAAAATTACATCACAGTATTTACATTTTTCATTGTGATGTAAAAAAAAATCAAAAAAATCTGACCTTAAAATCTATTAATCTCGAAAACAGGGAGCCAATATAACAAACGAACGATTCATTATTGCCAATATTATTATGAAAAGCACGTACATTGCCATTATGGTGTAAATAAATCATCTCGCTACGTTTCTATATACACAAAAAATTTCGAATGCTATGTGAGAGAGGTACGCGCCATAAGTGAAATAGGAACAAGAAGCGTATACAACGGGTATAAACTTTTGCTATACCAAACCACTACTAACCCCATACTGCATTGTATTTGGTTGGTTTGTATACAGTTTGTATAACACATAGCAAAACGAAAGAACATAAATAGAAATTTTCCTCGCACACATTCTGTTTTTTACCCCTTTTCATACGATTTTTCTTCGTACTGTCCCAGTTTTTCGTGTTTTTATTTTTTTTATTGTTGTAAACATTTTTTTTTTTCACAATATTATTTTCGAAATAAAAAAAATTATAAAACATAAATATTATGTGTTATCGTAACATTAATCATTTGGATTGCGAATAGAAAAGAGAGGAATAAAAAGAAAAATTTTTTTACTGCTGCTTTTCTTTATTTTCATTAAAACACTTTAGAAATGTTTTCACATTTATTTAAAGGCAACCAATTTCAATATTTCAATCCAACGTTTTTTTTTTTTTTTTTCTATGAAAGGTAAGAATAATATTTATGTATTCTGTTTTCCCAACAAACATTTTTTTTTTTTTCATTGGTGTTGTATTTTATTTTGAGTGCTTGAGAAAATGTTTTTTTTTTTTTTTGTTGGTTCCTTTTTGCCACCTCCTCGCCATTAAGCGAAATTGTTGATTTTCTTGGTAGTCTTCAGTTTAGGTTGTGTTCCTGTACTTCACAGAAAATATTATTAATATTATTGTTATTTTTCTTCTTGTCATAATCAAATTTTTGTGTGTGTACTTTATGTACATGTGTGTGTGTGTGTGTGTCTGTGTGTCAAATATAAACATAGTCGTTGTAAGTAAATTGTAAACCAACTTGTCGTGAAATATAATGCCAAGAAAATTGGATATTCTAAACATAAAATTATATAATACAATAATGGTAACAACAATAATAATAATAGAAGTATGTATACACAATAAAAATAGGGTTTTTCCTTTTTTCTTTGCTTTTATTTTGTTTTGTTTGTGAAAAACGAAAAATTGCTTGATGACAAATCTTAATAAATCATTGTAATAAATATTCAACTCAATTTTTATTATGATAACAAGAATTTATTCGTACTACAGTGTATTATTATAAATACAGGACCATTTTTTCATTTTATTATATTTTGTTGTTGTTGTTGTTATGGTATAAGTCTTGCCGTCTTGGTGGATAGTATGTCTTTAAATGATAATACCTTTAATCACTTTGACCTCTATAAATAACACGAAAGATTAAAGTTTTTGTATTCTCATATATTCTGAAACATAGAAAGTTTTAAATTAGATATTTCCTATGTACATTACACATACATATACTATACATACTCGTACATAAATTCAGTTATATAGACATAGTATAGTAAAGATAATTGGAATTATATATTTTTGGTAAATAAGATAAATTCTGTTTTCTTCAAGTTTAATTAGGAGCTTTGAAAGTTTTTTTTTTTATTATTCGGTTTACTTCCTTTAGCTACGTGACGTCAGGTTTTTATCTTATTATAGCACGTAGAAAATTACTGCACCAACCGTAGGGTGCAAGAATACAAAAAAAATTGCGAATAAGAGAAATGTGTTTTTTCTAAATTGGATAAGACGGAGGCGTTGTACAAATAAATAATATTATTTGAGATGCTGATTAAAGGGAGATATTGGTTTTGGAATAATTCTGCAAATTATTAAAATATTAGTAATAATTACAAAAATCTCTAAAAGCTTGACTAAACGATCGCCCTAAATTCTCTTCTAAGTAGGTCAGAAATGTAGACAAACTACAATCAAATAAAGTTTAATTCACAATAATACATGCAATTGGTTGGTCCAGTTATTACAATAATACTGCTGCGTTATTTATTATGTTAAGTTTTTCGAGATTTACGAGGTTCGATTAATTACAAAATGTTAAACATTACCCTTCGATTTTGTAGCCTATAAAGACTAATGCGAAGTTTATGCTAAACAATTTTGTCAAAATAAAAAATTGTTAAGTGAAAGTTAATATGAAACCTAACAACAGTTAAATAAAATAAAAAATGTTCAGAAAAAAAAAATTCGGAAAATCGGCATATTTACATTAGAATACGATCGTTGACGCTCGAAGCGGAAAGACGTGTTTTTGTTGTCTTCTTCGAGAATTTAATTTAATTTATTTATTTAATTTGGTGTCGAGTGTTGTGTTTATTTTATATACATTAATAATTAAAAAGTTTCGTGAGAGATTTTTTTTGGTTTGAGTGTGTATTATCGTGATTTTATTTGGACGCGTAATAAGTAGTTTCGCCTAAATAAAATAATATCACGTGAGATTTTGTTTAATTAATTTCATGTGCAGTGAATATATTAAATGAGTGTAGTGGAAAGTGAAATAAATGGAAAGTGGATGCGAAAAAAATTGAACAAGGAGAAATGTGTTCAATAACGGTATTGTGCAGGTACCGTTGGACAGGTATTTTTATACTACATGTATTGGTCAACATAATATCGTATATGTGATATGAATTGTGTAAAAAAAAATTTTTTTGTTGTTTTTTTTTTTATTTTATTGTATATGAGTTTGCTTTGGTAAGGGTTGTGTGATATTCAGTTAAATATTTTTAGTCTCTATATGGTCACATTATTGTGTTCTAATTGTTGTACTCATTTTAATAGTTGTGCGGTATAAAACTGTAAATTTTTTGTTTGCCATAAGTGTGTTAGTGTGTACGAAGAGTAAATGTACGTGTGTTCGATTCAAGTGGGATTCTTATACTTCATATAATCGAGTCTGTTTGAATCGAATACATATATAACAAATTATTTATTTGTGCATGCCAAATTTTAATACAATGTCTCGGCAAAACCAACAAAAATGTTTACACAATCCGTGAGGTTCGCGCTTTACGCAGATTCTATCAAAGAAATATCCTCTATATTGTTGTTGCAATCTTAACAGAAAACATTTTGTATGTGACGTAAAATATTTTAAACAATACTTATTATAGGCATTTGTGTATATATATACTTACTAATACTAAGCCTTAGCGTACATGTTTATAGCTTAAGTGTTTGTTCTGTTTGGCTTGTATACACATTTTTGTTGGGTTTGATATCGTGTATGGAAATACATCAAAAAGTAGAAACATAATAATAATTTATGTTTGTGATGGGAATGGGAAATATGCAATGTAACAACAACATTGTTAAATTTCTTGTATTTCTTATATTATTTCGTAAATTGCTCGGCTTAGTTGAATTGTTCTTTTCGGAATAAATATTGTATGGTATTGTAAGCAACTGTAATTCATACATGATGTTTTGAATTTCATATACATACTTATAATATATGTTGAGTTGGATGTAATTTTCGATAAATGTGCGTGTGTGTATAAATATTTACTATTATATTGTTGAAGAATCTTGGTAGTATTTTGGATGTATTGCTCGGTCTTCATAGGAAGAATTTTCGTTGGTTTTGTGTTGTACCTAAACGTCCTATTTTGTATGCATAGTTTGTTCGTTTTTTTTGCTGTACAAGATCATTGAGCACGATCATGTTGCTATTGTTTCTCCTCTATCCAAATATGTATAAGTACTTTGTAGTTAAATAAGAGTACGCACACAAAATACCTACAAGTAAAAGAATGTTTGGACATGGATTGGCAAAAATTTTGATGATATTCGTTGACAGAATATAAAATTAGAAGTTTGGGATTTGGAATTTGAAGTGTGAAATTTAAAATTTAGAATTAAGAATATGAGATTTGAAATTTGGAATTTAGAATTTAAAGTTTGAATCTAAGATTTAAATTTTGGAATTTAAAAATTTGGAATTTATAACAATATATTTGAAATTTACAATTTGGAATTTAAAATTTGAAATTTAAAGTTGGAAAATTGAAATTTGAAATTTGAAATTAAATTTGCAATTTAAAAATTGAGATTTAAAATTTAAAATTTGAAATTTGGTTAAAGACTTAAAATTTAAAGTTTAAAATTTGGAATTTGGAATTTGAAATATAGAATATGGAATTTAAAATTTGGAATTAGGAATTTTGAATTAGAAATTTGAAATTTAGAATTAAGAATATGAGATTTGAAATTTGGAATTTAGAATTTAAAGTTTGAATCTAAGATTTAAATTTTGGAATTTAAAATTTGGAATTTATAACAAAATATTTGAAATTTACAATTTGGAATTTAAAATTTGAAGTTTGGAATTTGAAATTTGAAATTTGCAATTTAAAATTTGAAATTTAAAATTTGTAATTTGTAATTTGTAATTTGAAATTTGAAATTTGAAATTTGAAATTTACAATTTGAAATTTACAATTTGAAATTTACAATTTGGAATTTGAAATTTGAAATTTAAAGTTTGAAGTTTGGAATTTGAAATTTAAAATTTGAAATTTGGAATTTGAAATTTGGAATTTGAAATTTGTAACTTAAAAATTGAGATTTAAAATTTGAAATTTAGAATTTGGAAATAGAAATTTAAAATTAAAAATTTAAAGGTTAAAATTTGAAATTTGGAATTTGAAATTTGGAATTTGGGATTTAAAATTTGATATTTGGAATTTGAAATTTAAAATTAAGGATAAGACATTTCAAATTTAGAATTTAGAATTTAAAGTTTGAATTTAAGATTTTAAATTTGAAATTTAAAATTAAAAATTTAAAATTTAAAGTTTGAAATTTGAAATTTGGATTTTGAAAAATTGAATTTAAAATTAAAAATTTAAAGTTTGAAATTTGAAATTTAAAATTAAGGATATGAGATTTCCAATTTCGAATTTGGAATTTAAAGTTTGAGTTTAAGATTTAAAATTTGGAATTTGAAATTTAAAATTAAAAATTTAAAGTTTAAAATTTGGAATTTGAAATTTATAATATGGAATTTAAAATTTGGAATTAGGAATTTGGAATTTGAAACTAGAAATTTAGAATTAGGAATATGAGATTTGAAATATATAGATTAAGAAACATATTATGTTAACCGTTTCTTAGGTAACAGTGGCGATGTTAAAAAAAATTGGCACTTAGTAAATGAAATTTTGACTAAAAGGCCAAAAATATCTACGATCAAAAATATTTTATCAGACAACGGTAGACTTCTTACAAGTGACATAGATATTGCAAATGAACTGAACTGTTATTTTACAAGTATTGCCAGTGACCTACAAGATAATTTTTTGCCAACTAACTTAGCAGACAATTCCAATCTACCTTCTGATTATTGTTCGAAACTTTTTTCATGACTCCAGTGTCTAACAACGAAATAATATCTATTATTGAGTCGTTAGATTCGAAACATTCGCTTGATAGCGAAGGACTCAGTAGCCATATTTTGAAATCTATCTCTAAATTCGTCAGCCCAGTCCTGACTCATATATTCAATCTGTGTTTCGATCAGGGACTTGTACCTACTAGACTTAAATCGGCAACAATTATTCCTATTTTTAAAAAAGGCGATCGAACTATTAAAGGAAACTATAGGCCAATTTCACTCCAGCCGGTCATCTTGAAAGTTCTGGAGAAAGCAGTTAAAAACAGAGTGAGTATTTTTTTAAATCACTTTAACGTACTGAGTGTACATCAACATGGCTTCCGTCAAGGTATGAGTACTGAGTCAGCTTTATTGGAATTTCTGGATACTATATATAATGGGCTGAACTGTGGTAATGTTTGTGCTGGTTTGTTTGTTGATGCCTCTAAGGCATTTGATATGGGTGATCATAAAATTTTGTTCTCTGTTCTGTCGGACATTGGTTTTAGAGGTATAGTAAACAGCTGGTTTGCATCCTATTTAGAGAATAGAAAAGTGAGAGTTAGAGTAGGTGACATTTTGAGTGATCCTAGATCCGTGAGTGTTGGGGTTCCGCAAGGGTCAGTGTTGGGTCCTTTATTGTTCCTGATTTATACCAATTCTCTTTTTAAACTTGGGTTAAATGGCAGCAGTACTGGGTTTGCTGATGATTTAGCTTTAGCTTATACTGCTGGATCTTCCGCTGATGTTATTTCCATGATTAATTCCGATCTGAAAGTTCTGCATAAATGGTTTGAAAAACATAGTCTGATTCTGGGTGATAAAACCAAGTTTATGTTATTTAAAATTTCTGGAGTTATAACTGTACCTAATGATTACCGCGTTACGTATCATAGCGCTTCTAAATGTACTCCTACCAATTGTCATATTGATTGTTTGAATATCGAATTAGTCGACTCATTTAAGTATCTTGGAGTGCATGTGGATACTAAGCTCAATTGGAAAACCCATGTCACTAATTTAAAACATTATTTTACATCCGCATCTAGAATTTTTTACCTTCTTCGCGATGTATGTCCTATCTCTGTTTTGAAAATGACGTATCATGCATTGGTAATGGCTAAACTGGAATACGCTTTATGCTGTTGGGGTAGTTGTTTTCCAACTACTTTAAAACCATTGTATATACAACAGAAAATGATTTTGCGAGTCATGTTGAGGAAGAAAAGAACAGACTCATCTTGGCCTTTATTCAAGTCAACTAATATCCTGCCATTGCAACATTTGTACGTTTATAAGGTCTTAAAAATATTTTTCAAGCGTAGTGGGCAGAATATAATAAGAGTTGATGCTCGATACAACTTCCGTGCTAACCGTCAAGTTTTGAATAGTATTCCCAAATTTAATAATGATCATTTCCGCCGCTACATTCTTGTTGCATCACCTACCATCTTTAATAGACTATCAGATAGGATTAGGAGGCTAATTCATTCTAAGTCGTTTTTTTCCAGTGTGAAAGATTGGCTCTTTGAAGCGCTTGACGTCACAAATCTGTTTAGTGTTATTACATAATTAGCATTATTTATGAAATTTTGTAATCATCTTTTATTGTATTTGATAGCCGATCAGTATAATGTTAAATATTTTGTTTTTTGTAATCTTAATGTGTCATTAGAAGAATTCGAAACTGTCGATTTTCGACAAAGAATTCTTCTATTTTCACTCTAATTAAAAAATAAATAAATAAATATATAACTTTCCATTGTCAAATTTGGAATTTATAGAATTTAAGGTTTAAATTTAAGGTTTAAAAAATGGAATTTAAAATTTGGAATTTAGAATTTAAAATTTGAAATTTACAATTTGGAATTTAAAATTTGAAGTTTGGATTTGAAATTTGGAATTTGGAATTTGAAATTTGAAATTTGAAATTTGGAATTTGAAATTTGAAATTTGTAATTTGAATTTTGAAATTTGGAATTTAAAATTTACAATATGAAATTTACAATTTGGAATTTGAAATTTGGAATTTAAAGTTTGAAGTTTGGAATTTGAAATTTAAAATTTGAAATTTGGAATTAGAAATTTAAAATTAAAAATTAAAAATTTAAAGGTTAAAATTTGGAATTTGGAATTTGAAATTTGGAATTTGGGATTTAAAATTTGAGATTTGGAATTTGAAATTTGAATTTTTTTTTTTTAAGAGATTTTAAATTTAGAATTTAGAATTTAAAGTTTGAAATTAAGACTTAAAATTTGAAATTTAAAATTTAAAATTTGGAATTTGGATTTTGAAAAATTGAATTTAAAATTTAAAAATTAAAATTTAAAGTTTGAAATTTGAGATTTGGGATTTGAAATTTAAAATTAAGGATATGAGATTTCCCATTTAGAATTTGGAATTTAAAGTTTGAATTTAAGATTTAAAATTTGGAATTTAAAATTTAATATTTAGAATTTAAAACTTGAAATTTACAATTTGGAATTTAAAATTTGAAGTTTGGATTTGAAATTTGGAATTTGGAATTTGAAATTTGAAATTTGAAATTTAAAATTTGAAATTTGAAATTTGAAATTTGTAATTTGAAATTTGAAATTTGAAATTTACAATTTGAAATTTACAATTTGAAATTTACAATTTGAAATTTACAATTTGAAATTTACAATTTGAAATTTACAATTTGAAATTTACAATTTGGAATTTGAAATTTGAAATTTAAAGTTTGAAGTTTGGAATTTGAAATTTAAAATTTGAAATTTGGAATTTGAAATTTGGAATTTGAAATTTGTAACTTAAAAATTGAGATTTAAAATTTGAAATTTAGAATTTGGAAATAGAAATTAAAAATTAAAAATTTAAAGGTTAAAATTTGAAATTTGGAATTTGAAATTTGGAATTTGGGATTTAAAATTTGAGATTTGGAATTTGAAATTTAAAATTAAGGATAAGACATTTCAAATTTAGAATTTAGAATTTGAAGTTTGAATTTAAGATTTTAAATTTGAAATTAAAAATTAAAAATTTAAAATTTAAAGTTTGAAATTTGAAATTTGGATTTTGAAAAATTGAATTTAAAATTAAAAATTTAAAGTTTGAAATTTGAAATTTAAAATTAAGGATATGAGATTTCCAATTTCGAATTTGGAATTTAAAGTTTGAGTTTGAACGGATTTTCCTATATTTTATGAACATCAATTGGGACGTCATCGTAAGTACTGGAGTTTCAACTTTTAGGTATTTATCGTTTTCAATTTGCAACGGAGTAAAAGCTACCTCGGTTTCTTATATTTGGTATGCCTTAATTTTGGATTCAAGAATTACTTCCGTTCCTATTTTTAAGTTGTGCTTGTTGACAAATTTTTGTATGTATCGGTCGCTCATATTCTGGATGACATTTAAATTAATTAATTCGTCTAAAAAATTAATAAAATATAGAATTATGTAACAGCAAGAACACTATTTTTGGACAATTTACCACAAAATCCAGGGGACCGGAAAATTCTAATACAACAGTTGAATAGCGCAATATTTGGTGCTTTGGTTTAAGCATGTCCGTTATATCATCCTTTGTTAAGCTTCGCCTAAGAAGTAAATCAATTATTTTTAAGAAGGTAAAATTACCAAACAATATCGTTTTCAGGAATCAAATCTCCTAACATGAGTGGAAACAAAAGAATACAAGTTTTCATCTCACTTTCATCTCACGCCATCTTCAATCTACAACGTCTTATATGTTCAATTGTTATTGGTTTCGACAAATTACGTATTTCAATCGAACCATAATTAAACGTTTGTTTTTTAATATTTAATTATGGTTCGATTGAAATACGTGTATATAATAATCAATTATTTTGTAAACATCATGATGATAAATAGCTTCAAACAAATCATGCATAATATCTTCAGCAAAGTTTTCAACTGAAAGGAACTAATTCTGTTTAGAAAGGAGAATTCTGATTTATTCCGAATTCTTCAAAATAATTTGTATCAACGTCATGTGTCTCAGATTTCGGCGCCTTACAAAACCGACAAAAAAAGGTGATTGAAAAGAATTTGCTAAAATCACAAATTGACTTTATACCCAAATTATTACAAATGACCAAGCCTAAAATAAATAAAACATTCACTACTCCTCCAAGAGTGCTTATAGGAATACCTTTGCATTCCATCTTGCTAATTTCATTTATTAATTGAGCTAAGCAGTAAGCAAGCGTAATTTCCAAAGGTTTTTAGATCCTGAGATTTTATAAACCCACAGCAACAAAAATATTGTCTAATTTAGAATCATTATTAAGTAAAGGGAAACTATAATAAAATTTACAAACTGATTGGGATTGAGTATGCCTAGATGATTATTTATCTAGAAATCATCAGTAAATAAAAAAATAAGGAATACAAATCTCACCAGGATCAGTTTTTTTCTGCCATAATTTTCCATAAATTATATTTGAAAGTAATTCTGGACCTTTTTGTATTATTATCCATCATTTCGTTAAGAATATCGCAGTGTATTGTAACACTTTGCATGACCTGGAGTATATTCAATTTAATTAAAATGCAAAATAAGATGTAAAAAGAAACAAAAATTTAAATTTAATGAACTAAAATTGAACAAAATATGAAACTACCCGGAAATAAAAGTATACTCCAAGTCATGCCAGTGTTATCAGAAAATTGGACCTACGCAGGGACTCTTGGCGGTCGTTGCCGGCTAAGCATCAGGGTATGGGCGTGGGGATTTCAAGAGTATGCGTAGATCAATTGTAACCGCTTAGGGAATGATTCTAATTACCTACCTATAACACATCACGATACCTACACTCACCCTAACTCATCCTCAGCTCGACGGTTCTCAATTAGCACATATTGTTAACTGATAACACCAAATTTAAAGTTTGGAAAAACAAAATCAATTATTAAATTTATTACACAAAAAAAATAAAAACAAAAGTAGAACAATCCAATGTCTTTATAACTAATCTAACTAGCTAACCTAATCCCCTAAAACCAACTTAAATATTTATCTTAATTACCCTACACCAGATCGAAGTTATTACAAGAAACGGTAAATATTTTAAGTATATGCATAATTAAATCAAAATATAATTTAAAAAAAAAATTAATATGTAATAAAATAAAAAAAAGAAAAAAAAAAATTTAAACTTATCAGACATGTTGAAATGTTGAGTGATGCGCGTTGTTCATCGTTGTTGTGTTAATTGTTGCCACGTTGAATGCTGCACAGATTTTTCTCTTTTTATTTTGAGTGTTTTATTTGGTGGCAGTACAATAAACAACCATTTAAGTTCGATGGTATTTTAATTTATTGTTCTCTTTGATGTACTAATATTTTTACCAAAGAGGCCACACACAAGCACACGTTTAATAACTATATATATATTATATTTTTTTTTTTTATTTTTTTTTTTTATGATTCGCTACATTCAATTGTTCATGCGAAATATATAAAAAAAAATGTTTATGTACCAGAAATCAGAATTAAAATATTATGCACTCACTATTTTTTATAGGTTTTTATATTTAGGAATATGTACAGTATATTTGCACAACTCAAATTTTGAGTTTTTTTTTTTTTCGACACTATATGTATTAATTTTAATGTTCTTATATTTTATAATTCACTAATGTAACGAGGAACTCATATTCTTAAATTTCACTTAATTCAGTATGTAGTTGTCTGTTGCAAACAAAAAAAAAATCACACTTCCTCATTTATGTTTAGAATATTCATATATTTTTTTTTTCGGGACTATTCTGGAATCTTCGCCCCCACTATATTTTTTTTTTTTTTTTGTATTTTCTTGGCGCACTTTTAGTTGTGTAAAATGAATAATTGATTTATATTCCAGTTATTAAAATAATCAATTGTAATTAATAAAAAACAACAATAACGTTTTTATCACTAAAATCACATTCACCTTATAAGGGGACTTCCCCTGTTATAGTAGTTTTTCTTTTTTTATATAACACAACCGAATGGTTAACTATTGATATTAATTTCATTCGCCATAATATAACAACAACAAAAAAAAAAATATAACTATAATTCCCAATGATTTAAATAATTTTTATTTTCGGTTTAATTATCTATCAATTGGGTTGCTCTATTTTATTATTTTTTCCTCTTTTTTTTGCACAAAAAAAAAAAATTATCAAATCTTATTAATTTGATTTTGTCTCAAAACTCAAACTCAGTTTTTACTTTTTAATGACAATACTATCCCGATTTAATTTTAACCAAAAACTGATCCCGGACCACCCAATTCACTCTAATTTATAGCCTCGTTCCAACAACAAAAAAAATTAATAATAAAAATAATACTTTCCCGCTAAAACAGAAAAAAAAATCAGTACCAATTTTGTCAATCAACCAGCCCCATCTATCGGAAAAAATCAAAATTCATAAAAACTGCGATTACCGACAAACAGCTTCTACTTTACCCGCAATATCACCATTCAGGCGTAATCATTTGAACCGTAAAAATGTAAATAAAATTGTTATGATGATGACGCATGCGTAACCGGTTGAACCATAGAATAGAATCAAAATTGTTGTGACGGCGACGTACGCGCTGTTACAGTATTTTTTTTGATTTGAAACTTAAGAGGAAGCAAAATGCCTTTCGTACACTGCTCATCATTGCCGCCCCGGTGGCACAGTGGTTAGCATGCTTGCTTTAAGCTCCGGAGGTCCCGGGTTCGATTCCCGGCGGGTGATGAAAAAATTACGGCTGGCTAATGTAGGATCTTTGAATTAATCACTCATTATCTGTTAATAAAATGATTACGAAACTTCATAATGAAGCGGCTAAATCCCTCCATGCGATGTAGCGCCAGCGAAAAAAAAAAAAAAAGTGAATCTAGCAGCATCTTCGACTAATGAATTAGTTGGAAAAACGAAATTTTCACAAACTTTTTCGTCTGATATTGAATTAATGTCGACATTCCTCTGAGATTTACTTTCATTGTTTTGACGCAAAGGAATAGTTGTTTGGATTTCTTCTTTGTTTAAACTTAAAGTGACCGCTTGATGAATTTTATTAATATGATCCCGAAAACTTTTAACGTCAGCAAAAGAATTGTTCGCGCATATTCCTTTGCTACAATCATAAGTACTGTACCTTGAGAGCGAATGCACATGATATTTAAATGAATAATTAACGACTTAAAATTAAAACTATCTATGCGGGAAATTACACAAATAACACTTCAACATATTTACTTTATTAAACAAACTAAATTCGAGATCTTCAAAATGACTAACATTTGAACAAGAAAAATTTGAACTTACAAAACCTTTTTAACACATGGTCAATTTATGTTCAAACAAAACTTTAGCAGCAAAATTAACTGATGTAAATATTTCGTCTATGTCCCTTCCTTAATAATTTTGAATGTTTCTATTGAAACATTTTTTGCTGTAAAAAATAAAAGATTTAAGTATGTGGTCGAAAAATTATTCCTTTAGATTGGTGCTTAACATTGGAATATATTGAAAATTACTGTTGGGAGATTCCAGCTCTTTAAAAGATCGTACATATCAGATTGTTCATCTAAATGATTATAAAGAGTACCATCATCAAAATGGCAACCACCAGAATTGTTTAAATATTATATGTTTTGCCATTATCATCATAATATATCTCAGCAGAACATACCTCTGAGGTATCATCCAGGTTGTATTGTGCTCGGAAATGTCTAGTAAATAAAATATTTCAGAAATCAATTAATATTTTTTCAGAAGAATAAGTTTAGATAATACTTAGCCTGGTTTGGTACTGAATATGATTATGTATGTTAAACAAAATACTGGTTCTTCCTAACCATTGACTGGCCACTTGAAAATGTATGTGCTTGCATTGGAGGAGAATCAAAGAAAGCTATCGGTAAAACTAAAGTAACATCATTATTTGTGAGAGGTTGAAACTCGAATGAAACAAAATGGTCGTTAAATTCGCCGTGAATTTTTTTACAAATCGCATATATTGCATTTTCTCCCTTAGGTGTTAGAATTTCTATGATAAAATATATTTCCGTTTTATGATAAAATGTTTCTGTTTAAAAGAAACCTGTCTTAAACAAACGTCCATTGTATAGTATATGATTTGCGAATTACTTCAAAAATAATTTTCTGAAAGTTGAGTTCTTTATTGATCAAATGAGTATTTGTACTTTTGACTGCAAATGATTCATTTTGTTCTAGAAGTTTTGTAGTAGCTGACTCATTTAAGTAATACGACAATTTTAGTTGATATTTAGTTGCTAAAGATAATGGTACATTTTGTCTATTGGGAATATTTTTAGCATACATTTTAAGTTCTCGATGTTTGCCGTCAAATCTAAGAGACCAAAACTTTTTGTGGACCATAATATTTTATCACTCGCGGATAGTGTGTAAATAAATGATACTTACATATTCCACATATTGTTCATTGTGTTGATCAATCAAATTTCTGAGCAAATTAATATTTTCACTACTAAATTCCAGCAATAGCAATAGATCATAAAAATACATGTATACAAATACAAACGAACATCCATACTTGATCATTTGGCCAATCATTAAGGGGGAAAAATATATCAATGTCCAGATTTCCGACGGCATTTCTGAGGCTGATCATTTTTTATGCTTTAAATGTTTTATTGAAATTGGTTCAAAAATATTTCCAATTTCGCTTGATAGATGCCTTCAAAAACATCGTGCATACTATCAACAGCGAAGTTTTTCGTTACATAAAATGATGAGATTTCATTAACTAGTGAATTTTTGTGAATTCCAGTAAGCGAAACATTTTCTAGAGAAATATCTTCATTGCAGTTTTGTTAATTTCTAAGACTAAATGAATTTTAAATTGTCAATATAGCGGCATTTCTTTTATTTTCCTTACAAAATCTACAGTACCTATTTAAAGAACAAGACTTGGTAAAATCGAAAAGTTGATTCAATTCCAAGTTAGCACCGAGAACTAAACCTACCACAAAATGTACTAAGTTAGTGTTGCCATTGGCGTCGTTCATGTTTAAGCCATTAATTTCAAATGTATAATAACATTATTGACTAACGTATTTATTACCAGATTATGTATTTGTATTGTAGCAGCCGCTAAAAATATTTGGCTAAATTTTGATGAGCCCGGCCGTGTAGAGAAAGAATAATATTTATGTACTGCCGTTACAGATTGCGAACCTACATGTGACAAAAGAGGATTATTAATTTCAAAGTCATCCATTTACAGAAAATTGGGCATTTTTATTTTAATTGGGGAAAGGCTACACTCTTCTTTCAATAACTTGCATTGAACGAAATTTGCTAGTTACGAATCACGATGAATCAATTCATCTAATTTTGCAATACAACCATTTAGGTCTGACTCTCTTTCAAACAACTTGCGAAACTGAAAATCGAAAATTTTGAATTAATTTGTATTTGGTACCAATATCTTTGAAAAGATCCGTAAAATGTTTTGAAAAACTTTCAACCTTCTTTATATCACTACAGCAAAAATCATTGCTATATCAGTTTAGACGCAGTTCAAAATTGGCTTTATAATATATTCAGTTATATTCGTTTGTATCGTAGTCACATCGTCTTTAGTAAGCATATCTAATGTAAATAAAAATTGCAGAAGTTTTTCAAATATGTAATTGTTTTTTACATTCCTTAAAACTAAATGTTGTATTACAGGTATTTTCAGTCAGTGTTGTTGAAGAATTGTCAAAAGCTAATTCGGAGTCCTGATTTTTTAAAGGAGTATGCAATTCTAATTTAGTTTTACCAATACCTGTTTTATTTGATGGCTCTTTTAGATTATGGCTTTGCGTTTTCATTTCACATTTAGTTATATGTGTTTTAAAAGCAGCAATACATTGAAAGTTTTGGTTGCACAATTTTTCACAACATACATGTGTGCTATTGTTATTAAAACCATGTTTAATTTTAAGATGCAATATTAACAGTTTTGGCGAATTTAAATTGCAACATTCAGAACAGGCGAACATTTCGATATCGTTAAGTATCTAACAAAATAATCAAAAATAAAACGAATTTATTCTTTATGAAGCTGTATAATTATAGTATAATAGAACTGCTTTGACCGTATATACCGTTTTCGACCAAGCTCTATTAAGGGGATAAAAAATAATTTTATAAAATATATTGTAACAAATCTTACTCGGGAAATACACTACACCAAAAAAAAAAATGCAGCAGGAAAATTGTTCGAAAACATACCCTATTTTTGAACACTCCTATCTCAACAATCGGACAAATGGCCAAATAATTATATCTTTTTTCTAAATAAAAGCAATTTAGTCTATTTTGTGATGCTGGGGTTCATTTTGATTTTATTTTCACATTTTTTTGAGGCAATAAAAAGATTTCTAAACGAGAAAAAACTGCAAACTTCAAGACGACCAATGAACATTCCAGATTTTTTATTAAATCAACCACTTGGTAGAAAATTTATAGAACTTGAAAATGAGATTGTTGAAATTTGTTGTGAAAATTTTTCCATTAAAAATAATGCTTACGAAACTTCATATTGAAGCGGCCAAATCCCTCTATGGAATGTAGGGCCAGCGAAAAAAAAACAAAGATACAATTTGGGGAATTGAAATAATAAATTGTAATATTACTCCCAAATTTCATAACAAAAATTACGGCCAAATGCCGGAGTCAAATTTCACAACGAATAAACAAAAATGTATATTGACAAATATGTTCAAACTTACCTTACACGGCCAATTATTATTCGAACGGGCTTAATAAAACCACTAATTAATAATTTAGCACTTGAGTAAATATTTCAAACTATTTTGTACTGGCCCAAGTCCAACTGCAACGAAATTCATTTACATAATGATACCGCGAGTATTTTACATATAAATATTTTTTCTGCTCAAATGACGGGAATTATAGTTTCAATTTATTTATAGTGTAAATAAAATATATTTCAGAACGAGTAAGAGTCCTTTAGTCCTATTCCTATAACAGTATGATGGTGCTTGTTGTTATAGCACTGTCTATTTTGAACATTGACTAATTTTTCTTTTACACAAAACAAAGATTAAAATTGATTTAACCTGTGCTCTGAATAAAGTGTATACAGATTACAGCACACAACCACACCTAACACTTATACAAAAAGTATACAAGTGCGTGAATAAAAATTATTTTTCGTGTATGTAAATATGTGTGATAGCCAACACAATAATTATTCCATATGGTCTTCACACTCATTCCAGACAGCTAAATTTGTATTGTCTAGTTGATTTTTCCTCGAAGTTTTGTTGCTCTCTTTATTTTGAAAATTTGCAAAAAATACTCATTCGGGCTGTTAGCTATTTTACTTCCATTTATTTAAATCTTTACATAAAACAATCCAAAACTGTTAATTTGTAATTGATTCATCAAACCCTCAGGCAGCTTTGCATGATTTGAATAAATCTAATGTTATGCTGTTGTTGATAGATTTGAAAATTTTGAAATCGCACACGCAACTAATTTTTATACAAGCTAATAATTTCTGTGCAAAAATTCCATACACAAATTAATCAATGTATAAAATAACCATACAACTGGGTTAAACATAACGTATTAGGCCAGATATAGAAAAATTAAATAACCAGTTAAATTAAGCTTGGTTTAACCTTTCTTTGGGTACATCTAAAAAAATTTTTGTTTGAGAGACATTTTTTTTGGCAAACATCTTAATATTATGTTTCATAATAATTTGATCTTATTCTTAAAACAAATTACAGAATTAAAACAAAGTGAAAGAATATCAAATTTGTACATTATTTCTATAAGAACAAAAGCTCTACTTTAACTCCATAACCATGTTAAACCTGTCCAGGTGGTATAACATACAAACTTTCGTATATTTCAAGAAAACATGTTTAACAGTACCGCATACTCAATCATATTATACACAAAATACATATACGACCATCAAACCTAATTAAGCTTTTAGAGTTGACGAACATATAATATTGAGTTCACCGCACACACATTCAGCTTGTTGTTCGTGTATCGTGTTATTTACAATATTATATAGCCAAAGAGCAGCAATATTGTTGGATTTTAATCCTGTAATTTTCCTTATTTTGTTTTTTATTTCATTTTATATCAACATTAATTAGCAACGAAGAGAAATGAGACGCAAAAAAATAAAAATAAAAATTATACATAGAATGTTGTTCATACATCATAAATGTAATTAATTCTGTAACACACCTGAGATTGATTATATTACATAATTAGGATTAATGCAGATAAATTATTCAAGAATTCTGTCTTAATGATACATTATATGCCATCCATTTAGGATATAGCATACAAGGTATGTAACAGACACACACGAGTATTGCTTTATGTACAAAAATAATAAATTTAGTTGCCGTCGCTGCTGTTATTGTGCCGGATGTATACAGGCACATTTTTTAAGGCCATTAAACATTATTCTTGTTATATACTGGACTTTAAAAAGCTTTAATGCAATTAAGTTAATTTCAAAATATGTCAACCCAATACTTAGGCATTAAGATTTTGTTTTCTGTTTTCTTTGTCATTTTTAAATTAAAAATCAAGATCTTTCGCAGCAACAGAGCAGTAGGAAAATATAAATTGTGTGCTTTTTTGAGCTTAAAATTTGTTTTGTTATTGGATTTTCATGTTGTAATATATTTTCATATTTAACTTACCACAAACAATGATATAAAGATTTTATCTCGCATTGGTTTAGCTTCTGTTGTGTTGCTGTTTGTTTACTATTCTTAGAGCTTTTTTCATTTAAATTCGTTTTGTTTTTTTTATTATTTGTGTTTGGTTTGAGCACAAAATAAACATTTGCCGGGAATCTAACAAAAAACATTTTGTTTTTGCAAACGTAAATTGCTTGAAACAAATTTATTATCTTTGCGCTTCTTCTGTGTAATGTACATAATATGTACATAAGGTTTGTGTTCTGATGTTATTTTTGATCTGTTTCATAATTTGAATAAAAGCTCTATGGGTTTTTTCGCGTTTTTTGTTCTTCATATTTTTTCTAGCGGAATTATTTTTTTATTTCGCTTTTAATGTGTCGTAAGCTTTTCTTTTTTTCTTTTTTTTGTTGCATGTTGTTTTATTTTTACTTTGTGCCAATGTAACAGACAAATAGATTAACCTAAATAATGTTATTAAATGTTGAATTTAAATTTATATTTTTTTTTTGTTTGTTTGAATTTTTCCCATTTAAATTGCCGCTACTCTCTGGGAAATGGCATATAAATGTTTACATTAATGTAGAAATATGGAAATAAAACATAGTTAAATTCTTTTCAAATGATTCGCTTGAGGAAAATTAGATGGTAAATAAATTTGTGGGGATGATTATAATAGAGTGTAACTCTCCTTAACGGATATTACAGCCGTATTCATGTAAAATATCACCGAATAAATAAAATTTGGTACTTTTGGTATCATAAGTTCAGCATAGACAATTTACCTTGTAGGTGGTTCCATTAAAATGGCAATCAAAACTTTATGCCGTGTTTGGGCGGGATGCAAAAGGGATGTTTTTTGTACAAATTGGCCCATAAAAATTTCTTGTTGTTCACTCGTTGATGGGTGGTAAATAAGAGAAAATTTTATTTTATTACAATGATTATGCGTATTGTGTTGATTCAATGGATTTTGTTTTGAATGCTTAATGCAGATGACCAAAGCTTTACACAATAACATTTCGAGAAGCTTGCTATTCGGTAGTTTGATGGTCACTACTCTGATTAGATTGTCAGTTCCAGAAATTCTGGTTAGCGACCATTTCAACGGAGGTAGATTTTATTCTCTGTGGAGGACTAAGGTTCTCTTCTTAATTTATTGTTTATACAGCGCTTCCAAAATCCCTGTAGCTTAGGTTGTAGTAACTGCCATCTGCTTAGCCCATTATGTTTGATAAGATACATGCTCGGTTAGGGTTACATGCTTAATGGTTGGCTAATAATAAAATGTCCGCCTATTATAATAGACCTGGGATTTAAGAAGGCCTCTTTTTTTTTATCAGGGTCAGAAACTCTTCGTATGCAAGTATAGAGTCTTTAATCACGCGAAGCACATGGCATTTTATTTATTTCACTAATGATTCCCACAAACCGCCGAATATTGCTGCTGTAGGACATCAAAGTACTAATTTAGAGGTTTGGCCGAAGAGCTCGTGCAGTTGCTTTTTAACTATAGATTCAATCCACTATCGCAAAATATATCTGATGGAACACCTTGAGTGTCACAGAATCGTTTTAGGGCTCCCAGCAAGGTGTCAGTACCCATATCAGGTATCAAATCTAAGGTGGTTGCCTTCGTCGTCGTATAAACACATGTATATAACTTGGTATGTCTTAAATGTTTTTGCTGAATGCTGACGATGCGTTTTGACTGCAAATGTACCAGCTAAATAAATACCTGTTTGGATAAATGATCTGACTGGTGGGTTAAAGTGAGGAGCGAGTAATTGGCTCATAAGTTGCTATTGGGGTACAGCATTGTGTCGACAGCAAACTATACACTGGCGGTTTCGTGCCATTGGAATCAGGATTCGCTATTTTAGAGTGGTGAGTAGTAATTTTGGTCCGAAATGCAGATGTTGAATATGTTTCTCTAATACCATTCTATCAATTATGATGTTCCTGGGTGGCAGTATAATGGATTGTTTTACATCATATATCAATTCTGCATGGCTTAGTCTTCCTCCCACTCTCAACTGTCCATGTGCATCCATAAATGCAAAATAGAATGTAAATTAGAGGATGCATTTAAAGATAACAATTTTTTTAAAGATATAATTTCACTTGGGTATATCGAATAAAAATCTCAAGCTCGCGTATTTTGTGGCTCCTATGCAATTAAAAATTCGTTGATGAGGTTCCAATCATGGGTTTCTTATAATCCGATAACCGTTGCATGGCCAAAATCCGCCTATATGGTGCCTTCTACTACACGTTTATATATTGCGTAAATTACGCGTGTTCTAACCTCAAGTTAGTTCATCTACAAGTTGGCTA
This sequence comes from Tipula helvola, assembly GCA_963556165.1. Lineage (NCBI taxonomy): Eukaryota > Metazoa > Arthropoda > Insecta > Diptera > Tipulidae > Tipula > Tipula helvola. The sequence continues at coordinate 71,887,051 of OY744481.1, forward strand.
ACCTAACCCTTTCGAGCCCCTCTATCACAAATGTGAGGTACATAACAAAGGTCATTAATTTTTTTTTATTTGAGGGACGTCAAGACCAATCCGCACAATTGTTACACACAATTTTTACCTGCATTGCGGGTAACATTTTTTTTATTTTATGTATGACGTGAAGACCAACTATCCCAAATGTGATAGTAAATTCTTGTGTGCCTTGAAGTCACCGAAAATTTAAACTTCAAATTTTTGCCTGAAATTTTTGTGGGCCAACATTGAGAATATTAAGTACCAGATTCCAGAATTTTTTTTTGAAAAAAACATATATCTTCTGAGAAAACACACCCTCACATTTGTGTGATGTGGGCTTTCTCATATACATTTTCTTTTTCTTGTTTGCTATGAACTGGTCCATATTGATTACCTTCGAAGGACACCGTAGCTGTTACTCCAGATATACACCGAAAGCAAAAGGAAAGATACCAAAGTACCAATTAATAAATTATCGTTTTAAATAAAATAAAAATTCAAAATTTATTGTATTAGAAGAAAATTACAAATATCACATAGGTATATCACATTTCTGTTTACTAATATCTACTTTTGTTGAAACGCATGAAGGAACTACTGGTAAAGTATTTCTTTCGAAATCCGTAACAATCCAACCAGATGGTGAATTCCTGGTTGACGAACTATTTGTGCTTATGCGACGTACCTTGAATTATATTGGATGAGATGCATAATTAAATATTTTAACGATTTGAATACAAAAGTGCTACTGTTTTCATATTATCACACTCTTCAACATCATCAACATCGCCATCAACTCCTTCCACGATTGCCTTACGAATTGTATCCGGCATTATAAAATCAGACTCATGGACATCATAATCATCATCGACAGCTTCTTTCTGGGAATCTTGAAGCATTTTGTGAAGTTCTTCCTTGTCCACCAATCAATTTCCTCTTGCAAACACCACTAACAAATTTTGGTTTTTAATGTATCACGCGGAGACCAGATGTAACATATGTGATAGTAGATTTTTATTTATAAATTTTCAATGTTAAACGTATATAAAACATAAAATAATTATAACAAATTTAAACAATCATTCTTCATAAATGAATTTATACAAAAAGTACAATAAAATTGTATTTTTTTCTTAATAAAAATAAGTACTTACATTAACTCGATTTTTGCGCTCCAGATATGTTAATGTTTGACCCAATATAACTTTATGTACACTGTATTTTTATATAAGTTTATTTTGTTTCTTAAGAGTGAAAGAACCGATCAATAGATGGAACTCAATCCAAATAGTAGATATTATTTTTATATGTGTAAAAAGATTGACAAAAATTAGCAATGTTTAGCCCTCACGATTGTGATATCTGGGCTTTAAGATATATATAATACAATTACGAAAAACAATTTTACGCCATTCTTTTTTTTATTGTCACATATGTGATAATTGGTCTTCAAGAAATACAACTACAAAAAATTATTGGCGCTGTAGTCACCAACCTCACAATTGTCACAATTGGTCCACAACAATGCAGAAAAATCATACAAGCTGGACTCGAAAGGGCTAAACCAACTCCAGTTCGATATTTGGACGAAGTTCATTATCCCAACCTATACCGTTTAGCCAAAGTGATTGGAATAGTATTTTCAGGCGAATTGTTAGGGTGTGTACAAGTAGACCTAGCGGATCAATAGTTCTGGAGCAAAGGTCTCTTAGTGAATTTATTTGTTTTGAGTAGGGATAATTGAAAAAAGAAATTGTCTTTAACAGGGTCATATATTATACCTAATTACATTGAATTAATCGCCTATCTCCCAAGAGGAAAGTTCTTGTGTTTCAGTCTAAATTGGTGCTAACAATGCAGGATGGTTCCCTGACCACTTTCGTAGGTAGACTGGATAATGGAGCGATTGTGCAACGATGTACTTTCATGCCAGATAATTCTTTGGTAGTCTCCATCCTTGGGATGGATGAGTATTTGTCTAAACATCTTTTCTATACCACTGATAATGACAAATCGATGCTGTCGGAATCGGATTAGAATTTTTATTAAATTCTGTTAAATGGTAGGACTTACAAGGGTATTATTATTTAATGATTCTCCGGATGCCTCCATTTCGCAGAAGAATCAAACATAACGTGGACCTTAGTTGTCTTAATGGAGCTTTTAACAACTATAGATGATGAGGCATAATAGTAACTTTTATTTAGATGTGCATAGGGAAATATCGTCGTATTGTTTGATGGTAGCTAGGGAATAATCGATTATCTTGACAAAAAACGTTATCAAAAAAATATTTGACGCAAGTACATTCATCATTAGTAAGACTAATAGGGTTGAGAATCTCTTGTGTTTCCCAAAATCGCTAGAGAGAATTCTCAATATTTGATAATCCTGGTTGTCTTTGGTTTAATTGGAGATGCATAGATCTTGAGCGAGTCTGGTAAGGAATAAAATTCAGATAATATGGGTTAAAAATTTTTCCAATGATGCGACCAAAAGGAATGGAACCACCTTCGATATGTCCTATTTTACGATATGTGTTGGAATTTTAAAACAAATAATAGGTATAATATAGGTATTATATAACACAGAGTAGACATTTTATAATTATAGTAAGACTACGACTTGGCCAGCCTTGATTCTAAAAATTCCCAGATAACTAACACATTTTTCTGTTATCAACGAATGTGTCGAACCAGAGTCAAGAAGGGCGCGACATTTTGGCTATACACCAAAATTGTCCTAAATTTTGATTTATGCTGTTTAAAGATTGATATTGTTGGGGAGTTCGGAACATCAAAATTAGTGATGAGTTAAGCTTTTGGTATTACATTGTTGATCGCAGGTATCAAGTAGAGGTTCCCTGTCGCATTTAAAAGAGTTTTTCGATTTCAGACCATTGTAGCAACGATCTAGGGTTTTCAATAATTCTCGACTGCTATCGACCCGAAAATTAGGAAATTTGTTACGCGTAAACATTTTATGATGTTGATCGGTGCATATCGTGCAAGTAGGTTGTGGTGTTCATTATGAACTCGTTAAGACCCGCAATCTCCTAAAGTAGGTATCCGTTCTTTTAGGTATAAATTCCAGAAACTGATCTTTGTTAGGCAATTACGGTTCTGAGGTTTTGAATCTGCACAGAGGCAGAACGGGCTGACATAAGTTTAAGTTGAGATAAAAAGTCGCAAATGTGTGTTTCAACAATCGTTATCTTTTTACCGTATTTTTTGATAAGGTGTTATAGAACTTCAACATAATATAATATGGTTATATACGCTGGACCGAGCAATTGACCTAATAAATATTTAAATTTCTGAGCGAGTGGAGTGACAATGTGGTATTCTCATGCACTGTTGAAGTAAACACTTCATAGGTGGGTGCCATTTCTGTAGTTTCCATCGAAAACAGGCAATATCAGTGCTGGTAGATTAAAATCCGATCTGAAATTCTTTATTCCGAAATTATTCGTTAAAGATTGCTGGGAAGAATCTTCATTTTTGGAACCTGATTGGTAAGTATTGGGAACTTATCGAAGGTTAATTGTGCGTATCAACACTTGAATTTTCCAGATAAAGTTTCTAGCCGAAATAAAAAATGAATGTGTAAAATCAGCCTCTAGATGGTTATGTCTGAAGATGAATTACATTTATTTATTTTATTTATTTATTTATTTATCATCAACGGGATGAAAATCCTTTTTTGATTACAATTTTATTTACAGTTTTACAATTTAGCTTTGATTTGCTTTTTAAAAGTACATCTTGAAATATTAAAATCAAACACATAAAACTATGATATGATTATATTGTAATAGACGGGATCGGAGCATTATATGCATAGTTAGATTTAAATGTCGGCAAATATATAAAATTCCTGACCCGAGCAGGTTTACAGGACGCATGAATATCAATCTTTCCAAGTAGTTCCGGACAGTCAATAGCATTGATTAGCAAATCAGCCATAAATGTTGTGCTGCACACCTACGTTTTACAAGTAATGAGTATAAATTACCAATTTTACAGCGGTCATTATAAGATGGCAAATTCTTTTTAGTCAGCCACATTGGACGGTTTGGATCAAACGACCAATTCAATTTATGAAGATAGTCACTACTAAATTTCTTCTGTATCCGTTCAATTCTATCGATATAAATATGTATGGTAAGCAGGATCCCAAATACTCGACGCATATTCCAAATTAGACCGAATAATGGAACAATACAAAGTTTTAATTGATTGTGGATTACACAAACCTTTTATGATACGACGAATAAAGCTAAGTAGAGAATTAGACTTAGCCACTATTAAATTAATATGCTCTCGGAAATTCAATTCATGGTCCAAGATAACACTCAAATCTTTAAATGTCATAACTCGTTCCAGTTGGTGACTACCAATAAGATATTGATGACGAATAACTGTTTTTTTTCCTGGAGGAGTTCATAATCTTGCACTCCTCCAAATTTAAGTTTAATTTATTCACAATTGACCAATTATACAGCAAATTAAGATCGCTTTGCATTACATTACATTGTTGCGGGATACATACAGTTTTTGATATTTTCAAGTCATCTGCATATAATTCACAGTCACGGTACTAGAACAAAGAAACAACTTCATTAATGAAAATGTTAAATAACACTGGTCCTATAGGTATGAGCCCTGAGGTACTCCAGAATGAACTTCAATCGACCTGATGTAAATCCGTTAATTTGAACCACCTGCTTCCGATCACGCAGATACGATCCAATCACATCCAAAAACAATTTACTCACTCCGAATCTATCCAGTTTATCAAGGAGTAGCTCAAACTGAGGTGAGTGGAATGCTTTCCCAAAATCTGTAAAAACCACATCCAGCTGACATTTTGCAATCAAGGGCGCTAAACAATTTAGATGTTAGACTTAAGAGATTTGCAGTGATAGAACGATGCCTGACGAATCCGTGTTGTTGAAGTGTTAATGAAGATTTTACATTAAAATACAAATAATCAGAAATAATAAGCTCAAATAATTTATGTGACTTATCAATAGCTATCGCAGGAAAGAAACTTAAATCAAGTTTCAAGTGAGAAATCTGGGAAAATTCATATTTCCAAAAATTATTAGAAAGTTTCTATAAAATCGGCCTCTAGAATATTATGTCTGGAGATGGATTGTTTAATGCTGTTTCTAATGATTTTTGAAAAAATCGAATTTTTCCAGAGTTTCAACGGGAAATTTTTACTGAATTTTTTTTCGGTGATAGATATTGATGTAACACTCTAGAGGCTGATTGTACTCCAATTTCAAAAATTTTTTTGGGGTTCGCCAATTTTCCAAAATTTTCAACCCGTATCCTACTTATGTTTGATGACCTTACTCATGATTTAATTATGTAAATGCAAAAATCGTCATTTCCTAGGAACACGATTACTTAAAAAATCAAAATTTCAAAACGGATGAACGATCGAATAATAGTATATTATTCAACGAGCATATAATGATAGCTGTTATTCACGAAGATGAAGTTTGCCGACATGAGCCGATAGGCGAGTGTCGTAAATCACAGTACACATATATATTATGTGTACTGTGGTCGTAAATCATCTGAGTGAATAACAGCCATTATATGCGAGAAGAATACGATACTTTGTCCACGACCGACAAATAACATCAAATCCTTTAAATAATCCAAAAATAATTTCCGACATTATGACGACATTACAACGACTCAATTTAATTATAATGAAAGCGGCAACAGACTACTAGATAAAATTTCAAAAATGATTTAAATTTTTTTTTAGTTATCTAAGTAATTGTACAGTAAGAATATTTATTTTAAACATTTATTTAACGAAAGGTTTTTTCTGTATCTTGCTCATTTCCCGGGTTATTTTTGTAGAAATAAGGTAAACACATTATGTATAAAAACGTAAATTTACGTTGGCCGTCTTTCGCTGTTGGAATGAAATATCGTAAATCTACGTGGCCCGTCCGTTAGGTGTTAAAAGTAAAATTTGAAAAATTTGTCAAGTGGATAGTAGGAAAAGAACGTCAAAATCAATATTTTTGTTAATTTGAGATTTCCCATTTTGGTGAATTTGTTAATTCCAATTGTTTGGGTCGGGCTGTTACTGTTTTGATAATTAAAAAACATTATATAATTTGCAATGTGAGGCGGCCATCTCACTAATGTACTTCTTACATATTTGATAAAACACTAATGTACTTTTTACATATTTGGTAAAAATGGTCGACGAATGCATAGATTTTCGAGTAATTTTTGTCTTGGTGTTGCGCACATTTACTAAAAAATCTGATCTAAGATCTTGCAAATCATCGATTTTCATGCAGCACATTTCATTAGGGCGACAAGCACCCAATATTTCCATTTATTGCCATTATTAATACAACCTAAAAGAAAGAAAGAAATTATTAAAATTAATCAATGACAAATTGCCAATGTTATTGACTATTGGACTTTTTAAGAAAAGGCTACTAGATAAAATTTCAAAACTTGCAGTGAATAATGGATATCATTATAATTGAACAAACAGACGTATAATGTGTATATTATCAGAGCCTTCTAGAGTATAGAGCCATAATCATTATGACGTATTTTTTAGAAGCTTTTTTAGTGGTATAACTTTTCACTTATTTCCATAGGAATCCATAGTAAAAATGGTGTTTTTTAGCTTCAAGTTTTTCATTGAAAAAAGCAAAAATGTTACAAAATTTGTACACAAAAGTGTTCTACATATCTTTAGCAACAATATACAGGAATGGTATATTGGTATTAAGTAAATATTAATTGCAGAAAAATTAAAATTAAATTATTTCTAAAATATATTTTTCGAACTTTCATTTTGAAAAATACATCAAAGTTGGCTCTGACGAATTAAAATAATACTTGCTACATTTATCTTTAGTTTTACTAGTGTACGTTAGATGTCTCAGATTTATACAGAAAAATACGAAAAAAATTGTTTAATCACAAAATTATGACACGTTCTTAATATTTAGAGAATTTGTTTTGATTTTCCTACAATTTTTGAACTTAAATTTCCCCAGGTGGCGATTTTTGGTACGGTTTTTAAAAATGTTTACTGCCCACTGCCATCTATGTATAGTGGCTTAATGCACATAATTTGTAGTAAGCTTTCCTTTTTAATTTGACCAGAAAGCTGTTGTTATGAACTTTTTTTTATATTTTGGTTTAAATAAACCAATTATTACAAGAAAATGAAAACGATTTACTTAAACGAGATTTATATATGTTGATATTCAAACATTTATGAAAATATTTCAGAAATCATAATAAGGAATTTGCAACGTTTTCATTTACAAATTTGTCTTCGGAAAAAAAGTGATTTCCCATATGTTTTATGTGTTTTACTATGGAAATTTTGGTTTTTTCCTCGTTTCTAATTCCCTTATAAAAGCTTCGTTTTTTAGATTATGGCTTGTATAATCAAGGTTGCTTTGATATTATACGTTAGTCGTGGACAAAGGCATTTTAAGCTTAATGATATCAAAAAGCTAAAATTTGTGGTCTAATTTGTTAAATTAAAACCTTTGTTAAAATATTTAATTAAGTATCTCAATCGGAGAACCTGTAATCACCTGTAAGGTTCCATTCCCGTACAACAATTTTTGGTATTATGAATACAAATAGTTATAAAATTGATCATCCTACTTAAAGTCGAAATAAGTAAATAATACATGTATTATTGTATTCCAGCTTTAACTAGTTTCATTATTATTTTATAAAAGCGTGTTCAAGCTTAGTTAATTTTAAATTAAAATACAAAACAAATTAACTTAGGTATCCAACTTATTGCTCAATGAACTTAAAATTCAACTTTTGAACGAGCAACACCTAAAAAATAATTGTGCAGTGAAAAATTTATAAATCAAAATATAATAGTTCCAATTAAATACATTTTTAATCATAATAACCATATAAATATAAGAACTCTAAATTAATAAAATTATCGTAATAAGTCAATTAATTAATCAATCATTTAAATATTGCAAATATTTTTTGTTTTACAATAAAATCCGTTTTAGTGCAACTGTTTATGATTTCATTCCTTTTGTGATAACGTTATTGTTATATACAATTTGTTTCTTTCAAATCCGTTATAGTGTACAAACTGTTTATTATTTAATTAAATTTCGGAAATCATTTTTGGTTTATTTTGATTGCTGTGTACACTTACCACAGATAATTTTTAAACTGTATTTGTACTATGTCTGAAACCTGTAACACTTGCTCTTCCAATATTACAAAGGGAAGATTTCCTGGTGTCAAATGTGGTGGACCTTGTATGAAACCATTCCATATCAAATGCGCTCGCATATCTGATGATCTCTACAAGGCATCAAAAATCGATCTGTGAATTGGTTATGTGAAGACTGTCGTACAACGTCAAACCAATCAATTATGGATGATGATCAGGTTGCGTCGGACTCGGCAAATATGAACGTTAGTTTATCCGATGTTATGACCCAGCTTAAACGCATGGAAATTAAGCTATCAGCACTTGAAGATTTAAAAACCATGGTTACATCGTTAAAATTTGAATATGAGGAAATCAAGTCGAAAGTTTGTGTTTTGGAGGAAAAATTGCTTGTGCCAGACAACAAATTACGTCTTTTGGAAGCTGAAATCGATAAACCAAATCAACAGCAAAATGTATCCAGCATTGTTATCAGTGGCTTACCATCTAACCATGAAGACATTCGTAGTTTAATAACTTGTGTTATCAAAAAAATAGGAGTGAACATAAATGGTGATCAAATAGTCTCAGTTGGGAAGATCGCTAAAAAAATTACTGTCAACGCTGCTGCAAATAAAAACCACTTCAAGCCATTGTTAAGAGATTTCTTTATTGTGAAACTAAACTCAACTGAACTTAAAACAATATTTTAATGCAAATGCGAAAACACAAATCACTGTCTACTCAAGATTTGGATGTATTTCTACCAGTAAACCATCCAGTCCAACGTATCTACATTATGCATCACTTAACAGCGTTCCAGTCAAATTTATACCGTGAGGCTAAAAATATAAAAACATTATATAAGTATAATTATTTATGGTGCAAAGCTGGACAAATATATTTATGGAAATCTGCAGGGTCTGATGTTCATCGAATTGCTTCGTTCAACGATATTTTTCGGATTAAAAACATTCACAAGAAAATTGAAGGCAATACAACTGATTGATCTATCTGGGAACCTGGAAATATATAGATTGTTAAGTATTGTGATTTATTTACCTGTACTAGCTCAGTTTTTATTTTATTTTATGTCGATTTCATCGCCACTATCAATTGTTTTGTCTATTTATATTTCCTTAGCAGATTTAATTATTCAAATTTTTTTGTGTTTAATTTCTTTTACGTTGGCACTATTGAATATTAATGCTATCAATGTAAAGCACGATATAAGTTATTTTTGGTGGTTTTACTCGTTTTTTGTTTTTTCTAATATTTTTAATTTTTACGTAAACATATTTTTTCTTATCATTAAGCGTATTTTAAATTTAACACGATATTTTATGATTATTGCTCTATATTATATTTTTGCTCAATTTATTATTATCATTGTTTGTAAGTTATTTTTGATTTGCATTTTTTATGAGTAGTAAATATAGTATACTGCACCAAAATATTCGAAGTTTAAGAGCAAATTTTGATATGTTTAGTACGTTTGTAGCCAGTCGGAATACTCAACCTAATTTGATTTTTGTTTCTGAAATTTGGATTTATTCAAACGAAACAACAGAATTCAATTTGCCTAATTACAGCTTTAAAGCTTGCTGTAATGATAATTACCGCGCCGGTGGAGTTGGTGTCTTTATACATAATAATCTAACAGTTATATCATGCTGTACTTGTAATTGGATTTCAGCTGATGTTCTTAGATTGGACATTCAACTAGGTAAAAATGTTTGGATTTTTCTGTGTTTTTACCGTTTTTGTAATAGTGATCTTAATGATTTTTGCAATGATTTAGATAATTTGCTGGGAACAATTAACAATAATAACATAGTGATCTTAGGTGATATTAATATAAATCTATTGAATAACGTAAGCTGTTTTAACTACCAAGCAATACTTGCATCATACGGATTCCTCAGTGTATCTAACAATCCAACTAGGAGTCTATCATGTTTAGACCATGTTTTTGTTAAATCCAGTAGTACATATACTTTCAGTATTGATAATTTACCAATACATTTTTCCGATCATAATTTAATTACTCTCAATATTTGGGCAGAATCGAATAGACCTGTGATATGTTACAGTGGAAAGAGTTCTAAAGTGAATTATGACAAACTTAGAGATCGTCTCCTAGTTGAAAACTGGGATCTTGTTTAAACGACGATTAGTCTCTTACCTTGGTAAAATAAAATTTTTTAGTGATCACCAATTTGGATTTACAGAAGGAAAATCTACGGAAGAAGCTCTCTTAAATTTTCTGAGCAATATTTATTTAGCAATTAACAACTCTCAGAAATGCTCAGCAGTATTTTTGAATATTTCAAAGGCATTTGATACTGTTAACCATGACATACTAATAATGAAATTGTCAAGTATTGGTGTTAGAGGCAAATTATTAGATTGGTTTATAAGTTACCTTCGTAAGCGTAGTCAAATTTTAAAAATTAATAACGTGAATAGTCCTCCAGGTCTTCTAAAATGTGGTGTTCCTTAGGGCTCAGTTTTGGGGCCCTTATTGTTTTTAATTTATTTCAATTCTATCTTTGAAATTAATCTTAGAGGGTGTGCTACAGCGTTTGCAGATGATTTGGCTTTGACATATGCGTCTATTGATTACGTTGATATTCAACGGTTTATCAATATTGATTTATGCACTCTAAGTAAATGGTTTTTTTATCACCGACTTGTTGCTAGTGAAAAATCTAGAATTATGCATTTTAGATGGCCCGACATAACAGTTGATCAAAACTTTTTCAAGTATCACGTATACCCGTGCGATAAGAATCCATGTTTTGGGCAATGTTTTGATTTGCCCTGCATAAATGAGTTTAAATACTTAGGTGTAACAATTGACTCACAGCTAAATTGGACCTCCCACCTAACTAATATCAGAAAAATTGTTATTACTGCAGTGCATAAATTTTATAATCTTCGACCTTTGTGCCCTTCTTTTATTTTAAGAAGGTTATATCATGCTCTTGTTGAATCTATCTTAATGTATGGTATAACTAGTTGGGGTGGAATTTACTTTGCTAATATTGCAGATCTTTTTATAGCGCAAAAAAGAATTATCAAATTAATTTATGCTTGTCCAAGAAATACACCCACTATTCCGCTTTTTCGCGAGTTAAACTTGTTGCCTCTAAGGTATTTGTATGTTTTTAAAGTATTGAAAATGTTTTTTGTTCGTAGCAATAGTTATCATAGTCGAATATACCACGTGTATAATATGAGAAATCCAAACAATTTTGTCGGTCTTCGTTGTAATAGTGAAAGGTTTAGAAGATTTTATTTATATATGGCACCTTATTGGTTCCATCTTTTACCTAAAAATGTGAAAATGCTTCCATCTGCGCAGAAACATAAATTTAACAGGGAAATTCGGACTTGGTAACTTGACATCGATGATATCGAGCAATACTTTTAGTCTAAATGTTAAATTACATTATGTTCTAATGTGCCGTTGTGTAGTTAAATATATCTATTTTAATAAAACTGAGCTTGTATTTTGTTGAAGATTATTGTTAATTATGTAACCAAAGAATATTATATAAATTTTAATTAAAATTTATTTTAAATTGCGCCACTACAGACATAATGTCTATAGGAGCTATACTTTATTTCATATTTTATTATGTTGTTTCAACTAGCTTTTAATTTTATATTTATTTTATTATATATTATTATTTATAATTTATAATTTATTATTTATAATAATGCCCATTTACAACCAATAAAAATTCAGATTAACACAGTTTAAGCAGCGGCAAATACTTTGTTTTGTACGTACTGACAGTGCTGAGCATCCCGCATTGACAACATTTCTGTTTAATTTATTTTTACTGATTGCAGGAATTTCTAGCTTCTGAAACCGGCAAATAATAAAATGTTCAACCAAAATCGTCACATAAGTCAAATCCACAAAAGCCTTGTTGGTTTTTTCTAACGGACATTTTTTCGATTTGATGTGAAGATAAAAGAGAATCAAAAGTTCCACCCGCATACGCAGCAATCTCTTCATAACTCCTAAACATATAACGTGCAGATAGTCATAAGCAAATTGATCTATCATATTTATGGGAAGCTCTTCTAAAATGGAAGTGGTTCTATGATGATTTTCGTCAGATTCATTTCGAAAAGAATCATTTGTTCTTATTGTTATTCGGTTTTCAGGAAATGTCATTCGATTTTTAGCATTTCTTGTATACATCGATTGTACCCAAAATGTGCTGCATCCGATTTAATACCCAAAATACTGGATATGGTTGGTGTATCGGAAATAAAATTACCAATTTTAATATAAATTGAATTAGTTTTGTAAATAAAATTTAAACATATATCTTGCAATTCTTGAAAGAACGGTCTTATAAAGTAATTTAATTCGGCTGTTTTTTTAAATTCATGATAAATTTCTATTATGAATATAATTTTGCTGATTGAGGTTTTGCCTAAAATTACCCAAAAACAACTATTTGAGCTCTTGCTAATTTTCAAACCATCAACATTAAAATCGAGTAAAATTTCGGTTGGTAGGCCTTCTTTGTTTGATAAAATTCTGTCTGTATAGAGCCAATCTAATTCCTATATGAACATCTTTCTTGATTTACATCCACCACCGTTTTCTTGGTAGGCATATTTAATACATATCGGTTGTCTATTGGGAAGCGGGGATAACCATGCGTTTTAAAAAAATTAAAATTTCATCTAAAGCTGTAATTTCAATGTGGTCGGTCGTTGACGCTTGAAGAAGGAGGACGTGTTTTTGTCGTCTTCTTCGAGAAAATTTTAATTTAATTCATTTTTAGTTAATTTTGTTTTTGTAATGTAGTGTAAAGTGTTTAAATATATAATTAATTTATGTATTTTTATTTAATTTAATTAAGTGAAAAAATTTATGCATAAAGTGAACAATAGTGAAAATTGAAATTTAAATATTAAATATGGACAAGACCAACTCTATCCTTCTCCGTATGTGCCATATTATGTAAGCTATCCGAAACAGATTGATTAAAATTCAAAGGAATATACGGACGATTAACCTTAGTTGAAGTTTCACACTAGAAGATCCTTTAGTATCTTGAGCTTTACTCTAGAAAGAGTATTTACAGTTTTGACAAATGATTTCAATTCTTGATCAGCCTCTTGAAGTTGAATCAGTTTATTTAGATCAATGCCAATTTGCACTATTGATGAAATATCCAGAACAAAAGATCGGGATGGGATAAGGTATCCGCAACTAAATTGCTATTACCTTTAATATGTCTTCATTTGTGAATTGTGGTATGTAATCTTGCTGTCGATCTTGATGGGGGGCTACGTTCGGATTCGATAGTAAGACGGTTGTAAGTGGTTTATGATCTGTGTAAACTATAAAATCACGGCCTTCCACAAAATTTCTGTAACGAGTAGCGAGTAGTTTGCGATTAAATGCGGAATATTTTTTTGTTCGGCTGGGGAAAGCTTTTTCGGAATATAACCTAAGTCAGTCCAAATGAATGGGATTCTCTGTAGCATTCTACGAAGATTTTATTAAGATAATGTGAAGTGGAGCTAAATAATTTACTAATTTTGGTAAAATGGATGATATGTAATATTTTTTAATTCATATAAACTTTTACATGTGTTGAATTGATGTTGGTTCCGGGAAATTTCGAATAATTTGCACTCGGTTTTTCTGAAGGCTGAATTCCTTCAGGTGTAATTTTATGACTTAGAAAGTTTAGACTACTGATACCAAATTGACATTTTGAAGGTTTGATATTGTTTCCGTAATCAATTAAATGTTCAATGAGATTGTTAAGATATTCAATGTGTTGTTTTTTTCATAACTTGTCACTAAGATATCATATGTATACACAAACACGAAATTTAGACCTTTAGTAACTACATCCACAAATGTTGAAACGTATGTGCAACGTTTCTCATTCTCACGAATTGAAATAGTACAATTGGAACTATAATGGCAGTCCTAAGGATTATCTTCTAAACCCACTGGAATCTGATGGGAAGCTCTTATCAAATCGATCTTTAAATATGTTACAATTTCATAGTGCCTATAGGAGTAGTATGGATAGGGATAATGGTCTGGCATTGTTATTGCATTTAGCAGTTTATAATCACCTCAAGGCCTCCAGTCGTTACTGTCTCTTTTCGGTACCAAGTGTAATGGGGAAGAATCACTGAATCTGGATGGTTGATACAAGACAGTTTTGTATAGTTCCGGCGCATGTTACATTAACGCTGGATGAATTTAGCTTTCCGAAGCATTACTTTTGTTTTTCGAAAAGAGATACTTGTATATTATTAATTGTCGAAGCCACAATTAATTTTAGTACTTTTTCTAGTTTTAATAAATCGATTTCTTGATCTGCTGCGATCAAAGTATTCCTATTTCCAGTCTTAATTTCATTAATACTAAGCTTAAATTCCTCTATTAAAGTTGAAGAGCCCTAAGTGAAACAAGTTTGGATTGTGAATTGGTACTAATTACAGAAACTGTTGGTATTTATGGCGTTCAGATCCATTTACTGCTTTTGAAGGTCCTGCAAAATTCTCTAAATGTCGATACAATTCTGATGGCGATTCGATTGTCTATATTAGTTGTAGTAGAAGGTTGTTTCCAGCCGTTTTGGTTTCTGATAAAGTTTTTCGTTTTATTATCTCTAATTTGGGTTTCTCGTGTCTATCTACTTCGTCTATTGATATTGTTATAATATCGGACACAGACGTTATGATGTCTATCGGAAGAACACTGGCTTTATGAAAATATTTTTGGAAATTGGCTTAAATGCGTTTCATCTTGAAAATGTGCTTGAATATCCTTGAACCATATTTAGGGCATATGATGCCAGGAATGTGGTGGTGTAGTGTTTTCAACTGTTTGTATGTCTTGTTGATTCGCAATGTCGTTACCGTTTGCACTGTTTATTTCCACCAGGTTATCATCATCGTTATACATTTTACTACGAACTATGTATATGTAATTGCGTGCAATTATCTGTTTGTTAATAAATAACACGACCTTGATTAGAAATATGTACAATTGTACAGCTTCCGATGTTTCGTGATGTTTCCGCTATGATGAGATGAGTTGATTTTGCAGTTTGAGGTTCATGAAAATTGCAAAAATGTGCAGATGAGGAGATTTGGTGGTCGGGATATCCAATTATTTTAGTATTTCTGGAGCTCATTGGATCACGTCGGGTTTATCAAATATAATTATGTTTCCATAATAATTATCAAATTACGTTATTCTTTATAGAATTATACTTATGTTCACGAGCTCCAACTACACGAATTAATATTTGATTTGAATTTTCAGAGATATTGGTGATCATGGTGTTGAATTTAATTAATTATTTGTACTATAGCAAATTTACAAACTAAATAATGGGGGATTTAACTGTGATTTAATAATGTTAATTTAAATTCTAAAGTAGTATTTAATGATAGTTAACTTATTTCGACCTTGATTTTTAGAAATATTCGTAGAAACCCAACGCAGACTCACAGAAATTTAAAGCATCCAGCGGAAGGGTAGTTTTATAAATTTTGTTGTTTTGAGTTTTATCCTCCTAAATTACAGAACATCAGTTCTAAATTCATACTTTAGAAACTAATTGGTGTCTTTTAATTTTAATTTTGAGTAATGGTAATATTAATTGTAATTCATTACAGAACAGTCATCACAGATTAAACTTCTATACTTTAAGTGGCAGGTTCACGGAAATGCTTCATTTATAATAGTAGTTTTGAGTTAAAATATAGTTTTAGGGATGGATTGGCTACGTTGAGATTCCACGATGAAGGAACCGGGCGTGGCACCCTATTTAATTAGTTCGTCAGTTATTATTTATTAACATAAGTTTGAAGAGTATCTAAAGGGGTTTCTGTCGTAGTTTACTGATTAATAACTTAATTTTCAGAATTTAACATAGTTCCAGAATTAATCATTTTATAGGGCTTAAATTTAATCCTGATTTTCAGAATAAAGTTACAGCCTGATCCAACTCTCCAGAGCCAACAAGAAGTTAATAAGCTTGTAGTTTAGAAATTGTGCTGTCTTATGCTAACTATTTTAATTATATATATTACTAACAATTTTACTAACTATCGACTGCATGGGTGGCTGAAACCGGCTCGAGTCAATAATACTAACATTCCTTTCCTATCCCACGGTTTTGTTTTGTGCAAAGGGTGTACGGTAGATCCGGCGCATCCGGGAATCTTGCTGAGGCTTGGTCGTACATCCGTATCAATCAATCAAATCAAATCTAAAGCTGTCATTTCAATGTTATTTCGTAACGCTAAACAGTAAAAGTTAATTTGTATTTCCTTTTCCCAATTACCGATATTGCCATCATTGTCATCATTTACAATGTTGAAACGATTCATGAAATTCTTGTCGCGGTTCAAAAAAAATTCTTCATCGACCTCGCTCTCAAAGTTCTGGTTCACCACTTAATACGTCTTCTACAGATGCTTACATGGTAAATGTTCTGCAGAACTATCGGAGAAAATACCACCATTCGTTACAACAACAAGAGTAACAAGAGGAACAACCAATGCACATAGGTTTACGGTGAAGCTCTCGAAACCTCGAACTGAAGAAATCAAGCGCGAATTTATATACCGAACATCAAAAAAGTGGAATTCGCTAATACATTTCAAATTTCCGAAGGAATATAAAATGAATAAATTTAAGGTAGCTATTAATCTTTACTTGCAGGATCGCACATTGGGTGCAGAAGCTCTGACAGTTACAAGGAGCTAGGACCGTTAATAAGTCCGCTCTGCACCCAATTAAAAAAAATTGATAAAAAAAAAAAAAAATTTGAATTACCCCTAGTCAGTAACCCACAGTTAGATCACTGCTTGCATCCACGTTAAATATACTTTTTATTTGCGGAATTGTTTGATTATTTGTACTAGTGCAATCCACTTCACGGACAATTTCTGTTTAATTTGTAAACGGATTTAATATCGAGTTAGTCTTTTTTCGTTTTTGAAATGCTAATTTTTAGTCATTTTCGTCTCCTATTCCGTTTTTCTAGAAAAACCGCGGTTTTCAGCTATTTTTAGTCTAAAAGGTATGGCAACTGTATGTTTTATGCTTCAATTCATGGTCTAATCTGTCTCTACTTTGTATTTGATTAACCAAACTGAGTCATTTGGTCAACCACGTATTGGTACATTTTACCTATATTTGCTGTTAGCCGAAAATTTAGAGCCGTTCCAGTCTTTAGATGTAAAATATGGCTTGTGATTCAATTCAGAATCCATTTTGAGCCTATTTGGTGTTTGGGAATTCAGCGATTCTCGTCTACAATTTGTATTTAAATACAATTCGTGGTCGTGCTCGCCTTTCTTTTTGGAAATGTATAGCCCTTTTTGTCTCATTTATTTAGTATCAATTTATGGTATTGACATTTTTTGTCTCTAACAGAATTTTTTTTTAAGTTCTTATCATGATAGAGACAAAAATGTCGCTTTGGATGAAAATTGTTTTAGGGGATTATGGGCTAGATACTCGATACTCAGAAAAGCAGATAAGCAGTTATTTTTTGCGAATTTGTTTCTAAATTTCAGAAAATGGGCTACTTTAACGCACTTTAACGTTTGTGCTGAATACAAAAATATATTTTACTTTACTAAAATAATTGAGTAGTTTACGCAAGCAAATTTTCGATTAGCATTTCCGCCATATTTGCAGAGTTGCGAATTGCTAGAGTATCGAGTATCTGGCCCTATATCTGAGAATTTTAAAAACTATTGCTACCGGACGTGTGAAACCGAACCTAAACTCCTATAATCGCCTTTTTTCAGGAACCAACGACCGAGCAATAAAACAAATGTAAATACTGCTGAAAACCGGTTCTTTCTGTCATTTTGCTACAGACCTATATAGAAAAATAATAATCCGCTAACATTTCTTATTTTGAATATAAAAAAAAAACTAAATGCAAAGCCCAATTAGGCCATCAAAACAATTAAATCAAATTATTTATTTAATGCAACAAAAACAAAAATGACATTTGCCTTTTTTTAATTTATAAAACGGAAAATCCTTTTACACAAATTCAATCCCATATTGTCAATTATTAATTTGATTTAATTAAACTTTTTCATTTTATTTATATCGATCATTTTTTATAAAAAGCTACATCGTTGTACAAATATGTATTTCGCAAAGCTTAATATAATTTGTATTTTTCCGATGTTTTCCATTTTTTATTTTTTTTTTATTCATAAATTTGAACATACCAAACAATTTATTGGTAAAACATACCAAACAAAAAAAGTTAAAATCTGCAAATCCATGAATATTCATTAGTAGAAACGAACAAATTCGTAAAAAATTAAAACTTTTGAAATCAATGCGATTTAATTTTTCAGAAAAACTAGCATTAAATAAATTTATAATAAAAAACGACAACATTAATTTGTTTGTGTGTGTATCGTGTGTGTGGGACTGATGATGAATCTCGTTATATTTTTAGCATTGCACCCGTTTCAAAAATCTGAATTTATATGAAAATAGAGGGGATTTAATGGTTATACCGATAAATAAAATTTGATGTAAAATACTAATTAGAATAGATCAGATTTATGTCTCGAAATGATAAGGTTAGAAATGAGACGATTAAAATCCATTTCCATTAAAATTCAAAAAATTAAACGAACAGCTCTTCAAAATTCCCCAAATTTTACTAAGTTGGTTCATGATAACAATTTAACTGTAGCTCATTTATCGCTCGTCGTGTCCTTCCATGCGGTATAACTTTATAATATCAGCTCATTTATATTTAAAAATTATCGATCTGTTAAATGGTCCTGTAGAGCAGGCTTTATATTTGTTACTACCAGTTGGAGAAACTCTTCGTCCTTGTGTGGGATACGGCAGTTTCAATTAACTCGTTTAGATTATCTTTATGTTGTAAATACATTTCAATGGAAGTCAGCAAATCCGTAGAAGATTTTAATACAAGAAGGGCCTGATCTTGGTAACTCTGTGATTGACAAGCGTGTTTTAATCGACTACGAAAATGTATCAGACACTAGGTGATTTGATGAGCTAAAGTGCTTTAGTCTTCGGCATTCTGATCTTTTAAACCGTTCAGTTCTTGCTTTAATCGGAAAAGTTTCATACGGCCATATTCAATTTTTGTATCCGGCCTTGTACAAGCTTTTGGATGCATAGAATCTTTTTCTGCTGTTAACTGACCATTAAAAACTGCATTGCATTTTCGACCTGTATTATGTTTATGTTGTTGAGTGACAAACTGACAGACTGACAGACTGAAAAACTGAGCGACTGATAGACTGACAGAAAGACAGTCTGACAGACAGATAAGCTGAAACTCTGAGAGACTTACAGCCTGAAAGACTGACAGACTGACCGAGTGACAAACTGACAGACTGAGAGACTTTATTTCGAAAACTACTTTTTCGGATTCAGGTGACCTCCAAACAGATAATTTTACAAAAATTTGCAAGGTTGAAAATCTGCATACTTTATTTTACAGCTTGTGCAACAACACTAACATAGTTCCTATCTTTGTTCAGTTCCGTTGCAACAGCGCTCGGTCGAGCCGATCTCGCAATTGAATTGACTTTTTTAAATTATAAATTTCAAGATTTCTTTAGGGCAGGAGATATGGTATCTAACACGGTGAATAAGAGTCCTGATGAGTATGAACCTCGACTTGATTACATTAATTTAACACAAAATATGGTGCAATGAACAAAATAAGCAATCCTTGGTGCGGAAAGAAATGGAAAGACGAACCTCCTGGTACGTTTTTCGCTGGAGGTAAAGTCTCTTTGTCATAGCTTTAAGTACTACCGGCATCAATAAAATAATTAATTCATTTCCTCGATAACGCAAGAACGAACAATACTCTGTAAAACTAGTACCAGAGCTTCATCGTTCGCATGATCCTCTGCAATATCCTCTTATGTCTTCTACTCTCATGTTAGAGAGTAGACCTCGGAGGTGGGGATACATAAATCCCATTCAAAAATTTTGTGTTAGAAATGGCAATGACATATGAAAGCCTGGCTATGTAAATGTATCTGTCGATGAAAAACAATTTTGCGAACTATTGATTCTCTAATTTCTGAAGTTTCTCCAAACATTAATGATCATTCACAGAAACCATACCATTGTCTTTGTAAAAGAGCGATCATGT
Source organism: Tipula helvola (assembly GCA_963556165.1). Lineage (NCBI taxonomy): Eukaryota > Metazoa > Arthropoda > Insecta > Diptera > Tipulidae > Tipula > Tipula helvola. The sequence goes on from OY744481.1 coordinate 71,907,471, forward strand.
AAGAGGAGGAAACAAGAAATGCCGATCAATCGATACTGCAGTGAACGCTGAAGATGCTGTTGATCATCCACAAGAATTTTTAAATTTACTCAATCCAGCTAGCTTTCCACCACATAGCTGGCAGCTTAAAGTCGGAGTTAATGTAGTATTACTACGTAATCAAATTCCTCTGAAACTGTGTAATTACCCGTCTGCAGATTAAAGCTAACCATAATAAAGTCATTGAAGCTAGTACAATCACAGGCTCAGCAGCTCGATAGGTTGCTTTCTTATCCTGTATACCAATGATTCCCAATTAAGGTTTCATTTGCAATAACAAATAAATTGAGCTCAATGTCAGACACTCAAATATGCTTGAATTGATTAACGGTCGGACTGTTTTTCTCATGACTGGCCTTTCACTAACTGGTAAATCAGAAAACCAGTTTATATACTTTTACCACATCGTATCCCAAAATCAAAAACAATTTGTATATTCCGAAAAACTCTCGTTATTAACAATCAGTGAAAGTTAACTAAAATAAACAAATGTCGTGCTTCAAATGCTCTTCTAAAATAGTTCGTAACACAGCTAATAGTTACATTAGCTGCTCATCATGTTTGAACATCTACCATACTAAATGTGTGTCCTTAACCAATACTGACATGGATTATTACAAACAACATAAAATAAATTGGTACTGTGAAACTTGTGATAACAAAAAATGGGCAAATAGAAATGCTGATTCTCCTTTGCCAGTTACTCAGAAAAAAACTAATTTGGATTCACCTGATTTGGATGAAGGAGGTGAGAAACGTATGATGGATAAAATGTACAACAAATTAAATCAAACTATTGTCAACATGAATCAACGGTTTGACGCATTGGATGAATCTTCGAAACTTAGATTTAGCGGTTTAGAAAACGCTCAACAGTTTGCTGCCAGCACATTAGAACAGCTGCGTATTGATTTTAATTTGGCAATGGATGAGATTAAACAATTAAAACTACAAATTGCCAGTATCGAAGATGAGTGTAAATCTCTCCGCTATCGCGTAAATAAACTAGAAGCTTTATGTGACCTCCCAATGCAACAAAAACTTGTAAACAATATTGTTATCGCTGGAGTTCCCAAGAATAATTTTGACAACAATGAATTGGTCACGAGGATTTTGTCAACTTTGCAACCTGATTTCGACAAATCACTTATCACGGATGTCATTAAACTTAAGACGGATAATTTAACAGCTGCTCCTTCATCAACAGCAACAACTTCAACAATAAAAACATACATCGTTAAACTGTCGACTCTTGAGATTAAAACCAAAATTCTGGATAAAGTGAAAAGTTTAAAAACTCTATCTACAAACAACCTAAACTTTGATTTTAAAACATCTACACCAATTCGAATATTTATTATGCATAATTTAACAGCTTACCAGTCGATATTATATAAAGATGCGAAACAAGTTAAGCAGGAGCTCAATTTTCGCTTCTTATGGATCAGGGATCGTGTTATTTTGCTGCGTCAAGATTTTGGTAAGAGGGCATTTTACATTCGTTCGCCTAACAATCTGGATGATGTTAGACGAACTTTTCATGCAGATCCGCTCCACCAGAACCTCACCATTTCACAACGATTTTAGGTTAAGTACTTTACATCACGTTTTATCTCTGCACATCACAACATATGAAATATTTTTTGGTATTTGTATTCCCCGAATGTTGGCAATTTGTTTCGTAATACCATAGACAATCATAATAGATCTCTCATTTGACTAAAAACACAAAATAAAAATAAAAATTTTCCATTCAAATGTTATCGATGTATTGCATATACGTATTATATTTGCAACGCATTCTAAAATCATTGCCTTATAAAATACACAACACAACGATACATTGGAATTATCAGAAGTTTTTGTTTTTTTCCATTAGTTACTATGAAATGAGAAATCTAGTATGAATGTCTATGGTAATACGTTTCACCAATGATAATGATGATTCATTCAGTACAAAAATATGAGGTAAAAAATAGGGTGCCCCCGATGCATTATGTAGGGTTCCTTTGATATATACGTAAATATTTTGCGTACAAATTATATGCAAATAGTTTAACTTTAATGTGCCGGTTTCTATTCTTCTACGTGTTATGCAAAAGTACCGTATATAAAGAAAGGGGAGGGTTTCCTAGTTTTTTTTATTATTTGTACTGAATGACTCATCCCTAATATACTATGATCTATGGTTTCACGTTACGTGGAATTGTTTTTTGTAATTTATGCCGTCTTACTTTGGTAAAAGTTATTCCTATCCGGATAGGAATGAAATTTTGCCCAAAGTAAGAGCAATTCTTATTCAGAATAATTTTTTGTTTTACTTTCAACAGTTGGTACCAAGCTCTAAAATATAATTTATTATTTAGAATTTTAACAAATATAAAGTAATGATATCAAATTATTGAATAAGGTATAATTATTCCAAATGATAATTAATAAAATTTAATATTCTGATTTATCGAAAAATTGAAAATTGTTATTTACTACCAACTCATAAAACTAAATATATCTAATATATGTACTCTAGTGGTAAACATTACAACTAGGAGAAGAAGAGAATTTTGCTATTCCTTCTTCTCAGCGGAATGAATCTCTTCATTCCGGAATGAAAATACACGGCATTGTTGTTGTAAAATTGCCAAAGTAAGACTACATTAGTTTATTTTCAAAAAATTCTTTTGGTTTAGTTCATGCTCGATCCATATTCAATTATGTTCAAACCGTTCAAACCACGTATGTATTTTCGGGTTTTAATTTATTTCAGCTTTTTATTTGTATTTATTTTAATATTATAGATATTTTATTTTTAATAATTTATTTTTAGTAACTATTTTAATTATTTTTACTTTATTTTACAATATATCGCGACATATTTTTGTTATTACACAACTTAGTTTATGGTTGCTTACATAATATTATTTTTTTGTTTTTGTCAATGCCACTATTTGCAGACAATTTTATTTCAATATATGTTTAGTTTATGGTTAACACTTTAATGAATTCAAACAACACCTTCAATTTTTCAGTTGTTCATCAGAACATTCGTAGTTTACGTGAGAATTTTGATAAATTTATTTCTAATTTATATGGTTTTAATGACCTACCATCGGTTATATTTTTATCTGAGATATGGATTTATGATTTTGAATTAAGTTTGTATAACAAACCCTAATTATTCTATAATTTTGGGTGTTGCAATAATAATTAAAGAGCGGGTGGTGCATGTGTCTTTTATAACAGTGGACTGAACTGTTCTTGCAAATCGGTTTCTTTAAATTCGGCGGACATAATTAAATTGTCGTTATGTATCAACAATGTGAACTATATATTTTTATTTGTGTATATCGTTTGCAATTCGTTCCTGTTTCAATTTTTGTTGGTGAATTTTCTGATTTTATTCAGAATATTAAAAACAATAATGTTATTATTGTGGGTGATTTTAATATAGATATTCTAAATTTCCCACCTTCGAGTGATGAATATATGTTTTTAATGTTATCAAATGGCCTCCTATCATTAATTAATAAACCTACTAGGATAACAAAACATTCTTTGACATGTATTGATCATTGTTTTGTCCGTTCTGATTATTCTTGTAAGGTTTCTGCGTCTTTATATAATTTATTGCTATCGGATCATCATTTAATCAGTGTATTTTTAGAAGTAAATGGTACTGCGAATGTCTTAAAGAAAAATTATGTGACCTCTATTGCTCGTAGGGTTGATAATCATCTCCAATTTTGGTGCATTTTATCAATCAAAGTTTTTGAATGGGAGTATCCCCGATTCTTTGAAAACTGCAGTTGTAATTCCTTTATTCAAAAAGGGTGATAAACTACTTAAGGATAATTATCGTCCTATTTCTTTACAGCCCACAATTATGAAAATTTTGGAAAAGGCTTTAAAGTTGCGGGTTGATGCCTTCTTTTCTAAATATAATGTTTTAAATAATTGTCAATACGGCTTTAGGTCTGGAAGGAATACTGAGTCAGCTCTAATTGATTTTTTGAATGGGGTTCACATTAATTTAACTGTGAAAAAGTGTGTTGGTGCTGTTTTTATTGATATTAAGAGGGCATTTGACATGGTTGACCACAAATTACTTTTACGAAAGCTTTACATGTTTTTTTAAAGTAAAGATTGATAATTCGTTTAGCATGCCGTTTAAAGCTGATTTTGGAGTTCCGCAAGGTTCGGTCCTCGGTCCTGTGTTATTTCTTGTTTATATTAATTCTATATTTAATTTGGATTTAAAGGGCAAAATTATTGCTTTTACTGATGATATGGCACTAAGCTATTATGGTTCAAGTGCTTCGGAATTATCAAGCCATATTAATTCTGATATGAAAACAGTACGATCTTGGTTTGATGATCATTCCATGATTTTAAGTGATAAAACTAAAATTATGTTTTTTAGATTAGCTGGGGATCCATATTCGAGTTTTGTTCCAAATATTGTTTGCCATGTGGAGAATTGTAATTTAGTTAATTGTAGTAACTTTTGCATTCCAATCGAACATGTTTACAATTTTAAATACCTTGGTTTGCATTTGGATGCTAACTTAAATTGGAAACCTCACTTTCAAAAGATCAAAGAGAAACTAAATTGTTCTTTACGTACCATGTATATGCGCGCCAGTTATGCCAGAGCCTTCTAGAGTATAGAGCCATAATCATTATGACGTATTTTTCAGAAGCTGTTTTAGTGGTATAACTTTTCACTAATTTCCATAGGAATCCATAGTAAAAATGGTGTTTTTTAGCTTCAAGTTTTTCATTGAAAAAAGCAAAAATGTTACAAAATTTTTATACAAAAGTGTTCTACATATCTTTAGCAGCAATATACAAGAAGGGTATATTGGTATTAAGTAAATATTAATTGCAGAAATATTAAAATTAAATTATTTGTAAAATATATTTTTCGAACTTTCATTTTGAAAAATACATCAAAGTTGGCTCTGACGAATTAAAATAATACTTGCTACATTTATCTTTAGTTTTACTAGTGTACGTTAGATGTCTCAGATTTATAGAGAAAAATACGAAAAAAAATTGTTTAATCACAAAATTATCACACGTTCTTAATATTTTGAGAATTTGTTTTGCTTTTCCTACAATTTTTGAACTTAAAATTTTCCCAGGGGCAATTTTTGCTACGATTTTTAAAAAATTTGTACTGCCATCTATGTAATGTATATTGCCTTAATGCACACAATTTGTAGTAAGCTTTTCTTTTTTATTTGACCAGAATGCTGTTGTTACGAACTTTTTTTTATATTTTGGTTTAAATAAATCAATTATTACAAGAAAATGAAAACGATTTACTTAAACGAGATTTATATATGTTGAAATTCAAACATTTATGAAAATATTTCAGAAATCATAATTAATAATTTGTAACGTTTTCATTAACAAATTTGTCTTAAGAAAAAAAGTGATTTCCCATATGTTTTATGTGTTTTACCATAGACATTCATACTAGATTTCTCATTTCATAGTAGCTAAAGGAAAAAAACAAAAACTTCTGATAATTCCAATGTATCGTTGTGTTGTGTATTTTATAAGGCAATGATTTTAGAATGCGTTGCAAATATAATACGTATATGCAATAAACCGATAATATTTGAATGGAAAATTTTTGTTTTTATTTTCTGTTTTTATTCAAATGAGAGATCTATTATGATTGTCTATGGTTTTACTATGGAAATTTGGATTTTTTCGTCGTTTCTAATTCCCTTAAAAAAGCTTCGTTTTTTAGATTATGGCTTGTATAATCAAGGTTGCTTTGGTTATGCCCGTCTCACATTTTATTAAATTTTTATTATGCATGTGTTGAATCTAGGCTTTATTATGGATTACCTTGTTGGGGCGGGGTTTATTTGAATACATTGGGACCATTATACATTTTGCAAAAACATATTGTTCGTGTTATGTTTTTGAACAATCGTCGTGATCGTTCTTGGCCAATTTTTTTGGCTTGTAAAATTTTACCATTGCAACATCTATATGTTTTTAAAGTCTTAAAATTGTTCTTCTCTAGAAGTGGGCACCGAATTCTTAGATTAAGTACAGTTTACGACATTCGTAATAATTACATATACTTCGTTTCAGTCCCGGCTTTTATTAGTGAAGCTTATCGCAAGTACTACTTAGTTTCGGCCCCCACATTTTTTAATCGTTTGCCACTTCTATTACGTAAATAAATTAGTTATGAATTTGATTAAGGATTGGTTGTTTGAAAATCGTGATATTGGCTGTATGTTTACAAAATAAAATAAAATTATATTTTGTGTTTGTCGATAAAATCGATAAAAATCGATGGCTTTATATTTTATTTAAGTTGTATTTTTTGTAATTTTGAATTTTAAGGTTATTCGCTACTGCCTTTTGGTATAGAATAACATATCTTCATAACCTTATGTTTTAATTAGTTTTTCAGTGTTTTATAAATTTGTTTATACTTTTTAAGGTTGTGAGTTATAAATAAATAAATAAATAAACTGTAATTGTATTATGTATTTACAAACACAACTATAAAATCAATAAATCCGAAAATAAAAAATATATAAAATTGTCACAAAAATAAAGCTTTTTCAATTTAAATAAAATAAAAAAATATATGAGAAAATATATAAAAAATAAAAAAATAGAAAATTAAAAATAAAAATAAAAGTAATTTTATTTATTTTTATCATAATAATAAATAGAGATAATAATTATATCACAATTCCTAGTTCTATGCCTATCAAGCGGGTGAAGCCGTGACGGGGAGTGCTAGTTTTATATATACAGCCGAGTTAAGGTTACAACAAAATAAAGAAAATCTGAAAAAATCACAAAGCTCGGTAGAAGTTTCGTAGGTTTTTAGAAAATGGTAATTGCAGAATTATGATTTAGGTAATATCACACATAGCTATAGAGTTACAAATTGGCCTGAGGGGAAATTTCAGTAAAATAATGAAAAAATAAAATTAGCACGAAACCATTTTTGTTATCATATCTCATCAGCAGAAATAAAAAAAAATATTTAAATCAACAAATTAAATATTTATAAGTAAAATATTTGCAAATATTTGAATAATTTATGTATAACTTACATTTTTTCATTGTCAATCAAAATTAATAATTAGTCTGCAAGCAATTAAAACAATAAAACGAAAGAAATACCAAAAAAACTGAAATATGATTTTCCGCATTAAAAATATTTTTTTCCACCCAAGAAGGTTGAAAAAGGAATAGTTTGTGGGTACAGTACATATTGTATAGTTGTTAGGAATAAAAAAATAAAACAATTAAATTCCATTTTATTTTATTATTTGTTATATTTAATTTTGCATGTAATCCTTAAAATAAGAATTTTTCATATTTTCTTTTTTTTTGTATTTTAATTTTCCTTTTATTTATTTAGTTTTTCTTCGTGTAATTATTCAAAACTAAAACAACCCCCCAAAAAAACGCTTTTTAAACATGAGAAAACAAAAGAAAAACAATAAAAATTCAGTTACTGTTTTTCATATTTCATTCCTTTGTTTCGAAAACTTCTTATTGTTTTCCCTCGGATTGTATATAAAATTTAATTTTTAGTTTTTTGTTATATTTTGAATTTTTGGAAAATGGAATTTAATTAAATTCGTCCTGGACACAAAAACTCTCGAATAAAAAATTTATTTATTTGTCTTGATTCTTGTAAACATAGTAAAATGTTATTTGTATTTTTTAACAACTACATACTATACATACAACAAATATTACTATTTTATTAATTTATGTAATTTTTTATTATTGCTACGGGTTTATGTAGTATACGAAAAAGGATAAAACATAATGTTCGGAATTTTCTTTAATTTTTAAATGAAATTTGTATAATGTAAACAAGATTTATCAACATTAATACGGTGAGTTTAATTTAAAAAATAAAATTTTATTGGTTGGGACAAAACATACTCGTATCTGCAATCAAACCAACTTATCTTTAATGCAATTCAGTTTGTTTATTTATTTTTTTTTATTTACAATTTTAAAATTTTACTTATTTCTTAGTTAACCAGGAAGGATGCAAATTGTAGCATTCCGAATTGTAGATATTTAAAAAAGAGGACCAATATTTAAAAAAATCCAAAGGAAAATTTAAATATAAATGGCTTCACTGATTAATCAGAACATGCGGTTTTGAAAATTACGTGCCTACGTTAGCTTATGTCCAGCCAATTCAATCTATCACTATTTAGTTTGAGGTTACCCAACTTCCAAATCAATTCATAAATAAACCCCTTTGTCTCTTATTCAACCACAATACAATATTTAATACAAACTCCAAATTAACCTTTAAATCAATAATAACGCAATCATTTAATAAACGCAAAGCCCAGCCCCCAACTAAATCAACAATCCAACCCCAAATGAACTCTTAATCCATCCCTTAACGCAATCCAAAACTCAACTTTAATCAACTGAGTGTAACCTTCAACTTAACCCCAAAATAAATTCATAACAAAACCCTTCACTCGACCACAACTTAATTCGTTACTTAACCTGAAAATCAACGTCCAACTTAATCTCCTAATCAGTCCTGTTCATAGGTCATACAGTTTTAACGCCAGTAAAATAAACTGAGTTAACTAACTTTACCAATAAGTTAAAAGAACATTAGACATCAATTTCTTAAATGCCTCCCTTGACAGATTAAAATCGAAAGCCGATCGAACTTTATTAAAAGAAACAGTAGATTGATAAATAGGCTCACATTTACCGTAGTTATGCCTAATGTAAGGCAGCTTAATTTGGAAGTCTCTAACGCGAAAGGTCCGTAACGGAGTATATATATCGTACAATACCAAAATCTCAGGACAGTCAATTTTAGACATCAACAAGTCTCTAACCAATAACGCGCCAATTTCGATTCTGCGGATAAAGAGCGGCTCAATATTTATTAATTTACATCTACCACGATACGGTGGAAGTATAAAAGCGGGTAGGTTCTCATCTCTGCGCAACCTTCTCAGAGCAAACCTTAAAAAACGCTTTTGAACACTTTCAATTCGGTCTGAACAGTTACCATAAAACGGATTCCAAATTGCTGCACCATATTCCAACAACGAATGCACAAACGAAATATATAATATTTTAATAGAATAAGGATCTTGAAAATCCCTCGAAAACCTTTTAATAAACCCAAGCATGGAATTCGCTTTAGAAATGCAAATGTCAATGTGCTTATTGAACGATAAGTTCGACGTAAATGTTATACCTAGATCCACAAACGTATCAACATTATCAATAATACAGCCATCCAGGAAAAAATCAAAACTAGCGGGCGCGATTGCACGGGTAAAACGGATTGTTTTACATTTGGAAATGTTTAGGGTCAAATTCTGAGCTGTGCACCACGTACTAAAATTATTTAAGTCGGATTGGAAATCTCTTGCGTCATTGATGCATGAGATGGTTTTAAAAATTTTAATGTCGTCCGCATATATGAGGATGTCGGAATAACTCAAACAATCAACTACATCATTAATGAATAGTATGAAAAGCATAGGACCCAAATGACTACCTTGAGGCACTCCCGAGGTGACATTAATAACTCTGGATGTGAAACCACCAATCTTTACTATCTGAGTTCTGGAATCAAGATAAGATCTGATCCAGTCCAGTGGGAGAAAACTACAATGCAAGGAATCAAGTTTCCTCAACAGCAAGTCATGATCAATCTTATCAAAGGCCTTACAGAAGTCAGTGTACACAACCTGCACAATTTTCCCCCTATATAAGGCATTTGAGACGCAATTGGTAAGCAAGAGTAAGTTAGTAACAGTTGATCTGCCTGGAAAGAAACCATGCTGTTTTGGAGAGATAAAAGTTTTGACATGAAAAAATAATTGTTCTTTAACAAGTTTCTCAAACAACTTGGGTAAGACTGAAATTATACAAATACCCCTATAGTTCTCAATGTTACCACGAATCCCGGATTTGAAAATAGGTTTAATAAGCGATCGCTTCCAAAGAGTAGGGAAATATCCCTCTCTTAGACTTCTATTAAATAGAAAGCACACCGGGGCTGCAATTGCGTTACCGGTCAATTTTAAAAATAAAGGCGGTAACAAATCAAAGCCGGCACTATGGTTAATGTCAAGATTTGACAATTCCGATAAGATTGTATCAATTTCCAAACGAAACATTGAAAATTTCATATTGCTCGTGACATTATTCAAGCTGCAGAAATTAGAACCTGGATCTGGATTATAAACGCTCTCAAAGAAATCCGCAAACAAATTAACCTTATCTAGAATGTTATCACATACTCGGTCTTTCAAATACATTGTGGAAGGGTAACCATCAGATTTTCTTTTATAGTTAACAAAATGCCAAAAATGATTGGGTTTCGATTTAATTTGTGATTCCACCTCCAAAACATAATTACTGTAAAGAAATCGGTTAAGAAATATATACTTTTTATGTAAAACCTTGAATGAGTTGTAATTTACTGTATTCGGATAAAGTTTATAAAGTTTATGAGCCTTATCCTTTCTATTTTTCAAATTTATCAATTCACTGTTATACCACGGTTCCTTCTTGGAGCCTGAAACAACCAGTCTAGGAATGAACAATTTTATAAAATTCGTCCAACATATCGTCTATATTATTACAATTATAAAATAAAGACCAATTATACCCATCAAGAAATGCACTTAAAGAAACATAATCGCCCATTTTAAAGTTATAGATGACAGAGTCAGTATTATTTTCGATTAATTCACTGTATTCAAACAAAACTGAAATATTCAGCGGCAAATGATAAATACTTGAAGATCCAGCTAAATCATCACAGGTTGTGACGGTCATTTCATGATCAATTGGCACAAAGGCTAGGTCTAGCACGTTGTTACTGGAATTCTTCACATTGATACATTGTTTCAGTCCCAACGAAAAAATTTCAGATATGAACCTCTCCACATCATCGTTCATGTTTATGGGAGTTAAATTGTCATCCATATACTCCCATACAATACCTGGCAAGTTAAAATCACCAAAGATAAATAAGCGGTCCTCAGGTTGGAGGAGTGTAGTAATATTAAGTTTCACGGTGTCCAAAAACATATCATAAACCGCAACGCTTGAATGGCATGGTATATATGCGACACAAATTATCAGCGAGTATGAATGAAACCGTAAGCGCACAGCAACAACTTCAGTACCACAGTCGGTTAACGTTATCGGCATAGATGAATATTTGTTAGAGACAGCTATTATAATACCACCACCTCTGGCATAAGTGTCCTGCTGTAAATGTCTGTCTCTCCGATAAACAGCATAAGTTGGTGGAAAATACTCCTCGGTTCTGTAGTGAGCAGTCAACCACGTTTCCGTGATGCAAATAACGTCGTAATTTTCCTCCAAGATTGACAGATATAGAGACTTAGATTTAGTTCGAATGCCGCCCGAATTGTGGTAATATATATTTAAGAATGAATAAGGCTGGGGATTTGTTCGCTTAAAAGATGGTGTAATGGCAGGCGCAGATGTTATTGTTTGGAAGGAAATGTTACCCCGGTCCGGTTTTTTGCCACACGTGGATAGCTGGTAAATGGCCGAATTATGACCCCAAGTGGCCAAGCCTCAGAATTATTGAGCATGTTGTAATGGGTTTCCTTCAATCCGATTTTAAATGAGATGAATGTTAGTGAGTTATCGATAACACGATCCTTGGCTAGTAATAATTTACATTCAACGTCCTCTGGTGAACAGTCCTGCAGTTTATCACAAATGTATTCCACAATTCGCTCAGGAGTGACAGATGGATCAAAACGACTAATATATAAAAATTTTTTGTTCGGCAAAGGTACAGTTCTAATCGAGTCGATCTGAGTGCCAGTACCCACAACTACTTGTGTTAGTCCTAGCGAAGTATAGCTAATGGGATTGGACACTGTCTCAGCTACTACTGCAGATAATGGTTTATTAGCAATATCACTAGTGTTTTTATCCAGCAAGGCATTGATCAATTTGCGGTTTTCAGCAACCTCCGTTTCAATTTTTTTCAAGTCCAATTTTTCGATTTTCATGTTTGTTTTTACTTTGCTTTTAGTATATATTATTGTATTATTGAAAAATTTGTAACCAGATTGTATATAATTATAAAGTTGGTAAATAAATAAATAAATAAATAAATAAACTAACTTTAGGGCTTTTGATGTTAAACCACCTCCAGCGTCTGCTAAGAGAGCTAGAGATATCAACAGGGTTAGAGATTAATAGGAAGAAATTAAAAGAAAACTCAAAAATAATCTCTGAGATATAAAAAATGTATCGACGACTACTGGTAATCTGCGGCAAGAAATTAGTAGTTACAAAACTGGGCTGACTAAATTATTCACACATGTTTAAGCATTTTAGACCAAAAATACAATAGGATGTGGCATAAAATACCGCACATGAACATTTTCTACCAAAGATCTCGCATAAACCCTGATAGTGTTAGTTAACGTTTATGTGCTTAACAAGATTATCTTACGTTTCCAGTTAATTTTCTGCTTTCGGTGCTGGTAATAGTGGAGTGTATAAACAGTGAAAATCTATTGTAACTGTTTACGCCTAAAACCTAAAAACAAAATTATTATTAATATTAAAAAATATAAATTAAATAATTACACATTCTACTTACATCAACAAATTTCATTGCACTTTGCAATGTTATTATTATTAAAATTGTTTCTGTCAAAACCAGATGATTACGACAAATCTGCATTATCGACACAACAATGATATTCGAGCTCACCCTGTATCGATCAAATGGTAGCTCAATAATATTATTGGCTACTATTTCTATTTTCGCGCTTCACAGAATGTAAATTAGTTTTCTTGTATGTCAAAAAACCAAAATTCATTCTCTTTCCTTTTGGTCATCATCATGGGTAACAACAAGTTCGGAGATTACTGGTAATACAAACATAATTAAATTATTATATTTTTTGAATTATATAAAATTGATAAAACGAATAAAAATTTATTCAATCATTTTTTTTATTATTATTGATTTTTATTAATGAAATTAACATTCAATTACATTTTGAAAAATTTTCTGTTTTATGAGTGTAACGATCATTCAAGTGTTGTGCAAGTTATAATTCCTTTTTTGTTTCTTTTTGGAATTTAGTTTGCCTGCATCAACAGTAACCTTACAACAAACCACGTTTGCATATTCAATCGAACTGTGCTGGCTATAAAAGATCAAACGACGATGATCTTAAATTATCGAAATCAGACTAACTAACTATGACATTGGAAGAATGCTGGCAGGATGAAAGTCAAGCAATGGCACTTGCAAGCAATTTTTGATTTTTCTTGAAATTTCGAAATTGTTCAGAATTTGTTTCGTTTTGAATTTTTGTTAGTTTGTATTTATTGAAATCACTGAATAACTAAAAATAAATATTCGGCCGACAAATATGTTAAGTTGTTTCGTTGTAGAAATAACAAACTTATCAAAAAATTGATAGTGTCGGTTTAAAAATTCGGTCGGAGGTTTTGAGTTTAGCAATGCCTTAAACCAAGGAAATAATAATATTTTTTAACTTCTCAAACACCGGCTTAATCGATGTTACTTTCAAAAAAACGTGCATTGGCTGGCCTTACATTTTTAATGATTAAATAAGTTAGGTATGGATGTCTCCCCTACAATTAACAAAAAAAAAAATTCATTCGAAAATTCGTTAGTACGAAGTCCTTAAAATGGATTCTTCATAAATAAGCAACAAATTAGAGGCATGCAGGTAATTTGGAGATAAAATCACCGAAATAAATAAATTCATACCAAAATTTGTAGCGTCTCACTCATGCTTTGCTGTAATAAAATAAGCAAACACAACGATCAACCTAATAAGTCATATCTGCGTAAAGCAAAAATCTTTGTCGGTCAACGAAGCGCTTTATCAGCCTTTGGTAATCGCTTAAGTTAAATATTGCCAAACTTAAACGAGTATACCTTGCCGGCCACTGGCGATAAAATAACTCAAATAATAAAATTAATTAATTAAAACAATAATTTAACAAATTTAATTAAAAATATCATTTAAGTGCTGAAAATGTGAAAAATACTAATTTTAAATATACTGCTTTACATGTTCATAAATGGAAAATCTGTTACTATTATACGTCTCAGGACTCCATTTGCAATACCTGTGTGAGATACCGTGCGCCAAAGAACACAAACTAATCAACTTTGATATATAGAATACCCACATCTAGTTCAAGTTGAAGAAATTGTTATTACCTTCATTTTAGAGTATCATCATAAATGCGTATTAAACTAATGACCTTTATCAACAGTTTCTCTCAAACCCGTTTGTAATTAATTATTATGTTTTAATTAAATTTTTAGTTGATAATAGTAATAATAAGTGGCATTTTCAAGGTAAAGGTCCATCTCTTACACCCACACATGACAACAGTAATGATCAACATTATATACAATAGCAGGTCAATTTCCAAGATATTTGAAGTTTAGCAGTGGTCCAGTATGGAAATCTTGTCACTCCCTTAAATATGTAGGTAGTTACCTCTGTTAAAGTAAATTGCATTCTAATTTTAGTTTTATCCAAAAAATTTAACAGTTAGCAATAAATATGCGTTTTCGGAAATATATCCTGAATAACTTCAAGCTAACTTTTAATTTTTCTTATGTTGATAAAAAATTATTCAAGTTACCATCACATACAAAAAGTTAAGAATACATTTTTATATGAAAGCAAGAGGTCGAAAATAAATTTTGAGAGATAATTCAAAGAAGTACAAAATAATTTGTCTAAAATTTGTCTTTTTAGGTTTATTTGTATTTACAACCAATTATAAAACAACAATTAAAGCTACAGCATCTAAATTAGTCTGAAGTTATCTGTTTTGTTCGTAAATAGGTGGATAAGTTTAATGGTCGAAAGTTAGCCTGAAGTTATTCAGGATCTATTTTCGAAAACACCTAAAAAAATCATTAAATGCAACATTGTCACCTAGTAGCCTTTTTCTAACAGCTGCATTCGATTTAAGTAAATTGATATGTATAGTTTAGTATGCCATATAAAAGCATGAAATCCCTGATTCTACATTTCTCTTAATTTCAAGAAAATATCATTATTCACCTGCGTTAAATCTTCATAAATAAAAACTTCATTGACCCCAGAATAACCCAGCTGCTCTTAATGTAGGTATGTACATGGGGCATTTGCATTTAAATCTAACATGTTTTTGTCCCCTTAGCATTTTACAGATAATTTTCAACGAGTATAAATTAAGTATTTGACCACAATACAGACATTTATGAAAATGTATTTTTTTTAATTATTTTTGGCTTTTATTTTAAAAAAAACGAGTTTTTTTGTCATGAACGTTACTTTACTTATTTTAGATAAATTGTGCAATTCAAAAATATAAATTTAATTTATCGGCCAATGCATAAACATTGGTGATATGTCTACTTCCAAATGGTATATTAATGTTTTGTATTTTCAAATTAATAATTTTAAAAATAACGTAATAATGTATTTTTAGGTAACGCTCATGACAGAAAAATTAAAAATAGCACAAAAGATTATTAAAAAAATGCAAAACACAAATCTGCTCACGCCCAGATTTAAAAGAAACAGAAATATGATTTAAAAATTATATTTTAAATTTTTTATTAATTTAAAAATTAATTAAATTATGATTCAAAAATTATATTTTAAATTTTTTTATGTGAGATTTAAATGCAAATGCCCCACATACATATATGGATTTCTCAAGTTTTCTCGCCTTAATAATTTCATTAGACAGTTGCATAAATAAAGAATTCCACTTGTTTCTGTTTAAGAATATTTCTAACAAATTAGAATCATTGTCGATGGCCTAAGGAAAATACTATCAATATCAAATTGACCCTTATCATCCTTTAAAACGTACACATCGGGATTGTCACAAAAGTCGTTTAGCTTTGTGTGTTTGTCAAATTTGTATTATTTAAATTTAAAATATGTCAAAATATTTACAAGTCTTTTCCTGATGCTGATCTGTATTAGCTAGAGTAATTTAGCAATGCCACTCTCTACGCGGTAAATAAAACTTCACTATAGATTTGAGCATACTAGATAATCTAGTTGAATCAAGTAAAATTAAAAACTACCAGATTTCTGGTTCTAATAAAATCTGGAAACGTTAAATATTTTTTATTTCAATATATGTATAACGATAATTTGATTTTTGTTCTTCAAATCTTCCTGCACAAGACATTCAACTTTAAAGTTTCATCGATTTTTTAAAAGCTTCGTTTAAAATTTCAAACTTCCAAGCCTTCTCCTGAAAATGACGATTTTGACTTAACGTTTTCATGCAAACAACTCAGCATTTAAAATAAAGCCAATAGAATTGTTCTCTATGTCATTCTTCTTTCTTCAAGAGACCACAGTACGAAATTTAACGTATTAGTGACTATCAGACGATGAAAATAAAATTAAAATGCTAGCAAACGGCTAGATTTACTAGAATAATAGTAATATTCTAATATAAAATAAAATTGATTAGTATCTGACTAATTTACTAGAAATTCCTTGTACATTTCATGTATACATTAAAAAATAAATCTTTGCAAAAATGCAGCTGTAATTTAAGAATTTTTATTTTTACTGGAAATCTGATAATAAAATTTACGAGATTTTTATTTAATTTACTAGATATTCGGTTTTATATAGTAAAACTGGCCATCTAGTATTTTTCTAGTAATTTTTTGTGTTGGATTATCACTAGAATTTCAGTATCATTAAATATATTACTGCGAATTAACTAAAAAATAGTCAAAATTTGGTTTTTGATTGAAATTTCACTAGAAATCGGGTTAATCCATTTCTAAATTTTACCAGAAAATTCATTTTTCGACATTTTTAACAAGAAATTCACTCGATTTTCAGTAGAATTTGCAAAACCAGATAATCAAGTAGTCAATTACCAGATTTTGTAATGAGCTTGTAAGTACGTACAAACCATTTCTCTTTATTAACATTTTCGTGTCCCGTAGCTCTGGAAAATCTTGTTCCTCCTGTAGTAGTGAAAGTTTGCGTTGGTGAAATGCTACTGGGTATTGCATTTATCTATTTCGAAAGTTTTCTTGATTGGATTTGTTTTTAATTTGTAATTGTTGCCAAACCATTTTTAATTTAGAATATTAATTTTGATATTTCCTTATTGAACTAAACAAAATATTAACCAAAAAATTAATATTAAAAATATTACTTTAATTTTTTGATCGTTGGTCGAAAGAGAGATTTTCTTCTATATCTTGAAAATTTTAATCGATAATTTTGAATACGGCTTTTATATGCCGGTTAGCCGGATAAACGTATCATTTTCTGAACCGCAGCAAAAAAAACTTCTTATTTATTTTGAATAACTCTGTTTCCGAAGTAAGGCATTACTAAAACCAAGATGGTATCACACATTTGAAGACGCAAATATTCAAATTTTTGTGAGAGCTCAATAATGTCGCTCTCTATCGTAAATAATTTTAAAAGGAAATTAAACAAACCATAAATTACCGTTGGACCGTTTAGAGTAAAATTTCTTACGATGCTACTATCGAGTAATTGAAGTTATCGAGTGTTGCAGTAAGCGAGTTTGTTCTGTAATTTTCATCGTATTCTCATAGTATTTATTATAAATTTATTGTAATGAAAATCATATCCGTAATAAACAAATCCTTTCACTCTTTTGTCTGCTGGGATTTGTCGATGCATTCTCTACATTGTCGACCGTGTCTACATTGCCGACGTCATTTTTTTAAATCGTCTAGACTTCGTGGCACAACACTGCTAAAAGTGAAGTACAAATAAATTCGAACGCTTGTATTTAATTTGAATGTTGTGGTAGCCAAGTTATAAACAAAAACAATTTTTTTATTAACTGATTGATGTGGTTCATTGATAGCAACGAAGGATCAAACATCAAACAAATAATTTTTTTTTTT
Source organism: Tipula helvola (assembly GCA_963556165.1). Lineage (NCBI taxonomy): Eukaryota > Metazoa > Arthropoda > Insecta > Diptera > Tipulidae > Tipula > Tipula helvola. The sequence goes on from OY744481.1 coordinate 71,925,493, forward strand.
TTGAAAGAAACAAAACGTTGTAATTGAACATAATATTCACAATTACACAGCTCCCATTTTTTTGTAAATTTACATCATTCGACATTAAAAATATCATGCAACATAGCATGCAACGCGTCATGCAGCACATTAATCAACAGTAACACTCGCAGCGTATACTGCGTCAAATAAACGTAATATATACCGTAAAATGGGGTGAATAGAAACAGCGGGGTGAATAGAAACAAAACTTTAAAAAATAATTAACTTGATAATTATTCATAATACATAATAAAAAACAAACAACGTTAATTTGTTAAGTTTGTGATGAGTGCAACAATAGAAATAATAGGGATTTTCGGTTGAACACCCGCAGTTTTAAAGAATACATTGTTAAATATAAATCAACATTTTTTGATTCGAAAAATACTCTAAGAAACTTTGTATGTAATTGAGCCATATTAAAATAGGTTAAAAATAGGTTACTACCTCCGAATTCTTACGGACAATACCGATTTTCGTGAAATTTTGACAGTAAGCAGGGATAACTCAAGGAACAAAAGCTATATAGTGCCAACGCGTGCTTTTACCTTCGGGGTGGATGCCACCCCTTCTAAGGGGTAAAAATTAGTACACTAGAAATAACCACAGAAATCGATAAAGGGATGAATTCTAATTTAGAACATTTAGATATCTTTAAAATTAAGGAAGTTATCGTTAAAAAACAATCGCGTTTTCGGTGAAATTTTTGGATTGCTCTCAAACAAGCATTTTTTAGACGAAAAATCAACATTTTCAATCGCGAATAACTCGAAAAATATTGATTTATCGAAAACACTGCATACGATATTTTTTGCTTAGAATTCATCCCTCTATCGATTTCTGTATGTATTTTGAGTGAACTAATTTCCACCCTCTAGAAGGGGTGCCATCCGCCCCCAAGGTAAAAGCACACATCGGCACTATATAACTTTTATTCCTTGAGCTATTCCCTACTTACTGTCAAAATTTCACGAAAATCGGTATTGTCCGTAAGAATTCAGAGCGAAAAACCGTCACTGACTGGACTATATTTGGAGTAATATCAGAGAAAATTCATGTAAGTTGTTCAATTATGTCTTCTTTTTACTTGTGTAGTTAAAATTGTAATTAAATTTCACCGTTTTTCCTAAATTTTACCATTTTGTAGTTTAGTGTCAAAAATTAGAAACTGTGGGGTGAACAGAAACACCAGAAATAGTGTTTTATTCACATTACCAAGTTTTCCTTAAGGGCCAAATACAAGAAAACACGTCATCAAATTTTTATCTAAGACACATATATTAAATATTTTTACTAACGATAGATGGAGTTATATACACTAAATTAAAAAAAATATGCAAAACGATTTTCTCTTTTACGGCTAGTTATTTTATTATACTCCAATCCTGTTTTTACACGGTCTTTTTTTACACGATTTTGAAATAACACGATGTAAAAAAAATAAACTAACCTTTTTTTACACGTTCGGATTTTTTTTACACGGCAAAAAAATTATTTAATTTTTTTCCGTAAACGCATTTATTTTTATTATTTTTTGCAGTTTGTTTGTTATGTCCATTCGACTTTCAATAATTCATTATTTCGGCTGTTTTGTTTTGCATTCCTTGTAGTTCTTTCGTCGAGTAAGGTGCTTTTTAAAATTTATAATAAATTAAAAACTAATTCATTATAAAATAACATTTGCAATTTCGTTCAATAATATAGTTTATGTACATTTCTTATTGTAAGTACATATGCGAGTTTGTCATCGGTTGGAAAAAGTTTTAATTTCAATGATTCTACAATCAGGATTACCATCTGAACAAATTTGACCCGGACTGGTAAAAAGAACAACATTTTTATGTATTTTAATGCGAATCTTTATTATTGCCTTCAAAATAGGCTCTTTTTGAGCCAATACAAACATGCCAATGGGTAATCCATTTTCCATACACATCTTATAGGCCGAGATGGCCTTTAGTTCCTTTAGCGAATTTCTTTTTATGGCTTCAATCGACTCATGGCGCATTCCCCGCAGCGGATATTTGAGTTTCGGAAACAGAAAAAAGTCACAGGGAGCCAAAGCTGTCGAGTACGGTGTCTGAGTGATGACTTTTGTTTCGTGTTTTGCCAAAAATTCAGTCACAATCAGGCTGGAATGTGACGCCGCATTATTTTGACGAAAAATCCATGAATTGTTTGCCCATAAATTCGGCCGTTTACGACGAATTGCTTCATGTAAACGCCTCAAAACGCCCAAAAAGTATGCTTTATTAACCGTTTGACCCTCTGGAACGAATTCATGGAGAACCACAGCATGGTAATCGAAGAAAACGATGAGCATTACCTTGATTTTCGACCGACTTTGACATGGATTGTTCGATTTTGGCTCATTTTTGGCGCGCCATTTGTTAGATTGTTGGGCAGTTTCGACGTCATATTATCTATTTTGCGACCTCTACTCGACGTTCATTTTGCAAAAAATTCTGGTCTTTAGGCACTAGTCGAGCAACGCGTTTCATACTTAAAACATCAACCAAAATGTGTTGAGTCGATTCATAAGAGATGCTGAGAGCCTCTAATGCCAACACTACGATTTTCGAGCACAATTATTTACTTCACGTTTTCGATGTTATCGTCGTTAATAGAGGTGGATGGACGACTCGCATGAGGGAATTTTTCTACGACCTCACAACCCTCACTGAATGCTTTATGCCACTCAAATACTTGCGTACTCGATGGAATAGACTCCCCAGAAGACTTCTGTAACATTTTCAATGATTCCGTAGCCGTAATTCCATTGGAAACCCAAAATTTCAAGCAAACCCGTCGTTCAATTTTTTTTCCATAGTAAAGTAAAAACCGCCAGATGAACTTTTCGCATCGTAAACTAATGGCTGCCAAACTCACACTGTGGACTTCTGCTCAAACGTCTCACGAATGTCAAAGAAGGTTATACCAACCTAGAAAAAAATATTTACCGATTCGGTTTACGCGTGCGGTTTAAATGGACCAGTCCGGGTCTAATTTGATCAGATGGTGTTAAAAAACAAAAGTTCCATTCGACTATCGGTTGTTTCAGGTTCTTAACTGAGCTCTGAAACATCTTCATGTTCAAGAGATGCAACATTAGAACAAATGGAGAAATCATTAGTAACTTGGATGGAGGATAACACTAAAAAAAGGATTCCGGTGGATAGTAATACTATCAAGCTCAAAGCGTTAAGAATTGATCAAATTAAAAGGTTTAAACCACGAACATCTGCACAATCCGCTGATGAAAAGAAAACTAAATTTTCTACAAGCAACGGTTGGTTGCATCGTTTTTTAGAAATCATACATTGCACAACGTCAAAACTAAAGGCGAAATGCCTCTGGTAATATGGAAGCTGCTAGAGAAACATAGATCAAGTATTTAACGCCGACGAAACGGGTCTATTTTGGAAAAAGATACCAGGTAGAACAAACATAGCTAAAACCGAGAAATGTGCTAGCGAGCGGTTTTAAGGCATGTATAAGGACCGAATGTCATTGTTGCTTCGTAGTAACGCGTCAGGCGAAAAAATGTTAAAACCGTTGGTTAATTAAATACTTTGCCAGTACGCTGGATCACTTCAGCCATTTTTACTGATTGGTTTCAAGCTATACTTAAAGTACAAAGGTATTCAAAGCTCCCGGTCATCCAAACTACCGAATATCCCGATGTCAAAATCGTATTTTTGCCACCTAATACTGCATCACTTATTCAACCGTTGGATCAAGGTATCATCGCTATGTTTAAGACTTATTATATAAGGCGGTCATTTCAATTGATATTAAACAAAATCGATAACGACCCTTACGTGATGGTAATTGACGCCTGGAAGCAATACAATTTTGGATTGTGTACACGTTTTCATTTTGGAATTATCTGAAATAAAGTCTTGAACATTAAAATGCCTGCTGGAAGGCTCTTTGGCCAGAATGTGTAACAAATAATGTTTCTATGCTTGGAAGGGAACTCCCATTGATGATGTGAATTCAGAAATACTAACGTTAGCTCAACGATTGGCGCTGTGAGTTTCTTAATTTTAGTGTTGCCGAATATTTCAACTAAACATTTCATTGAATTTCCCAATTACAAAATATACAAATTTACTTTATTTTGTACCCAAAAACGAATTTTTGCACGTATCGATTATTTTACCATATGCTCTGTGTCTTTTTTTACACGGTTTTTTTTGCACGACCAAGTATGGAACGCATCTACCGTGTAAAAACAGGATTGGGTGTTATACATAAAAAATAAAAACGAAAAACCCAAACAAAGTTGTAAATGCTTCGTGTTTTTGTCGAATCCACATTTGCTTATTTCTTTTGACTTTCATTAATGTAAGGGAAGAAAATATGAATGAAACATTCAACGGCAATAAAAATTTTACCAAACATATGCAATTATGCATGGATAAGAAATAATAAACACATACAAATAAGTCTCATAATTTTTAATTTTTTTTACGGGATTTTTTGGTTTCGTCTATAATTCTGCGGTAACAAGGCAAAACGTAATAACTCGAGTTATTCCATATTACATTTTATTTCAAATTTGAAATCTCCATATTCGAATTCATATCACATCAATTTTTTGTGATAATTTAGGTCCAGCAACTAAAAACAACCGTAATAATCATTTAAAAATGCAAGAATTCAAAAAACTCATATGATTTTGAGTATTAATCTATGATTTCTTTGAGTAGACAGTTGAAGAAGATACTGAGAACTGAGAAGTTTCTGCAGCATATTTTGATAAAAAAATCTGAATTCCAGGTTATTCGTAAAGAAATAAGTTCTTTTGGCGTCCAAACGATAAAATAACAGTATACTCGATTTGAAATTTCTAGTTGCCCTTGTATGTATTTGGCAATAATAAGGATGTTTTTCTTTAATTGCCACTTTGCCGGTATATTCGTCATAGACAAGGAATTTTATTATTTTTATTTCGCAGCCTTTAGTGGATGCAAGCCTTTGGCATTAAAGAGATATTTTACTTCAATTATTCCATCATGCCTAATCAATCCAAGACATGGATATTTTTGATAAATGAATTCATCGCATTTCGCTACTTCTATATTATTTTCTTTCGAAAATTGCTGTATCGCATTTTTTTTCATTTTCTATCCCGTATATTGTTGACTTAGAATAAATAACAGTAGTAAAGTTTCTATTGCGGCATATTTCTCCAAATTTTGTAGCAGTTAAACGACTCATACGCACTTGAAACCATTTCGCTTCATTGAACTGGTTTATAGTTGACCTTTCAATTCTGTCATGTTCAACAGCTTCCGTTTTCAATTTTTTCAAAAAATCATTTCTAAGTTCGGTATACTCTTCAGGTGATTTATCCAAATTTTGACAGGTTTGATTTCCATATTCAGAGTCTTCTCCAAAAAACTTTAATTTTCCTTTTGTCGTTTTGGTTGATTTGTGGTGGCTCTTTTATTTAGTAGTAATCGTCGTTTTTCAAGTTCTGCTATTCTCGATTTTCAGCTGTAATTTGATGAATACTCTGCTAGATTATAGTGTCCCCTTTGACTGTTGTGTTGTAATACAGCGAACTTGGCTCGTGATGTGTATGATTGCCCACGGGAAAAATTAATTCTTTTGCCACCAACAGATTTTGCGATAATTGCATTCAAACCTTCTACGGCATTTGAGTCGACATCGTACACAAGGCTTTTAGCGTGGTATTTTAATCGCTTAAATAATCCACTAAATGCTTTGAATAATTCATTTTCCATAAATCTTTGATATATTTCAGGTATTTCGTATCGTTGACGGTTACAGAAATATGAGGCACATTTCCTGTGGTCTTGAAAAACGTGGAATGGGATATTTCCAATGTCAAGCGCAAGTTCCTCAATTTTTTCTGGAAGAGAGTTTCTGGAAAGTTTCCTTTTTTTAATTGCGCAGATTATGTCTTTGGAACATCGATTAATTTGATTTCGTAATAGTTTTCGTTGAATTGTTGATTAGTGCGATTAGTACATAGTTCCTTTGCGTGTTTCCGAAAATTACGAAGTAAATGATTGCGACATTTAATTTTCTCTATGTGTGCATTTGCGTATGGTTTAGCCCAGTGTTCGCAAGTAGTTGGTTATTCGCGTGCCAATAAAATTATTTTTTTAAATAACTGATTTTTCTGCGTGCCAAACCAAATCCGTAAAATATATTATTTAAATATAATATTAAGGACCAGTCAAAATCTTGTCCATAATACACCAGAGTTCTACTTTAATTTTTTTAATGCAAAATTAAATAGGAGGAGGGCGAATAAAATAGCTTAAGACGCAATTTATTTTCTCGAAATCGGTATCAATAAGTTATTCCGAGATAATTGCCTTAGGCCGTTCTATTCTTTTCTGATGGTTGTCTGAAAAAATACTAGCCCGCAAGGGGAATAAAACTCTTTTATTTATACAGTTCAACTGTTATCAAATGGTGTGCTAAAATTCTGTTACACGATAATCTGGCATCGTCAACTAAATGGTCAAATAGATTTTAATTGAGGAAGTAAAACGATTCTGAATTTTAGATTTTAGAAGTTTTTCATTCTAGAAGGGTGACAATCTCCAATGGCTGCCCCTTTTTCGCCACTAATACTAACGCAAAAGTGATTCTTAATTCTCGTAATTCTCTTCTTTACTAAAGAAACCCTGAACTAAAATTAGAAGCCTACGAATAAAACATTGCTAAACTCGCACATTTTGAAACATATAAATATATATACATATGTAACATGTAGGTATCTAACAAAAATCGTTTGGAATGTTGCAAATATTTATCACCTAGTAATTTACTTTCGAACTTACTTTTAAACACCTAGTAATTTACTTCCGTATTTGTCGAAAATACTTGACATTCATTCCAAAGGTGGTTGTAAGGCCAAATTGATTTCGTGTTTTCCTATTTCTCCAGCATTTCAATAGTTAGGCTTTATCAAAATTCTAAAAACGTTTTCATTTTTTTGTAAAAATTAATTCGATTTTTGAGTACTCTAAAATTAGTTGGCGTGCCAGGCCAATTTTTAAACATGCCAAATTTGGCATGCGTGCCACGCCATGTTTTTGATAAACAGGCGAATATTTAATTTGCCGAGTTCCTTTAAAAAACCTTTCATTTTTATTTATTTATAAATTAAAATATACTAATTTTATCATTATCTCTTAATTTTTCTAATTAAAATTAATGTTTTAATAAACATTTAAAAATTAAATAAATAAGTATTTGCGATCACTGCTTTAGCCTCTAAAACTTTTACGTATACGCTGGCATCGCCATCTGCAATTATTTTGTTGTAGCGCATACCATACAGTTCTTCTCTTTTTCTAAAACCTTCTACTAAAGCATCCCGTTCCATTCCAGTTGATGGGCCAACATAGTTCGAATTGCATTCATGATGTTCAGGTTTAGCTTTTTACAATTCTGCTCTGCGACAAAGAATGCAATATTTATTGCGAAGGGAACTCCTTATGACCGACCTTCTTTGTAGATTGAGCAATAATTGTTCCGACACCAGAAAGTGAGGTATAATTACTATTGTGTCCGTATATCATCGAAATCTACGCTTTTTTCTTCAATTGCTATTTGTTTTGCTTTTTCATCACAGCTTTAAACATTTCTCGGTCGCAACCTTTTTGAATGTCACGTTGAACTTGTTTTTGTAATTTATTGAATGTATTTGGTGCCAAATATAGTATGTCAATGACACCAAAAAATTCTTCTATTTGTTGATATCCAATACCGATTGAAATGCCAGCTAAAACACTTTGATAATTTATTGAGTTTTGATGTGGTTTCTTTTCGTTGGGATCTTCAGACAAAATATTTTGAATTATATTGCACATGTTACATTTAAAATAAAATTTGGAATTGAATCCGATTCTGCGCTCGCTTATAAACTTTAAATTCAGTAGGAAGCATCCGAAAGCCATATTGTGATTGCTAACTTTTATTAGTTCGTTGAAAAAATATTGCATACCTAATTTTTGTTTGCCATTTAATGTAGGTACGTTTTCCTCTTGAGCATTTTTTTCAGCTGTTTCAAATTCAATAATGAAATTTCTACCATTCAAATCAGGTTTTTGTTCAGGAAAAGGTTCAAATGTTGGATTTGCATCTGATAAATCATGGCATTTCTTTTTATTTTGATCAGATAAAACAAGCATACTCTGATTTTCATCCAGTTCCCTGATATGTTGCGTTTTAAATTCAATTAGTTTGTTAGCAAAACACCCACTGTAATAAGTCAAAAGAATGATGGTTTATGTGTTTTTGAAATTTTCAGAAAATATAATTGGCGTATTCATTTTTAATTTGTATAGTGTTCCTTATGCAAAGAAATCGGACAAATATATTTTAAGCGTTTTAAGCTTCAGTTGTCTTATTATGCGGCATTGATGGTTTTGCATTTCAATTTTTTTTAGTTCTAGTAGTCACGGACAACAAATGAAAATCCCTACTAAATCTCGCATTACAAGATATTGCATTACATAATCTTGTTTAAAAAAAAAAATCGCAAACAATGTCTCGCATTATAAAATGTCGCATTTACAAAATCTCGCAAGTCAAAATCTTCCAACATAAAATCTTGCGTATATAGTAAAATAGTTTGCAACATAATTCTTAGAGATCGGTATAATAGGTTAAATGCACAAAATTTATTAAAAACGATGTTGCAAACTATTTCAATATAATACATTATATATGTATGAAATAAAGAACATAACATAATTTCACTTAGTTTAATTTAGGGTATTAGAAATTTGCATTGCCAATTTTACTTATAATAATCTAGAATGAATTTAGCAAATCGCAATTCGCAAGTTGAAAAATATAATAACTAGACCGGTTTTACCAAGAAAATTTTAATTTGAAATTTAATTTCCTTTCGACATTTCTGTAATATATTTTCTCGACATATACATGTAACAATTACAGTTTTTTAATTCAACCAAACATGCTGGCCGAACTAGGCCGTAAACATCCACAAAGGTATATTCACTGGCAAGTTTGAACCCCCTTCCAAATGGTGGTACCAATATTTAAAAAATATATGAAATCGAGTGATTCCATTTACTTAGGTCAAACTCCTAATTGATTAATTTAGTATTTTTAAGGCCCTTCTAAAATAGTGTTAGCTGAAAAAATATCGGTTTTAGAACAGAAACCAGATCCATAGCGCGTGACCACTAAAACTAAAAAAATTAAAATGGAAAAGCAGTTCCACCTTCAATGCCCTATAACAGAACAACCGAAGTCCAGTCCGCCGATCTCTTGATCGAACGATCTCAAATTGCACAAAAATTATAAAACACAATAAAACATCGAAACACAATACATATAATTTTTCCTTTCCAAAAATTTTTCATAAACGATCTAATTTTTTTTGTATGGCTCGAATGTTTTACGAAAAATGTAGATATGGATGTATAATGATTTATTTATTGTTGTTTCAAAACAATAAAAAAAATATATATGTACATATTTGTGTTGTTGGAAATACAATAAAATTAATAAATATAAAAACTGTGAGTTAGAAGAGTAAAATAATAGTATGTATTGAAGAAGAGTAAAACAAAAATTATATTGGATAGACGAAAAAATGGTTTAGCAAACTTCGTTTTTACTACATATACAAAATAAACTGCCATCTAATAACAGTTTACAGAACTAAACAAAAATAGATGAGGTAAAATTTTATCTTAGACGCAATTGACATTAATAATCAAAATAAACGATTTTATTAATTTTTTGCAATTTTCTCGATTAATAATTAAAAACTCGAAAAAAGCCACCGTGAATAAATTCAGTTTTATCTCCTGCGCATTTTGATATAAAAAAATCTTAGTTTCATCTGCTGGTGTTTGAGAAAAGGTACATTTTCGATGCCAAATTTGGCCAAAACTGGTCATAATTAAAATTAAATAGCAGGAAAACTAAGCGGAAAATTCGGAAAAGCCACCGTGATTAACTAAATAAAACCTCAAAGAATATTTTAATATATGGTTTGCGCTGATACGATCAGTAATTCTCTAGAAAAGGTACACTTTCTTCAAGCATTTTTTGCATTTTTCGTGTATTGGGCCCTTAAGTCCAAATTACTAAATTTCCCTAACGTTAAATTATTATAGTATATAATTCGGTTTTTGATTGCTACAGAGTATTAAAATGCCCAGACAATACAAGTCGAAGAACCAAAAACATTTAAAAATCATGATCCTCTGATATTGAAACAAGCAGTTGAAGATGTTAAAAATATTGAGCTATGATTAAGGAAATCATCGTAGAAATACGGTATAGACCATTCCGTGATATATCGCCATTTTAAAAAGGTGATACAATACAAAATCAGGGGGGGACAAACCTGCTTAAAAAAAATGAAGAAAAAACCCTTGTGGACAGATTGATCATTTGTTCAGAGTGGGTTATCCCATTGATACAATAATATTACGAATGAATATTCAAGAATTGTTAAACTAGTAAGAGAGACAGGTCGAAAAATTTAAGGACAACTTACCCGGTAAAGAATTCATCTGCTCGTTTCTGAAACGACACAAGCAAGCATTATTTCACCGCCAGTTATGCCAAAATACTAAAAGAAATCGGGCTGCTGTTTCACCAGAAATAATAAATGAATATAGGAATAGAAAGAAACCGAAATTCAATGACAGGTGAATAGAAACAGTGAGGTTTTTTTAAAAAAAAATCCGCGATATTCATTTCTAAAAGTTCAAAGTAGTTTGCAAAGGAAAGAGTACCCCAAGACCCATATTTTAAGGTATTTCATATATTAAAAACAAATATCCTCTTAGCAGTACAAGCTTCTAAACTTGAAAAGTGTTTCTATTTACCCCATTTTACGGTAATAAATTTAATAAATAATTTAATAAACACGCAAGTATTATACTAAAATTAATTAAGAAATTGTTTGATAAATTATAACGAACGCGTAAGTTAAAATAAATGAGGTCGCCGTGCGAGGTTGCTTGAACGCCCACATGGCCCTCCAGTAATAAAACAAATGAGAATGAGTTGAGGTGAGTATAGTGTAGAATATATTAGGTGGGTAGTGTCGGCGATAGTTTCCCATCTTCTCCTTCTTAAATTAACTGAGTCCATGATCATTTCAGATCTCTTTATATTCCGGGAAGACCGGCCTAAGCTCCGGAGCCTTAACCGATGTAATCGACCGTATCCCGGAACCTCTGACTAGGTTACATTAAAAATCGGTGCTAAATTTTAGTTCAATTCTGCAACCACGCAAAACTATTACACTGTAAAGACATAGTAGTTCTGCGTCAAAAATTGTAGTTAATTAGCAATGTAAACAACATTTATTTCTCTGTATATAAAGCTTTTTTGCAATATTCATAAATATAAATTTCCTAAATTGTTATAGGGGTTGTCAAAGCACTTTAAAGTCGTGATTTTGATATCAGCTTTAGAAAATTCAAGACATGGGATTTAGAATAGCGCATATTAACTACATGCATTTATTTTGGGCTTTTTCAAGTTACTTAATCAGAAAATGGTGTATGATTTTGAGAATTGGAAATGAAGGTGCAACAAATGTTAAAATATATACCGTAAATATGTAATTGTGGCTTTATTTCATTTATTTTTTTTTGGAAGAAGGTGAAATTATTAGAAGTTTACCATTTCATTTTTGATCTGATGGTGAGGATTATGAAACATTTATCTAGTTCAGCGACTGAATTGCTAATTATATGCTGATTACTTTCTATGCTTAAAAATAGTTATTTGGTTCTATTATCCGGAATAATCTAATGTTTTATTTAGTTTTGGGCCAATTTTGCATTAATTTGTGGTACATACAGTAACATTTATTAAATGTGCCTAGTTTTAATAAGTTTGGCTTATTAAGGTTAGTTCAAAATATTTTTTATTTGTACTCATCATTGAATAACACAATTTTTAAAAGATGCACTTCAATTTAAAGTACATGCCCAAAAAAGTGCCTGCCTGAATATTATTCATAATAGTTTGTCCGGTTCAATTAAAACATTACTTAGTTGTTAACTTTTAATTTTATTATTCTTAAATTATACCCACACATTTCCCTAAGTTCCAAAATTTCTAAATTTCCTAAATTTAGAGTAAAACAATTTAACGTCTACTGCAAATTTCTTAATTTATTAATTTACTAATTTATATATATTTAAAAATGGCAAAGCATTTTTAAATTTCAAAATTTTTTAATGTAAATTGGTAAAATTTCTCTAAATTTCTAAACATCTAAATTCATTATAGGTAGTTAAATTCTAATTCTAAATTCAGTTGAATACTGAGTTTTAGTGAAACTGCCAATTACATGTTTTATGAGCGGAACTGGTACACTTTGTTCATCGCAATTTGATATAACCTCATATCATCATATGTACCTACACGTGTTATACGGAAAATGCCTGTTCGCAACGAACAAAATGATTAAGAACTTTCCGTTTTATAATTTGACTAAACTATAGCTGTGTCTGAATATAAAATTACCGTTATAGTAATTGCAATAGGATGTTCTAAAGCTAGGAAGGAAACAATTCTTTGAAATTCCAACTCAACTTTTACCGGTACAATTCATGGTTTTGATTAATCGGGTTTTGTTTTCATATTCAAAAATTGTCCCACTTTTCGTACTTTTACCTACAAATTATCCTATTTTTTACGGGGAAATGGTATGCTTGCTAGCTAGATCGAGCATGTACTCCAGTGTTTGTCAAGTTTTTACCAATATTCATTAAGGAAATTATTTCGTTAAATTCAAGATGGTTTCTTACTGGTTCACTGCTTTGACCATACATTTTGAAAACAGTTTTGCTTCGAGCTTTTGATATTTCGAAAACAAAATATTATAAAATTACAAAATTTGTTACTTGTTGGCCCTATAAATTTACTATTTGCATTCTGTTTCTTATTTGTTTGTTGCTTCTTGGTTGCTGCAATAGTGGACTTCACAGAAAGACCTAATTTTAGGTTTTAAAAGTCTCAAAAGGTCCAGTTGACGAGTATGGATATTAGTCTGACAATTTCATACAATTATCTAAGACTGTAAAATTTATGTACTAGATTTAGTATCAGCAATAAATTGTAGAACTACCGTCATATACGGGCGTATTCAGCATGCTGATGTCTACTTTTCAGCTGTATGTAAAATCTAAGTTTTAGTTTTACTTAACATTTTCGGGATTATTGGTTTCTCGTATATTGTATTGTAAATAATAGTTTATTGGCAATAAATACGCTTTAATCTTCTAAAGCAAAAATATCTACTCAAGTAGACAAAACAATGAGATTGGCAACTCTACGCGGGATGCATGACACCATACCAAATTTATCTATGGTTTGTCAAAATTTCGCTTATATGAAGCGTTGTGCAATGAAACAACCACAATTCATTCCACCGTTATTGTGGGTTATTCTTAAACTTCTTGCGAATTTTGTTGATTTTGAAAACAAATATTATATCTGATTGGAATCTAATTGGATAGATTATACAGAACAAGCAGTTTGTATTAAAATTAACGAATTTGTTGAATCGATTTTTTAAATTAATTATAAATCTAACAATATTTGATATAGATTTAATTTTTATCATCAAGCTGTTAATCAAGTTAGATAAAACTGATGTTGAAATTCATATTCACTACTACTCGTAAAATATTTTCATTTCCTCAAAAAATTAAAAAAATTATTTTGGTTAAACAATTCAAAAAATCAACAAAAATATTCAATCGGATTATATGAATACTTATAAAAAATGCTATTTCTAGTATAAGAATGCATTCTAATCATCTTCTATTAAAATATTAGGATTTTTTTACGCTAATATACATTTTTCAAAAATTTACAAAATTTAACTAAGCTAAAGTATAAAATCCGATTTTATTTAGTAGAACTTGATTTTCAAAAATACATAGTTTTAAATTTTATAATAAGCTTTTAAGTTTTATTTTTCATTGTCTTTAAAAATTAATTTCTTTCACTTTAAATAAAAATGTTCATCTTTTTACTTTTATTGTTTTATGTTTAGTTGGTTGTTTAAAAAGAAATATTATTTATTAATTTTAAACTAACTTTAGCCAAACAGAACTATCATTTTTTTTTTTGTTTTTTTGTAAAGAGTCCAGGAAAGCTTATATTTTGTTTTATATGTATATTAAGTAAGTAAAATGCAACAAAAAAGCTCAATAAAAAACTAAATTTTGTTTTAACCATATACACACACAAAATATTATGATTTATCTATCAAGAAATTTTTAATTTTTTTTTTTGCTAAAGTTACAAATTTAAATTTTATTTAATAATTTTCCAGTAAAATTGCTTCTCCATTTAGTATATGCATCCATAACGTCGTATCTTGTATGTGTATGTATATGGTATTTCTGGTTATCGTTACACAGCTACGAGTAATGGATTAAAATTATGTAAAGCAATTTGGATAGAAAAAAAAAATGTTTTGTGCTTAATTTTAGTAAATTCGATTTAGTGTTTGGGACCCAACTTTTAATTTTAATTGATTTATTAAATTTGTTTATTTTTTTTGCAGTTTATTGGCAATTTGGTATTATATTGGTTGCAGATAATCAATTTTAGTTTTATGCAATATATTTTAATTTGTGTGCCTGTAAGAATAAAGATAAGTTTAATTTTGGATAAAATATATGAATCGATTTAATTAAAAAATAGGCCAAAGGAATTATTGCAGAAATGGAAATATTCTTTGGTTAAATCCCCAAACCAGAATTATATTTTAAAAGTTTTAAATTTCATGATTGTAGTTCTGCTAATAAGTTTTATGACAAAATTTATATTTTAACGTAAATTAACAGTTATAAATCACGAATATCGGAAATGGAAAAAGTTTTGTATAAAATGATTAATTTTTGTTATTCTGTATACCTGTCTTCAGCATAACGGCCCTCACAATAAAGAAATATTTTTTTTTTATACAAAATCTTGGTTAACTACCACCTCCATTAAAAAAGGGTAATTTAGGACAATCAATATTCATAATTCGAGGCGTGTGAGAATGGGTGTTAAATTGTCTCTACTACTGTAAATAATTTGCTAATCTTGGACGGAAGGAACAATTTATAATTCTTAATTAAGCAAAAATAGTTAAAATTTACTATAACACAAATAATATTGTTGTTAATTCCATCTAAAACAAAAATAAAGATCAACCTATAAAATCAAACAAATTGGTAATTTTAATAAATTCATCACGCTGCTTGTTTTAAAAAATGTTGGAATCTAGAACCGAATTCCGTAAAAATTAATTAAAAATTTTCTAAACTTTAATGGTCGCAAAATTCTGTACTATATTCTGTAACACAAATTATACTTTTATAACAACAAGTATGACATAAATATAAAGCTCCACATTCTTAAATCAGAAGTATTTAAAGTTTAAATAAATTTGACAACAACAAAATGTCATTCAAACTTGGTTCAGTGAAATAATTGGTTTGTAACAAAATTTGTATTTTAGTAAAATGCTGCAATCAAAAACCAAATTACTTAAAGTGTTTTTTAAAATAATTTAATCATTGTTTGGGTTAAGATTTTTCTAAATTTTAAGGCACATGAAATTTTGATACTTTTGTTAAAACCAAATACGATAAGGAACTGATCTCAACCTCTAAAATCACAAATAATTAAAATTTTAGTAAATTTGACAACAACAAAAAATATTTGGCAACAATAAATTATTACGCTGGTTTCATTGATATTTGATACAAAGTGGTTATTGAAAAAATGATTGAATCTAAAACCGAGTTACCTAGTTAAAATGTTAATTATGATAACTGATTCGTTGTTCGGGTTGAGCTTTTCGAAACTTTTAAGCTCACAAGATTGTGTGCATTCTGTAACACGAATACATATGCTATCACCAAGTATAACATGAAAATGAAATTTAATCTCTAAAATGACAAGTATTTCAAAATTTTAGTAAATTTGACAACAACATCATTTTATCCCTTTGAGACCTTGCGGTATAATATTTTGCCGAGGCCTATTCTCATTTATGTTACTATATTAAATTTGGTTTTTTAAACATTTTTATCCTATTTTCTTTTTCTTTTGGCAAAAGTTCGGCGGTAAAGGGGAAATCCTTTATAGAAACCTATAACACCCGATATTGCGTTGTTATGTATATTTCACTGTTTGTCTATTAGGTGTTATATTATGAGTTTCACGTACAATAAAAAGGCACTTCGTTAATTAATTTTGAGACGCGTATATCGCGCGCCTGTTTATATTATTTACACTTGATTTTAGTACAATATGATTACTAATATTAATCACCACAGAACTTATATGTTACGCCCGAAAAGCTAAAGAGATTTTTTATGAATTTAGTATTAACTACTGTAAACACTGGAAAAACGAAACACGCACAATGGAAGATGTGTACGTGTTGAAAATCCAAAATCGATTGTCAAAAACAAAAAGTTCGGAGAACGATGCATGAACTTTGGAGACGATGAACAAAACGTAGAAAGAAAATGAATTGTTTTGTTTTGCTCATTGATGCACTGTAGTATATTTTAATTAAATGAACTACGTGTTGTGTTGCTTGTTGGTAAAACATAGGTGCGTTCGGAAATGTGTATGGGTGTGAATATGCAAGTGCGAATTGTGGCGATGAATGAATGATGGATAATTTGCGAATATTTGAATTGTAAAAATGAGTGAGTCGCTACAGGACTCCCCCGCGAGTGATTGCCCCCTCCCTAGGGAATGATTGTATTATTGGAAGCTATACGGACGGTTTTATGAACCCGATGGCTTGGTGTTTGTTCAGCCGAACTAAGTATTCCGTAAGCTGGTTTAAGTCGATCGATTGAAATATTGGAATTTTTTCCATTAATCGATACGATGAAATGTTTCCTAAGTCTGCGTATAACTTGATACGGACCTTCATAGGGAGGAGTTAATCCCGTGCGAACCTTGTCTGTTCTGATAAAAACAAAATCGCAGTTGCTGAGCGATTTCGGAACGAATACGTCATCTTGCTTGGATTGACGTGGTGCTTTTGGTATAAGGTTGCGCATGGTTTGTCGCAGTTGGTCGATGACTGTGTCGGTAGTTGGAATTGGTGAAGGAGGATTTTCGATAAAGAATTCACCGGGTAGTTTGATGGTTTGATCGTAAACTAATTCTGCCGGTGAGCACTTAAGATCTTCCTTCACTGTTGCTCGGATACCAAGTAGTATGATTGGTACTTCCGAACTCCAGTTTATCGTGTTGCCTCTGCGACAACGTTGTCGTGTCCGTGAACATGCTGAATGTCCGTGGTAAATTGACTAATGTAATCGAGGTGGCGAGATTGCCTCGGATTACGTTCAGTTTTAGACTGAATTGCTCGTGTCAGAGGTTTGTGGTCGGTGTAAATGGTGAATTCCCGACCTTCAACAAAATATCGGAAGTGTTTGACTGCCTGATAAATTGCTAGTAATTCCCTATCGAATGCAGAATATTTCTTCTCGGCATCCGAGAGTTTCTTGGAGAAGAATCCCAGTGGTTCCCAACACTCCTTATTGTACTGTTGTAGTACAGCACCGACAGCAGTGTTTGATGCGTCAGTGGTTATGCTGAGTTTTGAGTCGCTCAGTGGGTGTGCCAGAAGTGTTATCTGGGCCAATTCAGCTTTTAGTGACGTGAATGCTTGTTGACATTCGTCAGGCCAAGTGAAATTTTTGGCTGTCTTGGGCTTCTTGAGTAAAGCTGCCAAGTGGATGTGAATTGGTGCGAGTATTTGAGCGAGTTTTGGAATGAATCGGTGGTAGTAATTTACCATACCGACAAATCGCTGTATACTTTTGATTGAAGTAGGGGCTGGGAAATCCCTAATGGCATTAATTCGTTCTTCAGACGGCAGAATACCATTAGGTGTAATCTTATGGCTGAGGAAGTCAAGAGTAGATACGCCAAAGACGCACTTTGAGCTCTTGATGTGAACGTCAAACTGTGTTAGCCTTTGAAAAAGTTGTTCGAGGTGCAGTTTGTGTTGTTCCTCAGATTTAGATGCAACAAGAATGTCGTCAATGTAGACGAAAACGAAGTCTAAATCACGAATGACTTCGTTCATAAATCTCTGGAACGTTTGAGCGGCATTGCGTAAGCCGAATGGCATTCGGGTGAATTCGAATAGGCCAAACGGTGTTGTGATTGCCGTTTTATGGACGTCCTCAGGTGCGACGGGAATTAAATGATATGCTCTGACAAGATCAATCTTGGAGAATATATTGCATCCATTTAAGTGCATGGAGAAGTTTTGAATGTGGGGTATCGGGTAGCGATCCGGTGTTGTCACCGTGTTTAAACGCCGATAATCCCCACATGGTCTCCAATCTTGATCTTTTTTCTTCACCATGTGAAGTGGACAAGAGACGGGAGATGCAGATGGCCTACAAATCCCTAATTCCACCATGTGTTGGAATTCTGTTTGAGCGGCTTTATGTCTCACTTGATCTAGCCGACGTGGTCTTGAAACGGGCAGATGGCCTGCTGTAACGATGTGATGAACCACGTTGTGTCTAACTGGTAAGTTGTAATTTGGCTCTGCTGTAAGTGATGGGAAATTCTTCAGCAGAGTGGCATAACCGTTGTTGACTGCATAATGGATCGGAGTTGGAGTGTTATCACGAACCATTGTGGCATTGATTGACAGCTTAGTCGCTGAATCAACCAGCCTTTTGTGCTTTAGGTCAACAAGGAGGCCAAACTTACACAGGAAATCGGCGCCAATAATCGGACGATTCACATCAGCTAAAATGAATGCATGAGTGAATTTTCTCTTAAGTCCGATGTCCACCTGAAGCAATTTTGTGCCGTAGGTGTGGATTATGATATTATTGGCAGCCGATAAGACTAGATCTGGGTCACGTTTTGAGAATGCAAACGCGCCCTTGAAATAATTTGCTGGAATAACCGAAAGGTCAGCGCCAGTGTCTATTAAAAATGTTAATTTATTGATTTTGTCGTCTACGAAAAGACGACCTAATTTATGGGTGTGGGATGTTGTCATCTCTACCCGTTGAGTGACTCGTTTTTTGAATGAGTGATGTCCACATCCATGCTGGATGTGGATGTACTCTTGAAATTGCATGGTGCTACACATTTTCGCGCCGCCGCCCCGAATCTCCAATGAAACCAGCATTGATCGTATTGGCGTCTGTTGTTGCTGGGACTGCGCGTGTTAGAGTTCCGCCGATATCCGGATTGAGATTGTCGGCCCCTTGAGCGACTGCGATTACGATTGTTGTTGGCCATATTGTTTAATCTTGCTTCAATCTGCTTGAGGCGTTCCTCGATTGTGGCCTTATTTTGTGTATTCGCAGTGGGTTGCCGACTAAAATCCGTGCGCAAAGGTGTACGAGATTGGTGTGTTACCGCGGAAATGTTTTGATTGGTTGTCATTGCGGCGTGCAATTTGTCAGCGGTGGCAGCCAGGTCATCGAGATCCCGAGACTCAGGCTGTGCCAGCAACGCTATCCTGATTATTTCAGGCATTTTTCGCAACCATAATGACTTGATCACATTATTTGAAAATTGTACACCCGCTAATGTTTTAATATGGCGAAGGGCCTCGGACGGCCGTCTGTCTCCCAGATTCTGATTTGACAATAAAGCCTCTAATTTAGATTCGTCTGATGGGGTTAAACGATTTAGTAGCGCTGACTTTAATGTGTCATAGAGCTGTTCGTTTGGTGGATCCGCCATAATATCTGAGACGGTCTCACAGGCTTGCGGAGACAGAGCTGACAGAAGGCTAACGAATTTTTCCTTATCTGTTTTGATTCCGGTGACTCGGAATTGGAGCTCCGCCATATTAAACCAGTTCCTGGGATTGTCTAGCCAGAACTGTTGAAGTTTAATGGAACGAGAGGTGGCCTCAACCTCGCCTTTTATTTGTTGGGAGGTCATATCCTGTTCGTCGTCTGACATTTTGTAACTGGGGTTTTTATTCGAACCTAACGAATGTGAAATAATGATTGAAATTGATATTTATTCGGAATGTTTACCGTGTATACTGAAAGCCAACCAACAAGGTGAAAAAAAAAAATAAATGAAATTATAGTATGCGGAATGGATACGGTGTAATGACAAAAGAAATAAATGCAAAAATTAAAAAAAATTATATATATATATATACGTAGCGAATTTCGTTGACCAACGAGACGTCCCCAAAATTTTGGTCAACTCTCGTCAAATGTTATTTGGAAATGTAATTACTGATATAATACCACAAAAAAACTAAATATTAATATATTGTGGTTCTGTGCAACCACAGCGACCAATAAACCAAACAAAACTATTATTCTTCCGCGGTGAGAAAAAAAAATACTAATATCGATCGAGGAGAAAGAATATGAATCCGTATCTGTGGTGAAAAATTTACATTTGGTATTTGATGAACAGGAATGTGAATATAAATATGAAATTTTGATATATAATTTTAAATATTGATGTGAAATTTGATTTCTATACGTAGTTATATAATAATGAAGTTATATAAATTTATGATTGTGAACTTAACAAGAAAAATAAAAAAAATTTAATAGAGACACTTAGCTTTCGTTGTTCTGTTGTTGCTGCTGGAGTTGATAATGATTCCGTTGTTTTGTAGCTGTCTTTGATTTCTATGTTGTTGTCTTCTATGTATGTTGTTATGCTGCTGAATGTTTGCGTTTAGATATACACCAGAGTCTCGCTATGCGTCTATTCTATGTGCGTCTATTCGCTCTTGCGTCGGCTAAAAAAAAAAACAATCACCCGCTTAGCGTCGGTTCTTCGTTATGCGTCCTTTTTCTTTCTTTCCATTTTTCTGTTTTGTCATACAACTAGTGAGAATTTTCGTTGCTATCAGAATATTTGATAATTTTTTGTTTTATTTTTCCTTAGAATTTGTAGTATAACATGTAAATCGATATGCGTCGAAATTCAGTTTGCGTCTCTCCGTGTGGAACCGAACAGGGACGCAAAGCGGGACCTTGGTGTAACTATATGATCGCCGATGAAATGTATCTTCGTTGAAAATTGCAATGCGTTGAATTTGGATTGATTCCTGATGTCTTTTGTAATTATTTTCTATGTAGACACTCTCCAGGCCATAACACTGTTAATTCTTGCTGTATTTAGAATTTGCTGTATTTACTTTGTTGTGTTATGCAGATGTTGTTAATAATTTTTTATTTTTTTTTTTTTTTGTGTAGTACTGTATTCGCCGTGCAGTCGCTGTTATTATGCACGCGACTGTTAACTATGATGTTGTTGTTGTTCTGTTTTTTTTTTTTTTTTTTTTATGCTTTTGATTGCCAATGTTGTAATGGCGGCGGTTTTTTTACTCGATGGTTTAAACGCACATACGTTAATAATGGAGAACGTAACCAGAAACAAAAGAAAGAAAAATGTTACTTGTATTGTTTTCGTATGTTTTTTTATACTTTTGTTTGTATGATAATTCTGTATTTTGTACGTACCTTTGTGCTTGGGACGGATTAATTTTCCGTACCCAAGCGTTTTGTAAATATATGCTTTATATGAATGTATCCGTAAACACGGACGTGTGGTCACCATATGTACTTGTAACTCTGTATGTTGTCTCGTATAATTGATGTACAATTGATGTGTTAATAGATGTGATTTTTGTCATCAATTGTGTATGTAACCTTGTATGTTACTTATATAAATCCGGTACAAATGTTGTGTGGAAATGGTGTAATTCCGATATAAATTGTGTATGTAACCTTGTGTGTTACTCGTATAATTGTGGTACACGTGTGTCCATGGATTGTGTTGTGTATGCCGACCGAAAATTAAATTTAGATATGAGATTGTTAGATGCGTGGAATTTGTTGTATGTGGATTTATGTTTGAAATCACTTAAATAATGAAAAATGGTACATATCGTTTTACCTGACACTTATTTGTGTCAGGCATTCACGCTTTTATTGCGTTGAATTAAAAAAAAAAATTCTGCGAATTTTTGTTGTTGATGCGCCAATTGGGCGTGTTGCGCCGTAAAAACGGTCGTCGGTGGTCACCAATTTATAACACCCGATATTGCGTTGTTATGTATATTTCACTGTTTGTCTATTCGGTGTTATATTATGAGTTTCACGTACAATAAAAAGGCACTTCGTTAATTAATTTTGAGACGCGTATATCGCGCGCCTGTTTATATTATTTACACTTGATTTTAGTACAATATGATTACTAATATTAATCACCACAGAACTTATATGTTACGCCCGAAAAGCTAAAGAGATTTTTTATGAATTTAGTATTAACTACTGTAAACACTGGAAAAACGAAACACGCACAATGGAAGATGTGTACGTGTTGAAAATCCAAAATCGATTGTCAAAAACAAAAAGTTCGGAGAACGATGCATGAACTTTGGAGACGATGAACAAAACGTAGAAAGAAAATGAATTGTTTTGTTTTGCTCATTGATGCACTGTAGTATATTTTAATTAAATGAACTACGTGTTGTGTTGCTTGTTGGTAAAACATAGGTGCGTTCGGAAATGTGTATGGGTGTGAATATGCAAGTGCGAATTGTGGCGATGAATGAATGATGGATAATTTGCGAATATTTGAATTGTAAAAATGAGTGAGTCGCTACAAACCCTAATCAAAGGTGGAACAGAATATGCCGATGGATGAATGGCTGATAGGTTAATCTGTTCAAAGTATGCGGACTCTGGATACCAGGCACCCTCCAGTTTTAGTAAGCCTTCCTGTAGATAAGCTAGGTGCCCTATAGACTACTTTCCATTTCCCAGTATATATGAGAATAGCGGCCCAAGTCATTGGGTACCAATGCTATCGTATTTCTAGCAGAAGCGTATGCTATAGTAAACATCTAGGAGGGAGAACAATGAGCTCAGATAGTATGATGTATCGCGTACCGGCCTGAATATTGACTGGACGAATAATTGAGTAGGGTCCAAGTACAAAAGATCTTTTAGATCGCAGTGCGAGGTGGCTGAACGCCCAAGTGGCCCTTCAACAATAATAACAACAATATACTTAGAATGTCAATGTATAATAAATTGTCTACTAACTCAAACGTGGGTGCTGATTCTCTAAAAAAGAAGATAATGTGTAAACTTGAAAACTTGTTAAAAGCAAAGCTTTCTTTTATAAGTTTGCAATTTTTTGACATTATTTTAGTGGTAGTCCTCTCGAAAAATTTCAAACTCATAAAAGTAAGCTTTACTTTTTACAATTTTTCACGTTTACACATTATCTTATTGTTTAGAGAATCAGCACGTGTAAGAGTTTTCCCGAAAAACTTCGAATAAATTTAGAATTCTACAATTATCTTGATAAATCAAGAAATCAAATTTCAAATAACTTACCAACGCTGTTTAAATCCGAAAATCTAGTTTAATCGAAAATTTCCAAAATGTTGAACTTTGAAAATTTTACCTCTTTAAGATCATGTATCTCAGCGCTTTGCTTAATTCAACTCCTGGCTACTCGAGCAATACCGAAAAAAATAAAAATTTTGAACAATGACTACAATTCGCAAGACCTAACCAATCTCAAATAAGCTTCAACAATCTCTACAAATCAAATAAAATTCAACAATGTTAGTTAATAGAATTGAATTTTTGCGAAAACATTTAAACATTTATGTTTCGTATCACTTTCATAATATTGCTACGAAATAGCCGTCGAATTCACCGTAAATCATCGAAACAAATGCATAAAGCTCTCCGACTAATGTTGCGGTACAATAAAATTATTGGAAATACTTGAAGGCCAACAAAAACGATTAGTCTGAGACTAAATTGTTCCGAAATGCATGGTTTGGTAAAATATCCATAAAATTTGAAAGCTTTTTTGAAGAAATAACAACATGATGATAACGAACAAAAGTATTTGATAACTCGCAAGTTGGCCAATAAGAATTGCAAGTATTCTGGATTTTTTCTGAAACAGAAAATTGTTTGTATGAAACAAGATTCTAAACCAAATATCCGTCAAAATTTGCATTAATTAAAACAGTCGCTCCATCAGATGTCACTAATCTTAAATATCGCAACAATTTCACAAATATTTATTAATAGACGGGTCCAAATATTATGAAGGCGAGGTCATAATGTCTATAGCTTTAAGCAAATTATTTGAAGTGATGTAGGAAAAGCTTTAGATAAATAGGGCCAAGCCACCATTAGAAACTGTAAAGCAAAAAATTTCTATTTTGAAATTATTTTATGTTGTACATTCAACAGTATTTTAATCTATGCTGCTATTTCTTCGATTCAAAATCAAAGAAAATTAAACATTTGTAAAAAGCTGACGAATCTGATTTAATTCCAAACCCAATATACGAACCGATGAAAAATTGAAGATAGGGCCTCCGTTTATAGAAATGGTTGTTGTGGGTTCCTAAGATTTAGGCGAAATAAGACTCGATTGAAATTTGAATTTGTTGAATTTGATATATTTTTCAAATTCTGAAATGAATCAATTTGGAATTGGCAATTGAAAATTGGCTCAATTGAACAGAATAATTATATTTCAAATATGAAAAGTTCTAAAACTACGAATTTTCTGTGGGAATTCATATTTTTAGAATTTTCTGAAATATAATTATTCCCTTCAATTGAGCCAATTTTTAGTTGAGAATATATCAAATACCTACAACAAATTAAAATATTAGACGTGCCTTATTTCGCCTAAACGTAACAAATCCACAACCACCATTTCTTTAAACGGAGGTCCTAGCTTACATTATCGATTTGTAAATTGTGTGTGGAACTAAAATTTGGCTAACCAGACTCGTCAGCTTATTTTTAACCCTTGATGATTCAATTGTAGGACATTTTCATGCAACTTTACTGTGATATTGTCAATTTTACTACTAGTTATTCCCAAAATTTAATTTCCAAATAATTTTTTAGAACAGTTAACAACAGAATTAATTTATACAATTTCGGTGTATAGTAAAAAATTGTTTCAAACTGAATTTTAATACAAAATTATTACATTTCTCAAATTTTGAAAATTTACAATATTCTATACTTTCAATATTCTGCTAATTTTAATTATTTTCTTTGATTTTTAAAGAGAGACAACAGCATAGAGTAAAATGCTGTTGAATGTAATATAATATAGTTTCAAAATCATAATTTTTTAATGATTTCTGCTAAAACATAAAGTCCGATGCCACTAATTTCTTGCTTTACAGTTTCTACAGATGGCTTGGCCATATTTATGTACAGCTTTTCCGTTTAACGTTTTCTGAGATATTTATAAAAATATTTAACCCCAGGATTTCTCCTTTGATAACTTACTTATGTCTCTTAGTACTGCTTAAAGTCTTAGTTCGAAAAGGGTTCCTACAAAATGGGGTTCTCCTGACGAGGGAGAAGGGTTTCTCTGGAAAGAGTTACTCAAAAAAGGGTTCCCCCGAGAAAGCTTCGTCATAAAGTAATTTCCTTATTTCCAAAAAAATATTCTCAATGCCCTACATTCTCATTTATTTTAACTATTAAATTTGCTTTTTTAAACATTTTATCTTATTTGCTATACTTTCCTTCTATTTAACCATCCTTAATGTAATATAATATCGGTTGGTTGTCATTTTCCCCTCCAAATATACAAACAATCAGTATATTTGTGATTTTAGTGTGACACGGACCGAAACAATTTGTACAATAGAAAACCATAAGTTTTTTTTTTTTAAGTTTTACTAAGAGTTTTTAGTTATGTTATATAATGGATAAAATTTCTAAATATTTCTCATTTGCTTTTGAATAAATTATAAAATTGTCATGACCATAAATGCTGCCAAGTAGGTAAAATGTTGTGCCAAAATATTTTACGTATTGGAAAAAGCTACCGATGTCATTATGGCAGTTGAAAGGAAAAAGTCATACAATTTGGTTAATTATGGAATTTCTGTTTCTGAAATTTCCCGCCAACATAACTGCGTCATTTTCTCATTAAGTTTATTAAATACAATGTGATTAGCCTAATATCTTTTGATTCAGTGTCGGTGCCTAGAGGTCTTAACCTTTTTGTTGCTTCGTCGGCATTATTCAGCTTCTTAATGTTAATTGCATTAGCAGAATAAATTGATGACTGCTCCATAAGCGATTTAATAAATAAATTAGCAAGGCTAATTATGACGGCTTCGTAATAATTAGCTTCAACTATTGCCCCTTATAGTATTGAAATTTTTGGGCGGGTTGTACAGAAGGGTTTTCATTATCGCTGTGTTGATCTAAATAATTTTTAGGTATAAAATACTTGTTACTTTTTTCTTTATTTATGATTTTATTTACGTTTTCTTGCAAACGTAAGACTGAAATAAATTTATTTTTACTAAAAATAAGTTAAAAACCTTTTGATAACTGAAAAGTGATTTTAGTTAAAATAAAACTTGAAATAAATAGTACTAAATTTAATTTATCTTACAATTTTAATTCGTGGAGGAACTGTTTAGTCGATTTGGCACCGTATATTACCACGCCATAACTTTCTTGGCAGTAGCCATAATGATGTAATTAAGTTAGTTATATTTTTAAATTGTTTGACCCCAAATAAACCAAAAAAAAATACAACTGTCATTTAATTTTTAAACGAAGGTCAGTTCTGAAAGGGTTTAGGATTTTGACAGCAACAATACAAATAAAATGATAAAAAAAACCGACTTAATTAAAGCTCATAAAATTCCGTACAGTGTCCTGTAACAAAAAAAATAATTTTGGGAAAACCAAATAAAACACAAAATTACAGATTAATCTCTAAAATCATAAGAGTTTGAAAGTTTAGAAAATTTGAAAATTACCGTTCTTTGGTTTTAATTTTTCTAAAGCTCGTGAAGCTTTACACAATATTCTGCAACACAGCTAAAATTATTGTGAATATCAAACATGAGAAGAAAATAAAGCAAAACCACAAGTATTTAAAGTTTTGATAATTTTGACAACAACAACACTTAATTTAGGATTTTGAACACAACAAAATAAGTTCGCTGATAATTTGGGGTAATAAAATTATTTAAAAAAATTATAGAACCTAGAACCTAATTTCTGAAAGTGTTAGTTGAGATAATTAAAACGTCTCTAGCGTTAAGCTTTTTCTAAACTTAAAACCGCAATTGCTTGGTTTAAACTTTTCTGAACTTTTAAGTTCACAAATCTTTGTACAATGTTTTGTAACACAAATGATATTTTTGTTAACATCAAATACGACACAAAATGAAGCTCATCTCTAAATTCACAAATATTAAAATTTTAGTAAGCTTTACAACAACAACATTTTTTGAAGTTTTTTTTTTTTTTTGTGTTAGGCTTGGCTCCGAAATTTAACCGTGTTACCAAAAATCAAATTGTACAATTTTTAGTTGTTTCCATTTATTTTATTACTAATAAGGAACCAGATACTCCGCAATACCGACTAAATTAATTGAAGCTTTTGGTGTCAAGGTGTTTCTTGAGGGCTTTTCTGTGAATGTTGTATCAGTGTATTTCCACGGTTTTCGTAAAAACAATAACACCATTGAGAATAGTGTGCAGTTTAAGACTGACATCAGAATCTTGACGAGCTTTCATACAAACTATTTTACATCCGGTGATTTAGGCATTTTATATGGAGTTGCACCAGGGCTAACTTAGCTGGAAATATGTTCACCTTCACCTTATACGTATCACAATTTAGTTTCAGATCACATGTCTATTAGATTTGAAATACATCATAAAAATACCCAATTACATAATAGATCCAGGGTTTTTAATTATGCGCAAGCCAATTGGAAGCTATTCAGACCACACTTAAACTTGAATATAGACTTATTGAAAATTCAAAGAGCAGCGTTACAAAATGGTAGGCAGATTGCTGAGCTAATTGAAAAATTTACTAACATAATAAATGAAGCTGAGAAATTGGCAGTTCCCAAACCCGTACCTAAACTATTTTCCTACATACTACCTGGCTTTATTTAAAATTCTTTGCGTAATAGAATTAGAAATAGTTACTGAAGAAACTGGCAAAATACCCAAAGTGATGCAGACTGATCTCTGCTTGCCATCGGTCGTGTTTATATACCATTTTGATACTGCTCTCGAAATTTCCTTTATTGTGTGTGTCATAAATCACATTCATTCTCGGGTTTTCTGTTTTTGACCCATAATCATCTGGAAATATCTTTTATGGCTTGTCATAATCAATATCATTTATCATCACCGACGAGCGGTGTGTATGTATTTGTGTTGTTGTTTATTTTATTCCTCGATCACTAAACCACGCCTTTCTTTGTCACTCACATCTCGCAGGTTTTTGTATTTACTAGATCATTATGAATTTGTACGTCGATGTATAAACATGTTTCAATGTCCACAATAAATAATTGTAATACAAACATTGGCTACGACTAGCATCGAACCATCGACCTTTTTGTTTACTCTCCGCGCCAACCGTTTGAGCTATCGCTGAACTTGTTGTATGATGGTCAAAATCGTCACAATATTGTCGAAATATCAGTGCGTGAACTTGGCGGGCAAGGGCATAACGAGCAGCAAATTAACAATTATAGAGTATAATGGAACGTACCAGATTTATGCAAATCATCCCGTTGGACTCTTTGTGAGTGTGCTCTAAATCAGGAAAACAACATTACAATGGTCCGTACTAAAAATCCAAAGTCGCCTGCATTTTAGTAATTTTGAGAAAATGAAGGTTAAAGTTTTAAAATAAAATGGGAAAACATTGAGAATAATAAATGTATAATGTCATAACTTTTTTATATTTTAAGCGATTTGTTCAGTTAAATTTCGGTGAGCCCTCATCATTTTTACAGCAAATCTTAAAATATTCCTATATGCTCTCTTCGGCTTGCTTCAACATTCTTATTATCAATTCCTCTATCAAAAAGATTTTAAACGCACTCGTATAAAGTAAGCTGAATTGACATTACCTGATTGAGGTTAGTTTTGGTTCGAATGCTAATTTAAATATTTTAAGGCAGATCCGGAAAAATGTCCACATTTATTTTGCTACCGGTACTTTTTCCGCTATCGAATAGGTGGCGGAAATGTAGTGCTGATCCAATATTTACGATATTGTCTAAAAATTGTTTCGCGTCTAATGCACAAAATCATAAAAGGTTTCTTCTTCCCTTCTATCTTCGTTTGCAGATAAAATTAACACATTCGCCACTCAACGCCACATATATGGGACTAGCTTGTGTGTTTTCGGCTGTGTTTCTAGAAGTATCTAACACATACATGTGCCAAGTAGTGTCACTGGGAGCCCAGTCAACACCCATATTCGTGGCATTTTATTTTAACACGTGCGTTTTTTATGTACACCAAAAAACAGATGAGTGGCGAACATGTTAAATCAATTTTTCCAATGAGAATCTTACCCTTTTATAAATTATTACCCGTTTGCGAGTTTTAATTCAACTAACAAATATACGACCATAAATTAAACTGTTTAAGTCATAATTAAACTTTGTCTAATAGATTTTAACTATTTTCTTAAAAACAGGTTAGTTTTCGTTTGATGATGATTGAAGAAAGTTTAATTTACGATCGTCAGTAGTTTAATTTAAATTGGAAAATTCCTGAAAAAGCTATAAGTCCGATAAAACATGGCCTTCCTCAGATCGTAGGACATGCAAAGAATTTATTAAGAAAATCGGATTTAGAAGGCATGATCAAATATAGAATTGAAAGTTACAGCTACAGATTGGTCAAATTTCATCTTAGACACCATGCATTTATTGGTTTTAAATTGATTTAATTTGGTTTTACATATTTCTGAAAAGAATTAATTTAATTTGTGAAAAGTTTCATTCCTCTAGAAATTGCGGTTTCATTCATTCCGTAAACAGTTTCATTTAATTCAGAATAATTTTCGTTCATTTTGGAAATAGTGTCACTTTAGTCGGGTGATTCGTTTATAGCAGAAAGGTTTTTATTTAATTCGAAAAAGCTACACCTCAAACCAAAATTATTAACACCCAGTAAATTTATATTGATAATTCGTCGCCGATACTTCGACACTAACGATAATGTCGATGTATGCTTTTCCATTGGAACGTTTTAACCGATATCAGTCAATTGCTATTGTTACCTGTTGTAATATCATGTCTTATGTAAATAAACAATACATTTTGCGCTTATTATAAAACGGTTCTAGCTACATCTCATAACTAAAGAAAAATATCAGTCAGAATCTCAACCAATTATCGGACCGACACAACATGATCCTCCCGATTTATTGTCCTTATCCATTTTTACCTGCCTCTTTCTTGTGTTAAAAAGTGTTAATGTTGCTGCAACTGCGATTCCCATTTTTGCTTTAGTTTGCTTTAGCAAAGCTGAAATAATCTGTTTCCGTTTTTGAGCGAACTCAGCTACGTCGTTGAAAATCTTAAGATTTTCTTATACCGACAAAAAATTAATTTAATATTTTGTAGACAACTTTATGTACGAATTATTGGAAAATTCCAAAAGACATAGTTTGACATTGTAAGCACGAAAGCCAAAACGAAAAGTATTTAGACGAAATTTCACACGGAGCGTGGTTATTTCCATCAGAATAATAACTTACGGTTGACGTTCCAAAAGTCGCTATTTAGGGTCTGCTCGAATACTGTAGTAATTGTTTTATCAAAGTAGTTTTGGACATTTGTGGTGAAAAATTGCTTTGTTCTCCCATTTTGCTGCACGAATACTGTTTTTGACAATAACTTTGTAAATTTGTTTTGAATTTATAACAGCTTTCATTTATTGTTTTTTAAATTTAAATTTATTTTTTTTTATTACGTTAATAAAAATGGCAGCACATTCCATAATATCTGCATAAAAACATAAGACAGCATGAATCTTGAGCTTACCTTTGGTGAAGATGACATTAAAAGTTCACAGGCTCAAATTGGTGAAAATCAAGGTGGCAACGATCAAATTACTGCTCTTGAATTTCGAAATGAAATGATGGATCAACTAATTTATTGCTCAAAATTAAAGCTTCTAATATGTATAATTATTTTTTAGGTAGTGTAAATTTCAACAAAATTCAATAGCGATTACGGCCAGTTCGCGTTTCTAAAGGCATTGCCCCATGCAAAACGGAAAACCGGAATTTGAAACCGTCAAACCCAATTGTTGGCTAAGTTGCTTAACTTTGCAATATGAAAACTATTAACAAATAGTTCTAATCTATAAGTTCCATCTTATTCTAAGAAAATTTTATTAAAATTGATTTAATTTCATTCAAAAAGTCTCAATTTTATGTTTTGCCGTCCTTCAAGCAAAAATCCGTCCATCAAAATATAAAATTGGAGTTTTTTGAATGAAATTAAATCAATTTTAATAAATTTTTGTACGAATAAGGTAGAACTTATAGATTTAAACTATTTTTTAAAAATGTTCATGTTGAAAAACAAACAATTTTGTCAATAATTGGATTTGACGGTTTGAAATGCCGGTTTGCGGTTTGTGCATGGGGCAATGCCTTAAGTTTTATTTTTGATTATTATATAAAAGCTTTCAAAGCGATCACTATAATAAAATAAAATAACTCTTATAAGGTTAGTGATCATTGTCTTTTACAAATTCTAGCAGGTTATAAACTTAGTTGTTGCCTCGTTCCATTTATATATCAAAAACTGCAAGATTATGTCATTTCACAGGAAATAAATTCTATAATCAATACAAACAAAATTAAAAGTATTGAATTGCAATTTGCAGCGTGTGTCTGAAACTATGAATCTGGCGGTCACATTTATCGAAAACGTTTGACAGATTGGCAAAAAAACTGTGATTTTTCGCAGAATATTACACAAGTAGTCTGTGTCTATATCTTGTTTGTGCATCCCATGATAAACCAATTGAAAGGTATGATTGACAGCTGTTTCAAATTCGTCTTTTCTTGCGCATGTTGTCATTCGGTGCGATAAAATCACCAGGCTTCGTTGTTTTCACAAAATTTTCACAAAAACTATCACCGCAA
Organism: Tipula helvola; assembly: GCA_963556165.1. NCBI lineage: Eukaryota > Metazoa > Arthropoda > Insecta > Diptera > Tipulidae > Tipula > Tipula helvola. The sequence continues at coordinate 71,957,536 of OY744481.1, forward strand.
AACAATTCTATTTGTTTTTGTTTGCTATGAACTAGTGCTTATAAAAAAAAACGTATAGCAAAAATCACCGAATGACGAAAATTTTTAGTGAAAGACATAGCAATACATGCGCTTGAAAATACCTCTTAAATTGGTTTATCATGGGCACACAGCATTAAATTGCCAAATAAAATAATTTAATTGTTGTTTGTGTTAAGCATTTAAAAGTTTAGTAAATTTGACAACAACAACAAGTCACTTAGAATTTTGATAAGAACCAAATATCACGCTGGTTTCACTGATAATTTGATGTAAAATGTTTATTTGATAAAATTCTGCGGCTTAGCTATAGCAGAGCATACCATGTCACACAGCGCCATTTTTTATAATGGTAGAAATAATTTCAACTAGAAAATAGCTCCATATTTAATAAAGTGCTAATTTTTAAAACTAAAATATGTAAATAAAAATGCCACTTTTCCAAAATAATTATTGGGAACAGCTTTAGCAGAGCATACCATTTTTCGCGCATGCGCAATTTTTGCAAGCGCCATTTTTTAAAATGTGGAATTAAGGTAAACTACATTTTGGATTAAGTCTTGACTAAAAAAATCACTTACTATTTGACAGCAAATACCTTATTTAGTTTGAGTCTTGGGTTTAAAACACTTATTTTGGGATGTGTATTTACTAAAATAAATTTTAAAAACTTAGTATGCTTGTTGTTTTTAGATAAACAAAAACCAGCGATATAAATACATGGATAGGGGATAGAACAAATTTTATGGAGCAACTGAAAAAGTATTAAGTGTGTGATAGAGAAAGAAAAAACCTTCGTCCTTGTCTTTAAATTCGAATTTTCGAATACCAAATTCAAATTTATGTGTAGGAGACGGTAAAGCAAAGTAGCTGTCGCCTAGAGACGGAAAAAATAAACGTTGCAAATTAAAAGCATACCATATACAATAATATAAAAGTAGTAGTAACCACGGTAACATATTTAAAACACATCCTAAAAATCAAAAATAACAATTCACTCGAATGTTTGTATATGCTAGATTTTGACGTCTACTCGAATTTTTTTTTTGTTGTTTATTTTTCAGGGATGTATTTGAAATTTAAAGGAATAAATGGTTATTAATTTTAAAATTAGTGTACAAAAACTGGTAGCGTAATGTATACCTAATCAAATTTGATATAATTAATTAATTATTTTCAATATAATTAAACATTATCCAATATTTATCCCATTCAATTTAAAAAAAAATCTGTTTCAAAAAATTTCGAAATGAAATTTATTCAAGTACGGCACTTATTCGGAAATACTTTTTTTGATAAAGAGGAGTATATAAAAGAGTAGTAAGACTATACAATAAAATTTGCTCCATTTTTAGTGACGTAAATCAGTGTGATTTTTGATCAATCCCCTATCCATGTATTTATATCGCTGACAAAAACCGTCTGTTTTCATAAAAATGAACTAACTTTTGACATTTGCGTAGAAATTTGATTTATAGCAAATGCCAATTTCAATAATTATTGTTAATCTTTATTTATAATTGTTGCCGGATGAATTTAAGCAAATGATGAGGCCCATCGTCACGGCCTATTTGTGTTATTATATGTTGTACTATTTGTGGTATTGTATGTTGTGTTATTGGATGTTGATTGTTGCTAGTAAAAATGGCCAAGACGATTTAAATCAATTTGATGGGCCACGCGGAGACCACGTTCTATTAATTCTGCTAAATAATATGTGAAATCACATGTGACAACGAGTCTAGGCTATATTATCCCACGCAATTCATCACGGATTAATTCATCCCGCACATTGTATCCCCGTTATCAATTCAACCCGCACAATTCATTCCCTGAAATTCAAATCTAACGCAACTCGGAGGGCTAAGCGGGGGGGGTCGCTACGCTCCCCCCCGCTTAGCCCTCCGAGTTGCATTAGATTTGAATTTCGGGGGACGAAAAAACTATTATTATTATTAGATTTTTTAAAAACAAACAAAACTGAGGATTTAAAGTCGCTAAAAATTCTGGAAAAGGGAGATTTAAAATTGCTCTAAATTATGGAAAAGGGAGATTTTAATTTTAAAACGAATATAAACAAAAATTATAAATTCTGGAAAATGGGGACTTTAAGTCCCCATAAATTCTGGAAAAGGAAGATTTTAATTTTAAAACGAATATAAACAAAAATTATAAATTCTGGAAATGGGGACTTGAAGTCCCTATAAATTCTGGAAAAGGGAGATTTTAAATATAAAATGAAAATAAACAAAAATTATAAATTCTGGGAAATGGGTCGCTACGCTCCCCCACTTAGCCCTCCGAGGGGCTTTAGATTTGAATTTCGGGAGAAGTAGGAGCCGGGATCAGTAAACATGTTGCACAGGGTGCTGCACGTAGGAGCGGATTAACTATATAGAATCTATTAATGATACATATTAGTGATAGGTGGCCAACCTCTAATTTAATTTAGAATTGTAGAGGCTGACGGCTTCGGTAGCCCTCTTCTATAAAATTATTTTGAAAAAGGGGGGGAATTTACTGCTCTTTCTAGTAAAAAATTGAGAAAACTTCTTTAACAATTCATTAGTTTCATCTGAAAGTCATTAAAGAATCCCGTTTCCATTGTACGTATCGAATTTCAAAATTTTCGAATTTTAAAATTACAAAATTGCGTTAATTTCATCTGAAAATCATTTTCTATCGTACCAAAATATTCGAAAAATAATGCATTACATATTTATAAAAGTAATGCATTACCTGAAGTTTACAAAAAAAACACAATCATTTTTTTAGAAAAATGGCATTTTTATTTAGTTCATATTATTGCTACATTTTAAAATATTACATATTTTAGTTTTAAAAATTAGCACTTTATTAAATATGGAGCTATTTTCTAGTTGAAAATATTTCTACCATTGTAAAAATTGGCGCTGTGTGACATGGTATGCTCTGCTAAAGCTGAGCCAATTATTGTGATTTTTTTTGTAAACTGCAGGTAATGCATTACTTTTATTAGTATGTAATGCATTATTTTTCGGATATTTTGGTACGATGGAAAATGATTGTCAGATGAAATTTTAAAAGACGTCAAAATGTGCGATTTTTATAAAATTTTGATATTAGGATTGTATCTCAACAGTTTTTCGACAGTGCAAGTAATTTTTCTGGGAAAGTTTTGCAATTTTTCCAGGAAAATTTTGCAATTTTTTTTTTTTAGTTTAAAATTACAAATAAAATTTAAAACAGGAAGAATTGTATAAATTCAGGAAAAGCGGGGGTTTGGGGGCGGCAGCCCCATCCTCTAAGGTATACGACGAATTAAAATTACATTAAAAAAATTGTTATATATATAAAAGATGCTGTTTTTAACATTTGTGGTACTATCGGAAGAAGCGATAAGGGCGAGAAAAACTCTTTGATCTGTGTCTGCAAGGTTGACGAAGCAATTATTATTAATTAATTTACAATTCTAACGTCAAAAATTATCAAAGATTTCAAAATTTATTTTAGTAAATACACAAAGCAAACCAGTTTTTTAAACTCAAGACTCAAACTATAGTAAGGTGTTTGCTGTCAAATAGTAAGCGTGTTTTTTAGCCAAGACTCAATCCAAAATGTAGTTTACCTTAATTCCACATTATAAACAATGGCGCTTGCAAAAATTGCGCATGCGCGAAAAATGGTATGCTCTGCTATAGCTGTTCCAAAATACAACTCATGCAACTCAATCTCTAAAAATCATAAATGTTTGAAATTTTAGTAAATTTGACAACAACAACAACATTTTGCTTTAGGATTTTGACAAAACAAAATTGTACGCCGTTTTCATTGATAATTTGATGTAAAATGTTTATTTTAAGAACAATACTGGACGCTAAACCGAATTTACTTAAAGTGTTAATTAAAATGATTCAGCACTTGATTGTGGTAAGCTTTTTCTAAACTAAAAAGTGTCTTCTGAAACACCAACCATGACACGAAAATAAAGCACAACCTACAAAATCACAAATAGTTTCCATAATAACCTTCCGAATGACATTTTAAAACAAGGCTTCTAACATACATACAATAAAAACCATTGAGCGCATTAAAATATTGTCTTAAATATTTAAAAAAATAACGAAATAAATCACATCCGTGCGCAGCAGCCCAAAATCAAATATTAATCTCTACATTATATCTAACATACAGTTAAACATACTATATTATATCCGCGTTAGGAAAACGAAATACCGGTATGACGGCAACAACAAAAAAAGCTCCCCATGTAAAATAAATTTCCAATCGATTTTAAAAAGCTCTTTAATGTAAAATAAACCAATTTTCTTAAATCAGGTAATCATTTAAAAATAAAATAACGGGATGAACAAAAAAACAGAAAGAAAGACTGAGCATTAAATCTGTTTAAATTATTCTCAAATGAATTTCAAAAAAATTTCAAACAAATATAAATAATCCAAATAAATAAAAAGCTTCAATTTTAAATAAGTTAAATTCAATTTTCTCATTGATTTTCAGTATTGGTTACTGGTGTATAGTACGTTTATTTTCCGTTACGACGTTTATCGTTTGTTCGTTTCTCCTATTAATTTATTTATTTATTTCAGCATCTACCTATATTCTGGATCCGGTATTCTGCTTATTTTTATATAAATTGTTGTTGTTGTTGTTATTGGTGAACTTGAAAAGTCCTAAATAAATAGATTAGAAACCAAAAAAAAAAGTAAAAAGCTAATGTATCAAAACCCATATAGAATTTTGGGGCATATACTATAGAAGAGAAGTCTGGTTGTTTCTGTTATTTTTCGAATAAAATGGAAAACATCCTATCAAAAATTAATTTGGTTGTATTCGTATTTGTGTGTATGTGTGTGTTTGCTACGATATTTTGTTTTTTATTTGCATTTGACAGAAGGTTGTATTTGGACAATATTTTAACTTGATGAGGTTACGGTTTTTGTTTGGGGAGTATAGGTTGACCAATCTAAATAAATGATTTGCAATTTTAGTCTTACGTACCTATACCTATATTTTTTGGGTTTAGGCTAACAAAGAAAATTTATCCACATACGTATGGGGTTAGAAACCCACCAGAAAGCTAACAAGAAATTGTATATATTGTCGAGTTTTGTCAGTGTGATGTTGAATAAAATCTCATGAATACAATTACGATTTTGGTTAATTTAATTTTAGATGTTAATTATTCGAGGTAAATAATAGGAAAAACAGCAACAACAATAATTTATTTTCTGTATACCTACAAAAACAACATTGAATGGATGTAAATGAATTAAACTAATTACATTTGGTTAGGTCACTTAAAACAGTGATTGCAATCTATTAAAATGATTGCGGTTACAGATTTTTAGAATAATGTTGCTATACACTGCCTAAATGTTAACTAAGGTATGGTGAATCTTATTTAAAATTCAGCCAAATGACTCATAAATTATTTTGTCGAGTTTCTACTCTTTGGTAAAACCGGAAAATTTAATCGATTTTTATTATGTCTGTCTGCCTTGTGCAGCATCTCGCCATACTCATGTACATATATTATATACATATACCTATTCGTACATGTACATATAAATATATGTATGTATAGTTGAAGGGATATGATGCTGCTTTTGCTAACTCACAAATTTACATTTTATTTTGAGTTTTTTTTTATGTTGTGTGTGCTTTGGAAAATAGGAAAATACAAAATCTGATTGAAATTGTTTTTTTTTATCAGTTCTGCTGATTACAAATTTCTTATATACTCCTGTACAACATTTTTTTGTGTCTGTTTGGTTTGGAAATTAAATCAAAATCATCGAATTCATCAAAAATTAAAGACATCAAATTGAATTTCGATTTTTTTTTTGTTGTTATTGCAGTCGTTAGAAAATGTGTGCCTGCTTTAAAAGTAGGTTTGTGGATTATATATTTATGGTGAAGAAAGAAATCAATAAAATATAATAATAATGGAAGTACGTAGAAATAATTTTTACAGTTATCCGGAGAATGATATCAGAAAATTGCGGTTTAAGCAACTTGACATAGGATGACTGGCACGATAATATAAATTAAGATTATTAAGTAACTATTTTCGATAAGATTTGTACATTATGTTTTCCTCTCACGCTATTCTGCTTAACCAATTTTTTTCCATAATTTGTATTATTGTAAACCTATAGTTCTAAAGTAGATCAACAATTAGCGACCTTAGATTAAAATGGTTGTAACTAACTGAGTGTACATTCCAGGAAATTGACTTTCAAAGCTTTAAGATCAAATTTTTTGATTTCATTTGTTTAATTTAATTTCGAAATAAATCAAGTGGTCACTTTAGGCATTATTAATAAAATTAAAGTAAGATTTTTAAAATTAATTTTTCGAAAGTTGAAATCATTAGGACTAAAAAAAAAATTTAATAAGGTTCTAACTAGCAAAACAGAACTAGGTTTTGTAACAATAATTCAATTACAAAAAAATATGGTTGTAACTACAAGTACATCTGCTTCGAGTAAGGATTTGTCGTTGTTTAATTTTTTTTAATCTTTTAAGTCGATCAAGCAACTTCTGTGAAATAATTTTGTACAGTGATAAAAAAAACATGCGATATTTGTTAATAAAACTAAGAAAATCATAAAACTGTAAAGATCGGGTGATTTTTAGCACGATAAGAAAAGGGCTACTTCGAGCAAAGAAGAATCGTGAAGCTGAGATACCGAAGCATTCGCATAATACCTCGATTGATGAATTACCTCGATTGATGAATTAATGGCGAATCAGCAATCATTTTTGCAAGAAATACTAAGTTTAAATATAAGATAAAGTGACGTGAGAATTCCCAGGATTAACATTCCTGGCAGTTTATGGATCAACCAATAATTACAAATCCCTCGGCTAAAGCTCTGCATCAGATATCACACGTATCTGATGAAGTGCTTAAGGGATAAAAAACGCTGGGTGCCGAACAGAAAAGAGATCAGTGGCTAATCCATATTTTGTTGAATAAATTGGACGGTGCTAAATAAAATTTAGCAATTTCTAAATAGAATAAGTGATTCTTTGGACACGATTGATTCAAATAAATCACCACAGCCAATAGCAAATAATTGCGTTAAAAATTTTCACGCTGCTTCTTTTGGTCTGGTGTTTGTTAATTGTTCCACAGATCATTGTCTTACCAAATGTGAGCAATTTATGTCTCTAAGAGACACCGATAGGCAAAGATTTCTTTTAGATAGGAAGCTGTGCTTTAATAGTTTGTCTTCTCCAACCGATCTGGCAGCTATAAGCAGTAACATTAAATTCCAAAGATACGCAACGGGGATGAGCGAACTGAACTTTCAGCGGCAATACAGGGAACTATTCAGAGGAGAGGTCCACTTTTGATACTCAAGGGTATAATTCAAGCCAGTTTCCAGTCATTAATCCTGACAGCAATGGTTCAGGTCATTGATCGATTTGGAAACGCATGTTGTAAGTGAAGAGCGTTACTTGACTCCAGTTTTCAAGCGTTCTAGTAGTCTTGTAATTACTAAACTGCCAACTAAACTGTCCAGTTTTGAATTTAGTTTAAAGGACTGTGGCTTTCTGAGGGGGTTGAAACTTGCCTATCCGCAGTATACTGAAGTTAGTGCAGTTGCTATCCTAATCGGAGCAGACAGATTTTTCCAAGTCATCTGGGATAGACGAGCCAGTAACTTCAGTGACACTATTATTGCCCAAAACACTTTATTTAGTTGGATTGTCATTGGGTTATCGATAGTAACAGTATAAATGTAGTAGCTCAGGTGAATATATGCATGTTAAATCTGTATTTGGATGTCGATATTGCTGAAAATTTGAAACCGAGTGCGAAGAACTTTTAAAATTCACACACACGCGAATTGCAGTTAGTAGATATAATTGGTGCAGAATCCTTCTAAAAAATCAGCAGGTCGGTTTGGGTTCTTATTAAAAGCAGCCAAACGGAGGTTTTTGGCATTTGAAAAAAAGTTACAGTCTGCCAATTAACAAAGAATACTCAAAGGTAATAAACGAATAAAAGAAGTTGGAGTATTTGGAGCCTCTGAATAAAAACGATATAGAGATTGAGGATCACAAAAGTTTTATTTGCCCCATCACTGTGTATTTAAGGAGTCAAGTGAAACCACTAAATTAAGAGTGGCATTTGATGGGTCTGCGAAATCTTCGTCTGGGCTTTCCCTAAATCAAACAATGTTGGTTGGACCAAATATTCAGCCTAATTTATGTTCTATATTGATGAAGTTCAGGAATAAAAAGGTAGCGTTAACCGGCGATATTGACAAAATGTAAAACCAAGTCTTAGTTGCTGAAAAAGACACGCATTTTCAGCGAATATTATGGAGAAATGTATGCCATCGATCAAGTTCAAGTACTATAATTTCAATACCGTCACCTTTGGGTTGGCCAGTTCATCATTCTTGGCAATTAGGACGTTGCAGAAAATAAGCTACGACCGTCTTAAGATTATCCAAATATGGTACAGCATATTTTAGAAGATTTACCCTTGAAGAAGACAAGCAACTCAAAATTGAGATCACCGAAGATCTAGAGTTTTTAAGATCAGAAAATGGAAATCGAACATATGTAGGTACCTACCATTACAGCGAAAAAAGGTACTGGTTAAATATTGAGTTTCCATAGTTCGACCGAAACAAAAATACTAGGGCTTCAATGGAATTCTGCTGATGACATTTTCTCATTCAAATGAAATTTTAATAATGCCTCCAAAGCTACAAAACGCCGCATCATATCAGAATATTCGGGAGTTGTCGATCCGCTTGGATAACTTTCTCCATCTATTGTTTTGATGAAAATAATATTTCAAGATTTTTGGTTGATGTTGCTGGACTGGGACATTAAATTACCGGACAAGTTCGCAGACAACGTAAAGAGAAAATAACAAAATGCACCAGAGTTATTTATTGTATAGTGATGATGAGTGTGTGAAGCGATATCAACTTTGAGTGGCGTGAAAATGTTGTAGTAATGATTGGGTGAGCTTGGACGCTAATGTATTTAGTTGATACATTGTGGCAGAGAATGAAGGAGTGAGCCGCTACATATGCCTTTTGGCTAGTAAATTTTTTCATAGTTTGGCCATAGAAACGCGGTATGCATGGTGTACAAAACATCTATCAAGATGTGTTCGTTAATCGATGTCTTGTTTGATTTCTACGACTATATCTGCCTTTCGGCTAATACAATATTTTCTTAGTTTGGCCAAAAGATACCCTATATCTTTGGCCTACAAAACCAATATCTAGCGGTGGTCGTTTAGCATCACATCGTACAATAATAATCTCGTAAACTATTGTAATTATCATTAGATGTCGCCTAATTGAGGGATGCTTTTAAATTAATTGCTTGTGTGATGGGGTCATCCATTCCGTTCCGCTTGGTTTTTTCATCCGAATTTACTTTATAATTTTAAATGAAAAACGGAAACTTTAATACTACGAAATTTTTTCCATTATTGAGATTGGAGCTAAGTAAAAGGTTGAACTTTAGCTTGAGCTGGGGGAGTAGAGGCGAAAGGTCGAATGTCGAAGTACTTAACGCCGAAAGGCCGAATGTCGAAGACCGAAATGCCAAATGTCGAAAGGCCGAATGTCGAAAGGCCGAACGCCAGAAGGCCGAATGTCGAAAGGCCGGATCTGTCGAAAGGCCGAATGTCGAAAGGCCGAAAGAGCCGAAAGGCCTAGTATCGAAAAGCGATTTTCGAAAAGCTGATTGTGTCACAAGGCCGAATGTTGAAAGCCGTTTGTGTCGAAATTGATTTTAATTTTTCATCTTTTTACGAATGAAAATTTTCAAAATTTTTTATTTTTATGAAAACCAAAATTTATATTTTTATCAAAATTTTTGTATAAAAATGTTTAATGGTAAATCGCCTTAAATATTAAAATATTCTTACGTTTTTTCTTGTCATATAATTAAAAATTAATTAATTATAATAAAAAAAGAAAAAGAAATAAATTTTTGTTGAGTTGACCAAATAAAAATTCAAATTTATAAAATGTCTATCGAATTTGACTTTTCCAAGTTATTTTATGGTTGGCTTAATTCGTTGGGTTAGTATGGCATCGAAGAATGTATTGGAGCGAATTGCGGATTTAATGCTTCATCAACCTTGCAGACACAGATCAAAGGAATTATGTCGCTCATACCACTTCTACTGATAGTCCTACCACAAATATGTGTCGACCTTTTGACCCATTCGGCTTTTCGACATTCTGCCTTTCAACACATTCGGCCTTTCGCCCCATTCGGCTTTTCGACATTCGGTCTTTCGACACATTCGGCTATTCGGCGTTCGGCATTTCCACATTCGGCCTTCCGACATTCGGCCTTTTAACATCGAACGAAATGTTTCAAGTTATTTTGTGGGGGTTGGCTACCTTATCTCGAAAAAATAATACAGAAACTGAAAATCCCGAAAAAAAATCCAGAAACAAAAAACATCAGAAAAACAAAAATTCAGAAAACCAAAATATCGAAACTCCCGTTTTGCTGATAGTTGGAGTTATTTGCTGATTGAGTTGAGTGTTAGGTTGGAGATTGATTTTGTGATTGCATTGTGAATTGGGTTGGGATTGAGTTTGAAATTGAGTTGGAGGTCTAATTGGAGATCGAGTAAGGGATTAAGTAGTTCAGTTAGAGACTGATTTGTGAGTTAAGATAAAGGCTAGATTGAGTTGACCTGAGATGAGTTCAGGTGTTCCCTTAATTTTCAATACCGAAGTTCTAATCACCTCATGAGGATGCAGTCCCCCCCCCAGAACCTTGGATGGGGCGAGCAAAATACTAATTAGTCGAATATCACTAATATTAGGAATGAAATCCTTTTTAAGTAGGGGAATAATCGACGCCACTTTCCACAAATTAGGAAATACTGAATAAACTGGTTAATGATAAATGTGATTCGGGACAAAACCAAACCAATAAATAATTTTACTACTTTGAAACTGTAAACTGTTTTTAACTGTACGAATTGCATTCAATACAAGCATAACTATCAGAACTAATAAAATTAAAATCGGATAATGGCAAAACACCTAAGGATTCCTTAAGTTTACTGAATGCCCTGCCAAAATTTCATCAGCAGAAAAATCAATGACTTATTCAATCGACTTACATGAAATACCTAGTTTTTTTAAATTGATCCACGTTGTTTTAGTGTCGTGCAAATTCCTATAATAAAATATATTTTTTGCTAGATTGATGCATTTGTTGGTTTTATTTCGAAAATATTTAAATGATTCAAAATCGAGCTCTAATCCCAATCTTTTATTTTTTTGTAAGCCAAATCTCTACACTGCATTAAACTAAAAATATGTGCATTTAGGCACGGAGCAGTGGGATATTTATTTATACCTACTGTTTTACGAGGCACACAAATAGCATCTAATTTTAAGAAATTTGAATTGAATTCTTCAAGTGTATCATTCACATCTGGATAAAACTTACGACTGAACTTATAGCAGGCAAAAATCAAGTCATAATCAGAAATAACAGGAACAGCAAGCTGTCCAAAAGAAATGATATTATGCTTATCAGCCTCATATAAAATAATCAAATCCAATAGGCTGATATCCAATCTAGTCGCGGTAAGGCAAATAAAATAAGTTATGTAAATTTAAGGAAGCACTTAGTTTATTGCTAATCTGACTTTTAAGAGGTATCTCCTTTACACGGAAATATCCGTATTAATTGGGTATTTTGTTAAAATTATTTTGTTAAAGTAAATAAAACATTTTACATTTTATTTCATAGATAACAATAAGATTCAAATAACTATAAATATGTATGCCTAAACAATTTTGTGCGTGAGTTCATGTATATAGGCTTAGGCATCCAATCATTTATTTTCATTTTCTTAAAAATATTCAAATCAGAAACAATAAAGTTTAAGAATACAAAAAATTACGGCTTTTTAAATGAAAAATAAAAGTTAAAAATTTGGGTCTTACCTAGTGCTCCAAAAAGTAACGTGTAAAAAATTCACATGTTAGAGAAGTATTCCTATGATACTGAATGTTGAATATGTAAAAAAACAAATACTGTTAACGAAGAGATCAAAATTGGACGTGTCTTAATACTTCTTCACTAAGCTTTTCTCATTAAACAAGTAAGATATATTTTTCTCTTTGGATAAAGAAGAATCTAGAAAAAATAAATAAATCTATTAATTGCTAGGTTTCCATGATGGAGTTAACCGGGATTAACGTGGATTATGTCATCATGGAAACATGTCGAATTTAGGATTTTCGTTAAGTTTCTTAATCTAACTTAGCTCAACGAAAGTAGTAGGGTAAGAAGGGATTCTATCTGCAAAACGGAAAAAACAATTATACAAATTAAAAATGGTGTCGCGAGTATTCTTTCTCTCCGTAATACTTCATAAATCATAAAAATCACAATAAATATTAAATTTAAAAATTTCCACCAAACAAATAAAATTTGCAGAAGTGACTTTTAATTGTTTGTGAAATGTCAAATTACACTAAAAATTATAATTTCATGGAAACTATATGGATTAGTGCCGCCATGTTATTAACTCAACGAAACTCTTAATTCGGGTTAACTCTGTCATGGAAACGTAGTATATGTTAAGACTATACAACGAATTAATCAAATATAAACTGCACCAAATTGACTAATTTTTACGAAATGTTAAAAATATTAATTGTTTGTTTATATTCATGGATGATATGATTACATAATATGATTTATTTGTTTGCGACCGAAACACCACTATAGTTGTGTTTCGCGAAACACAACTTATACTTAGCAATGCAAATAACCGATGTTATACAGCCTAAGAAAAATTGAACTATCTATATATATGGTCTATTTTCCAATGAGTTGTCAGTGATATGATTATGATTATTGTGGAAAACCAAAATTTACTTACTAACAGTGGCGATCCAAGGAGTGTTTGTTTCAATTTCCTTTAGGATATCTTCTAAAGTGGTACCAAACTGAAAGAAAAATCTAATTTATTTTAATATTTAATTTTTAGATTTGCACTTACCTCAAAATTTATTTGAAGGTATGTAACGTCTTCTTTAAAATATTTAAAGAGGTTTTTTAAAATATTTTCATCAGATTCGGAACATTTTAACAGCAATGCTAGAAATTTTTTATTTAAATTGAATTTTACTTTGAAAGTTTGTGCATCAATTTCCACCAGTTGCTGAAAATGAAGATGTAAATAAGGATCTTCAAATATAAATGGTCAATTTTATTTAATATCGGCCTTAGATGGAATATTTTCGCAATTATTAAAAAATAAGCGTTTGTTGGGGAAAGTTTTTCCATGTACTTTTTGACTACCTAGTAATTTTTCTTCATCATTCAGTTCCTTACTACAATTGATAATTGTGTATTGCTTCATTTGTTTAATATTATCTTCCGAATCACATATTTGCGATGGTTGTCAGTTTGAGCAAGTGTGCTTCATAACAAAATCTTTTTTCCTTCCGCTTATTGGCTCGGCAGTTTTTTTGTTTGGCTTTCTATTTAGAACGTTAATTCTATTTTTTAATTTGGTTAGTAAAAAAGTGGGTGAGTTTATGATTTTTCGTCCACTAGTATCAGTTTCAATAAAAGAATCTGGAAATGCAGTTGACGCTTCATTTGCCATTTTTCGGATGATAGTCATTGGGATGAAATTTTAAAACCGGCGCATTTCGCTGACAATTACGTCAGCAAATATAATTATTTGCTCATTTGGAAGTACTTCTTTCTTTTTCACTGTTTCTGTTATTTCGGATGGTAATTTAAGCCAATTAATTTTTTAAATTGATAATAAATCTGTGACTGCGATATTTTTGATTCGCGTTGAAGAAAGATCAGGGCTTGAACAAATAGTGTTTTATCCACGTCCAGCAATAAATCTTTTTGAATGTCATTTTGTTGTGTTTGAACGTCATTTTTCTTTAGCACCTCCAAATTGAGAATCGAAAAGTGAAATGTGTTGAGAATAGAAATTACTTTTGGTTCCCAAACTTCTTCATCAGCCAACAGAGTGAAATCAAATTTTTCACTGGCACAAATTTCTCATGTTCCATCATCACACACTTCACCGTCACTGCTGGATAGTACCAACTTAGATCCTTTAATCCCAAATAAAATAGTTGATAAAAAAAAATTAACAATAATATATATTTACAAGGATATGATTTAACGTTACCTTTTTCTATCACTTTTCCCAAACTTGCAGTGCACGCAAAGGTTTTTTTAATGATGCGTCGATCAATAGGTAACTGCTGATTCCAATTTTTATAAATAATAAATTTGATATTCTAATGGCGATATATTAAACAAAAAACTAATCAAAATACAAATAAAAATTTTTCTGATCATTTTATACATCACATAATTCAAAACGGTTGACAAATTTATGACAAGAAATTTTTAAAATATGTGGTTATTTGTCATTTGTTCCCAAATATATATGTTCCCAATATTTAGGTATATTCCAAATAATGTATGCTTCTTTTTGGAGGAACCAAGTGGATTACAGGTTTCAAAGCCGTCTTGAAATAAAATTTCGATTTTTTTGCCATTTGATGTAAAGAAAGGATTATTTGTATATACAGCACCATCGCAGTAATCAGAAAATATCAATTTTGTTAGTTTTTAGTTTTTGAAATACACTAAAAGAAGATTTGTCCTGCAGCATCGATTTAATTGTTTCTAAAACTGGGATATAATGAAAATGGCAGTTGTTGTGATAAGGTTATTTTTTGTGGTTTAACGTAAACACAACGTTTTCTTTAAAAAAAATTTTACGTTTTCGGATTGAATTTAGCTCCATTATATCTGGGACAAAATCGGATTCTATCAAAACTTGGAGGAATTTTGGTTCATGTTCACTAACATTTAATTTCTGGCATGCATTTTTTAAACTTTCATTTTGTATTTCATTTTGAAAATAAAAAATGTCTTTTAGTTCATTGGAAAGAAACTGCATAGCACGGTTCGAAACACCAAAATTTGATTTTAATTTAAGAAATAATAAAGCAAATTTATTTTTAAATGCACCTTCAAAATTATCTTCGAAATTTTCATTTCTTTTGATTTCAAGATTATGTGATTCCTTCTGAAGTTGGATTTCCTAAAATTTCACTCTGCGTATCTCCAGTCTTCACTGGCGTTAAATTTAGGTTGTGTGGGTGTATTCTAAATAAAAAGATGCATTTTAAATGAATGTTTTTTCGAAAATACTTGAGGACACAGTTCAAACGGGGAAGTAATTGTTGTATGTATTAGATAAATGATTTAGAGAATGAGCTTTAATTTCATAAAAAGATAATTTCCTAAATTCGCAGCATAACGCTTTACATACAAAATAAACAGAATTTTCAGGGTCTTCACCGCTGTGATTTCTAAAAAATGCGTTTTATATGCTGTATATTAATTAAATATGTTTTTACACGACTAACGAATTTTACACGACTTTTACAAGGGATATTTAAATTCCAGTTATTTAAAATTAGTGTAATAACATAAGTACCTAATATTACTCGTTAAAATATTCCCGATTTGCAGTGTACGTTGATCTTAAAATCAGCGCACAATCGAATTGATTTATTAGGTTTTTTGACAAAGCCGCAACCACGAGCCGCCAACCATAAATCTGCAACCCACCCACTATATGTTTATCGTGGCTTCATTTATATTTTTAAAAATCCGCACCTCCCAGCTAAATATGCATGCTTGATTTAAAGTAAGATGAAAGCGATTTAATATAATGTCTCCATATGACTAATTTTTGAAATCTTTTTCGCCATAAATTTTATTTAGGTTATGATATGTTTCGGTGCCGACCCATACTAGAAAATAGGAGCGTTTCTTGTCCTCTAGTTCTACATGATTAGCACAAAAATACTGTCCTTATTGCACCACATTATCGTCGAAATATTCCTTTTCCTTCTCGAATGCTCGAAACAATGAAATTGAAACTGTGCTTTGAACATTTTCTTTACAGGTTTCTTTTAAAATTTACTCGAATCATTTCTGTTAATTATTCAATTGGCCAATTGGAATAATTTTATACGATCATATTCGGTTTTAGCGGCATCGAAGACGTAGGAATAGTGGCGTCTCCCGACGGCTTTTTTTTTGTGTGCCTGTGTAAAATTGGACAATGTTGTAAAAATATTGCGTGCAAAAATATGTCACAAAAACAAACTTTTTTCCGGAAAAATATCTTTTAATTTTCGCCCAATATTTCACGGTTATTCTTTAAACAAACAAAGTTCAATATAAACAATTTTCGATAAAACCTAAGTAAAATACATTCGATTATAAATATTATATAATTGTATATTATGACAGCGAACTCAATAAAAAATGAGAAGAAAGGAAAAGCTTTCCGATGTAAAAGAAGCTAGAAAGTTTTATTCGTTGAAAATTTACAAATCGATAAATTTGTTTTTTTGATAATTCTTAACAGTTGAATATTTTTTACCGCAATTAATACCGTTTACATTTTCTTTATATTCCATTACAGATTTAAATTTACAAGGTGGCGAACCAGAACCGGAATTCGAGGGAACAATATCAAATGTAACATTTCCAGCCGGACGTGAAGCAATACTCACGTGCTCGGTACGAAATTTAGGACGATTTAAGGTAATCATTTAATTATTCTATTACATACTTAATACTTTACTGTTTGATTTTCGCAAGTAAATATTTTATGTTTTTTAACCGCAAATAACTAATACTAATAATTACAATTCCACCCTTTATTGAAACACGGAGGATAATTGAATTTTTCAATTTTTTTTTTTCTGTTTATTTTTGTTAATACTTAAATTTCTTCGTATAGTTTAGTTCTTTGGTACTTTATTTTTCACACAATTTTATCCTTAATAGCACTGTGTGTACAAACACAGCTTGGGGTGCAAAAAAATATTGTTTTTTTTGTTTCACTACGCGATATTACCCGTTAAATTAATTAAAGTATGATACATGATGTAATAATTGTTAATGGTGTGTTTGTCTACATTATGAAGAAAAACAAAATTAATTAAACGTGTGTTAATTAATTTACACGACAACTTAATAAAGTCATTTACTTGGAATGTCGAGTATATAAATACTTATATTTAACATGTTCGCATTTCATTTCCAGTGGAAGTCTGAAGTATTTACCTACTTGGAAATTTATTGTAGAAACAAGCCGTACACCCTCATTTATTTTCTGAGGAATATCTTTACATTCAACATCTTTATTGCAAAAATTCTGAGATTTTTGTTTTTTAAATATTATTCAGGTACTTATAAAGACAATTCTGGTAATTGTTTTATTAATAAACCAAAGGATAAATGATTCTTGGCATATCGCGTTGTTTGTTTATTTTGCTATATAAAATATGTATATGCATAGGTATGTGATTTTAAATTAATTAATTTAAAACGAAAATTATTGGATTAATTTATATTTGTACCAACCCTACTTAGTGAATACGTTACATTTTTCACTACTTTTATTCTTTTAATGTTGTCGAATGCTTCTTGACTCCCTCATTTTTTATTAAGGTCAATTTAAACGAATCAACGACTAGACAAAAATGTTTTGCTGATTTTAATTCAGATATATGTCCGAGGGCTGTCTTAAAAGTTTCCGACCTAACAAAGATGAAACAAATTTTTTCTTCAAATTTATTTTTATTTTTCTACATATAGTCTCCCTGTAAGTCTATACACTTCTCCCAGCGATGCTCCCGTCTCTTGAACCCGTCCAAATAGTACCCGGCGTCTTTTTCTGCAAAATATTTGTTTACGAAGGTGAGCCTCCTCATTCGACGAAAATCTCTATGCTCCGAGTGCAACTTTTACCTTAGCGAACAAAAAAAACTCGCTCGGGGCTACATCTGGTGAGTAAGGAGGGTGGTCATGCAGTTCAAACCGTATTTCGCGGATTTTTGCCATGGAAACCGCTGAGGTGTGAAACGGCGCAAATGTTGCCGTTTTTCCGTAATTTCTGCCTTCAGCTTGTCAAGTAATGATACGTAGTATGCTCCTGTATTGATTTTCCTTTTTGAAGATACTCATATAACTTAAAAATCCATCCCAGACTTTTTACTCGAGAGAAAAAATCCATTCAAGGATTTTTATTTATTATAAGATATTACTTTTGTATAGTTAAAAATAAATAAAATATAAATACAAAGAGAAAACCTTCTAATCAAGATTATCCCTACATCATAGAATTTTCGCTACGTCAATAAATGTGTTTCCTTCCCTTAGTTAAAAATGAATAAAAAAAAAATTCTTCTATTCAGGATTATGGTGGGCCAGGAAATTTGTTATGCCGGATTACTAGAGGCTTGCATTTACTACCTCTTGGCTAATTCTGAACAAGGCCCCGCAATCCACTAAATTGCGTAAATACATGTCTGATACTCGAACGCTCGCTAGATCTGGAATTTCTTACGATGGTTCTCCCACCGCAGTTCCAATAGATTTATTTATTTTTCAATTAGAAACATTAGCTACATCTCTCAAATTATCAGAAGAACTACTCTTTACTGAAATATGTTTGGTTTTAAAAGGTAATGCGCTACGTTATTATTGGACATATCGACGATCTAGTCCAAGCGCAACGTGGGTTCAGTTCAAAAACGATTTGATTGAGAGATTTAAAGACCGAAGGACTGAATTTGAACTTCGTCGATTAGTTGAATCTCGTAAGCAATACAATCGAGAATCATTTTTAAATTTGTATAATGATGTGTGGAGTCTTATACATTGCAATGCAAGAAAACTTATTCCGAAGAGGATTTAATTGATGTATTAATGTTAAATATGCATCCTGCTTTGCAATTGCAGTTGACAGACAAATCATTCGAAAGTGTGCAAGATCTAATTAAAAGCGCAACAGCTTTGGAAACTACATGGGCACGATTAGGTGTCAATCCTGATGTTTATGTTCCTGGTAAACGATCAGTTCACGAAATTCAGATGTCGGACGTAATTAACGAAAATCCTACCAGTTCATATCAAGGTAACAAATCATCATTACCGAAAACTAATATATCTCAAAGTGACGGTTTTCATCCAGATGTCGCACAGGTAAATCAGGTCAATTATAGTACAAATCCATCTACGTCGAGAGGTTTAAATCAGAATAAAATACCTCTCTGTTTCAATTGTGATGACATAGGTCATTCCTTCCAACATTGTCTATTACCGCGTAAACGATTTTGCTACAAATGTGGTTATAAAGGTGTTACTGTTGCTGGATGTCCTAACTGTTCGGGAAACGTTTCACGGGACCAGATGCATACTGGGAATTTGAGTACCCCGAAAGTTTTATTGAAGGCCCAGAAAACCGACAGTGCCAGCAATACAGATCCCGAATTGCACCCGGCATTATTGGAGCAAAATTCGAAGCCTTCGTTCCAACATTTTAGCTTCCATTATTATCAACGGTTCCACGGATAAACGACCATATTATGCTAATGTTTTAATCGATGGTCAACCGTATCAAGGATTACTGGATAGTGGAGCTAGTGTGAGCATTTTAGGGGAGGGTTTTATTAAATTTCTAAATAATCCGGATATTAAATTACATCATTTACCAACCACTATCTCCACGGCTAGTTGGGAATCACAGCGAGTTTTTGGTTATATTAACGTCAACGTCACCTTCAATAATCAGTCCCATCTCCTACAACAGCCATTGTATCTTGGAATAGATTTGTGGAACCAATTTGGTAACATATCACACCTTTTCAAATTTCCAGTCAGTTCAATCCTCCATATAATTCCAAAACCTTAGTTGAAGAAATCATCGAAATTCCTGAAGAAACCAATAAATCTGAACAACACATATTATCTTCAAAGGACCAAGAAAGACTAGCACAAATTATTGAGCAATTTCCATCATGTTCGAAGCTTGGGCTCGGTAGAACGCAGCTGGTACAACACCAAATTAAGCTAACCGATGATAAACCCATAAAACAGCGATTTTACCCTGTTTCTCCTATCAAGCAGAAGCAAATTAACGATGAAATCACTCGCATGCTAGATAGATATGGATGTCATCGAGGAGTCTACAAGCGGTTTGAGCTCACCTATAGCCCCCGTTCCAAAGAAAAATGGACAAATTCGTATTTGTTTAGATGCGCGACGTTTAAACTAAGTGACTCAAAAAGAAGCGTACCCTTTGCCGCTTATAGAAAGCCTCATTAGTCGCCTAGATAACACGCGATATATATCAAGTCTCGATCTCAAGGATGCCTTTTGGCAAATTCCTTTGCACCCTGATTCGCGCAATAAAACTGAATTTACTGTGCCGGGGCAGCATCTTTTTCAATTTAAGGTGATGCCGTTTGGCCTGTGCAATACACCTCAAACTCTTTGCCGTCTAATGGATAAAGTAATCTCACCTCAATTACATGATCGTGTTTTTACTTATTTAGACGATTTGTTGATTACCTCTGTGACCCTAGACGAGCATTTTGATTTGCTTGCACAGGTCGCGGTATTACTATCGGCTGCCAATTTAACCATCAATCTCGAAAAAAGCCATTTTTTGCTTAAGCAAATCAAATATTTGGGTTATGTGGTTGGTGATGGGTTTCTGCGGACCGATCCTGATAGGGCTCGTGCCATTGTAAATTTTCCTACTCCGCGCACTCGAAAACAGATTCGCCGCTTTATAGGAATGTGCGTATGGTATCGGCGCTTTGTAAAGAATTTTTCCGTAATTTCTGCTCCATTGACTGATCTTTTAAAGAAAAATAATAAATCGAATTGGTCTGAAAGTACTCAAGATTCTTTTCTAAAATTGAAAGAAGCTTTGTCAACTGCTCCCGTGTTGTCCCATCCAAATTTTAATGACCGGTTTTATATTCAATGCGATGCATGTAGTAGTGGAATCGGTGGTGTGTTATTTCAGCTCGACAGTCAAGGAGTCGAAAAGCCAATTGCGTATTTCTCACAAAAATTAAATCCTGCTCAGAGGAATTACTCTGTCACAGAGCTGGAGTGCTTCGCGGCTATTCAAAGTGTGAGAAAATTCCGTTGCTATGTTGAGGGTTACCAATTTACCATTATAACGGACCATGCCAGTTTAAAATGGCTGATGACTCAAAAGGATCTCCACGGTAGACTTGCTCGTTGGAGTCTAAAATTGCAACCATTTTCTTTTGATATTCGTCACGTAAAAGGCTCTCAAAATATCGTACCTGACACTCTGTCAAGAGCTTTTGAACCTAATGTTGAAACTGTGAATATTACGGATTCTCCCTTTCAAATTGATTTCAATTCGTCTGATTTTCATCGTTTATGTCTGATGATGTATTTTTTCGATGCCGGAACTGAATATACCACTTTTCTCAGGCGACTATACGGAGTTGCAGTCATTTTATGGCTTTTATGTCTCATCCATACACGATTCGGCATCCCTCTCACCTGCTCAAAAATTTCAATATTTCAAGGTACTGCCTCTTGCGGCATTTTAACAGATCCGAAGCAAACTACATCGAATCACTTCAGGAGCTTAGGCAGCGGTATGGCAGGAAGCGATACACAATGAATGCTTCCATTTGAACCTTTATCGAACATCAATCGGTTAATACAACTAACAGCAGCAATATGAAGCGTATTGATGTATATTGATACTTCCGATGAGGTTCTCCGACGATAAAAGGCGATGGGGCTACATGAAGAAGACTCGTCAATAAATTAAACGATGAATCCAAGAGTTTATGGGCTCAAGAGACGGTAACCAAGAATTTTCCAGCAATCAAGGATTTATTGGAGTTTCCACTTCACCGCAGTTATGCATTAGAATCAGTGCGCTGCTCAAATAAACGTAGTTTTTAAGTACTACAAATAAGCCACAGTCCATCACGGTTCATATAGCTACACAGGATGCCAAATGCCCTATTTGTAAGTCAGATGGAGATTTTATTTGGAATGAATGTTCACAAACGACATGAACTGATTCAGATCACCAAACGATGTTTCAACTGTTTGAGTAATAAGCTTGAGATCTTTAAATGCTTGTCCAGATGATGCTGTACATTATGCAGTAGGAAATACCACAGTCTTCTCCATTTAAGAGAGAAAGAAGCGGCTTCATCAGAGAACAAAGAAGGATTCGTCAATAGCACTTTAAATTCGGCTCTCACACATCATTGCCGCCTAAATACGATACAATCGATTTTTTCAACCGCCCTTGTACAACTAATTTGTTCCACAGGTCAAACTATGTCACCCCGGACCCTATTAGATTCAGGGTCACAAACTAGCTTCATGACAGAGTCATGCTTGCAACGTCCTGGAATTCCACGGAAAAATGAGCGAATTGCCGTCAAAGGGCTTGGACAAGTTGAAGCAGCTGTTACGAAAGGCGTTGCTACCATTTAAGTCGAAACTGGGTCATGTTTAGTCTTAACAATAACCGTCCTCATCTTGAAAAACATCACTAAGCTGTCCCAAATGAGTATCAGCGCTTCAAATCTTAAAAACTGGGCAACATCACCTCTGGGCAGACATTGATTTTTACAAAGCCAACGAAATAGGCGTACTCACAGGCATTGATCACTTATTTATGTATTAGTCGAAGGTTAGAATAAGGGTGATCAAAACGAACCGATTCTGCAAAATACAGTATTTGGTTAGAGTTAGTGTCAATTCCAAATGATGTCTCACTCCTGTCACCAGATGAAAAATTGTGTGAAGCAAGTTTCTCGAAAAATCTACAAAGAACCTCGAACGGGAGGTTCCAAGTTCAATTGCCTTTCAAAAAATCTACTACCGAAATTGGTAAGTCGCTGAACATGGCAATACAGAGATTAAAGGTAATGGAACGACGATTTCTTCAAGACAACGAATTTCGTAATCTCTACAAAGAAATTATAAACGAATATTTGGCTCTTGGTCATATACGAAAATCCCTCAACCATCAGTTCAAGGCGCAGGTTTCTTCTTACCACACCATGGAGTTACCAAGAAACATCGCTCAATCAGTAAAGTACGAGTACTGACGTGTCACTGAATGATTGTTTAGCAGTAGGGCCGACAGTACAATCTACCCTTTACGCAATAATTTTGCGTTTCCGGGAACATCGTTACATTTTTTCTGCCGATATTGAAAAAATGTATCGGCAAATTCGCGTACATGAGGATGACACCAAATTTCAACAGATAGTATGGAGAGAAGGCCCAACTCATCCCATCAGGTATTTAAAATTAACTACGGTTACATATGGATTAGCCTCAGCTCCATATTTAGCAACACGATGTGTCAAACAAATTGGTCAAGAATCACTTATCTCTGATCCAATAGCAGCCAAAACCATCGACAGAGATATCTACGTAGACGACCTCATGACAGGCGCAGACACCGTGGATGAAATACAAAACCTGAAGAAATCCATCACAACAATTTTGTCCACTTATGGTCTCAATTTGCGAAAGTGGGTGTCAAACTCTCTTGAAGTGCTGAACGATATTCCGCCTGCAGATAGAGGACACCAAATCAAGCCAATTGCTGACGCATCGGATAAAACCGTGAAGATTTTGGGTATGCAGTATGACCCGTTAGAAGATTTGTTCAAATTCCGTGTGGAGATGCCAACTAATTTACAATTCACGAAAAGAAGAATACTTTCCGAGGCAGGAAAATTTTTTGATCCATTAGGCTGGATTGCTCCGATCAATATAAAAATAAAAATCTTTATCCAGCAACTTTGGCTACTGAACGTGAATTGGGGTGATCGACTTCCAGAGAAAGAGACAAACGAATGGCGGCAAATCCGATCTGCATTACCAAACATACAGGAGATTAAAATCCCTCGGTTCGTGCACACAACTAAAAATTCAACGATCGAATTGCATGGTTTTTGTGATGCTTGTAAAGTGGCATACGCTGCAGTAATATATTACAGGGTAACCACCGAGGCTGGAGATTCGTATATTCATCTTATTACCGCTAAAACGAAAATGGCACCCATAAAGCAGCAAAGTCTACCACGCTTGGAACTGTGTGGTGCAGTTCTATTGACAAATCTGATGAATCTTGTCAGAAAGGAAACTAATACCAATGTTCAAACAATATTTTTGTGGACGGATTCGACTATTGTGTTGGATTGGCTTACTTCACATCCTCGTCGCTGGCCTACTTTCATTGCCAATCGAACATCACAAATTATCTCATCATTTAATCGAACTCATTGGCGACCTGTACCATCGGCACAGAATCCAGCGGATATCGCCTCAAGAGGATGTTTTCCACAAGAACTTAAAGACAGTATACCCTCTGGTGGAACGGACCTGATTGGTTACACTGTCATTCCAGCGTTTGGCCACCTCAGCAACGATATTACGACAACCTAGAAGATGGCTGCCTCAGTAGCATTTCGCATACATCCGTTATGGAAAATGATATCCTCGACAAATTAATTACAAGCAGCTCCATATTTCACAAGATACAACGAGTAGTGGCTTACATCTTGCGGTTCTTTAACAATTCCAAGAAAGAATCATTCAGAAATACTGATTTGTTCCTGTCCGGAAAGGAAATGTACGACGCGCTGTACAAACTTTGTGGTTACGATCAGAGCAAATACTTCCAGAACGAAATAGCAGATCTACGCAATTCAAAACCAATCAGGATAACCAGCCCGTTAAAATCCCTCAATCCATTTGTTGATGAATTTGGATTACTCAGAGTTAGTGGCAGATTGGAAAAATGTGATGTACCATTTTCCACGCGACATCCAATCATATTATCTGCAAAATCGTTGCTTACTACATTACTGCT
The DNA here is from genome assembly GCA_963556165.1 of Tipula helvola. Classification (NCBI taxonomy): domain Eukaryota; kingdom Metazoa; phylum Arthropoda; class Insecta; order Diptera; family Tipulidae; genus Tipula; species Tipula helvola. The sequence goes on from OY744481.1 coordinate 71,982,350, forward strand.
AAGGGAAATGCATCGAGAACATAAACACGCAGGTCCGTCCTTGCTACTAGCAATTCTCAGGCAAAACTATTGGGTACCTGGCGCTAGAAATTTGATACGAAAAGTAGTTCATCAATGTATAATATGTACCCGGCACAAGGCGACGTGTGAGAAGCAACTTATTGGCAATTTACCGAATTTTCGATTAGAATTAATTCGCCCGTTTCATAAGGTTGGCGTTGATTACGCCGGGCCATTAAGCATTCATTTGACTCGAGGGCGCGGCCAAAGAACACACAAGGCGTATATTTATTGATTTATTTGCCTCAGCACCAAGGCGGTATACATTGAACTGGCCAATGACCTTAGCAGCGAAGCATTCCTTGCCGCTCTGAAACGTTTTGTGGCCCATCGAGGATATTGTCACGACATTTACAGTGACAACGGCTCCAATTTCGTGGGCGCGGATAATCAACTTCGAAAAACCTTTAAAAACTGTATTAAACAATCTAATGATGTTTCCCATTTTATTTCTAGACACGCAATTAACTGGCACTTTATACCTCCAAGCGCGCCTCACTTCAAAAGTCGTCATTAACAATACTTATTGGCTTGTGTCCCGCCAAACTGCGAAAAGTTTGGAAGATGTTGACACACGTCAGATTGCACAAATAAATACTTTAGCCTTTTTAGACTGAAGTAATTTTCACATCATTCAAAAATCATTATTTCTCGAATTTCAACAATTCGGTTTGGAAATTCAATTATGAGGATGTGTTGGTTCATTGAAACATGATTTTTAAGTTTCATAAAATTATATAATGATTTTACGAAATTTTTGCCTTTTCATATTTCTAAAACAAAAATTCGATTGTTGAGATCCAAAAATACAAATCTGATACTAATCCAGGGATATTTAGAATTGGAGTTTAAACTTAATTTTAGGAATTAGCTAGTATAATTTAAAAATTGACTATTGGAAATTCAGGTAATTTGGGATTTTAAAACTTTATTTAATTCAGTTTGAAATGTCAATGCAATTTATTAAATTTGGTTTAAAAATTTCATTGTATCGAAATTTCCAACGTTCGTTAGTATTTCAAACTGGTTGAATTGGTAGTAAAATTTCCAAATTTTGAAGAATTCATATATTAAATAAATTATGGTAAAATTGAGATATTATAAGAAATATTTAACAAAGTAAGAGCAGGTTAAAATTTCATGTCAAGTAATGAAAAGTAAGGATTTTGAAAATTTGTTTAATAGCGATAAAACTCACGTACGTCAAGAGTCAATCACCTATGCTAAAGATAAAAGATTTAACGGTAAAGGTTGGTTGAAGGTAAGGAATGTCTTGAGTTGCTACAGTTGAAAAAATTATCGAATTTACAATTACAACTGTTGAGGAATACAAGTGCTATTGTGATGAAAGGGCGAAATAGAAGAAGTTAAAATATTTTTTTGTCAAGACTCTAAAATAGTTTTCAATCGCTAAACGTACGAATGCAAACGATGTTTCTGCCATTAAAAATTGAAAACTAAATAAATAATGGCAGTGTGTTTCAATTTGCGGTATTTTAGACCAGTTGACCAAACTGTTGAAATTTCGTTTAAATGTCTGGCCGATAAAATTTCAAAATAGTTTCCATGTTCGGTTAAACTAATTTGGAGTCTCTATTTTGGCTGAGGAGTTCTGTAGTGACGTTTTCTTTCTTTTATTCTTTGTCCACGTTTTAATAAAACCGGTCTTTGGAAACCTGTCAATCCCTTCCATTAAGTAATAATTTACGGTTTTTAACAATAAATTCTGGTCATGATGTTATAACTGGGATGACGTATAAAGTCTTGTACATCATTGGAGATGCCTTAATATATGTCGGAGATGAAATATTAGGGGAATGCCTTCCTAATCTAATATGAATATTTTACTTTGTTGTAATAGTGTTACCCGCATATATCCTATACAGGCCGCTCACCTCCAATAATATCGGCGGGCAAGTTTTAAAATTTTGGACTCTACTACAATTTAATTTGTGGAATTTTGATCGTTTGATTGGAAAAGATAAATCAAAGTAAGACAGTAAGGAATGAAATCATATAAAAAAAGGCTGATTTTGGAAGGTATTTTTATAAATCAAAACCAAAATTCATAATCTCAGAATTTTCAAATTTTCATAAATATTTAAGTTATTCGTTTTCAGTACTAAACTAAAACTAAATTTCAAAATTTTTAAATTCGAATTTCCTTATAGCAAATCATCTTTTTAACCAAGAATATATTCGCACGAAATGAAATAGTTATGTAGAATAGTGCAAATTCAAATCAAAGAATTATATACATTTTCCACATCTACCAGAAGAATTTTACAGGTTAGTGTTATGCCAGTTTTTGTCTGAATTTTCAGATTTTAATGAATTAAAAAATTACAAAACTTCCAAAGTTTTAAAAAATTCACAGATGGTAGGAATTAGTATACCAATCTATCAAATTAAATAATATATTTCAAGAAATCACAGGGATTTCAGTGATACCCAGATATTTTTTTTTTTTTTTTTTTTTTTTTTTTTTATTAAAATAAATTGTATTTATTTATTTAATGTTATTACAATCTAGTCTCCTGGACTAATGAGCAATTTGTTTCTGACTTAATTTATTAACTTAATATTAATCTATGGCTTCTTCCCATTGGCGTTCCATAGAGTCTGGTAAATTGAATTAAACCACATCTTTGTAGTGGGCTTTACACAGCACAATGCTGTTTAAGCTAACAATTACACCAACTCAAAAGGTTTGGTTCTTTTAAGTCTGCGTGTTAAATTCGTGTTGCTTAGAAGCTGAGTTGCCTCAATGTTCACATGATGCCGGAGCCTCTCTTCATGTCTCCGCGCTTTCTCCTGAATTTCATTTACGATGAGGTTCATTTTAAGGTCCCTATGGAGATCATTGTTCCTGACATACCAAGGTGCATCGACGATGTTCCTTAATACCATATTCTGAAATCTTTGGATGATATTTACGTTGCTCTGTTTGGTACACCCCCAAAGTTGAATACCATACGTCCAAACCGGTTTCAATATTTGCTTATAAAGTAGCAGCTTGTTGTATGTTGATAAAGAAGAGTTCCTTCCCATCAGCCAATACATCTTTCTGTATTTAATTCTTAGTTCTTCACTTTTCTTCTTGACATGTGCTTTCCATCGCAGTTTAGCATCCAGGGTCATGCCGAGATACTTAGCTGTGTTCGCATACGGTACTATTTCTTGATTTATGGTAATCGGGATATTTTCGAATCGCCTGTTAGTGAAGTTGATGTGAACGGATTTAGTTTCATTTAGTTTTATTCGCCATCTTTTTGTCCATTTATAAATTTTAGTTATTGCTGATTGTAACTTTTGTGTTGACTCTTCGCTGCTTGTGCCAACAGCTAAGATCGCCGTGTCATCTGCAAAAGTCGCCACTGTATTGTTTTCTAATGCAGGAAGATCATAAGTGTACAGTAGGTATAAAACCGGCCCTAATACACTGCCCTGTGGAACTCCTGCGTTGATTTCTTTCAATTCAGAGAAAGTATCATCTAACTTAATCCTGAAGAATCTATCTTTTAAGTAAGATTCCAGTATATTAGCAAATTGGATTGGTAGAAGATTTCTTAATTTATGGTTAAGTCCTTCATGCCACACTCTATCAAATGCTTGGGCAACGTCTAGAAATATTGCTGAACAGATTTTTTTCTCCTCTAGTGCTTTCTCAATTATACTGGTTATTCGGTGAACTTGATCAATTGTTGTGTGTTGGTTACGAAAACCGAACTGATGATTTGGGATTAAATTTTTACTCTCGATTATCGGATTTAACCTTTTTACCAGAAGCTTCTCAAAGAGTTTGGACATGACTGGCAATAGCGAAATTGGCCTATAAGATGAGGTTATGTGTGGTGGTTTCCCAGGTTTTGGGATCATGATTACTTCTGCAATTTTCCACAAGCTTGGTACATATTTGATTCTAAATGCTGCATTTATAAGATTGGTGAGCTTTACCAGAGCTTTCCTTGGCAGTTCTTTTAAGATTTCTGCAGTAATAAGATCGTAGCCAGGAGCTTTTTTCATATTCATATTAGTTTTTATCTCACACGCGACTTCTTTTGGTGTTGTCGGTAGGATTTCTTTACTTTCTTGCACAGCTTGTTCAGATATTATCTCGGCTTCTAATGTTTCATCTTGATGTGGCTGGAATATTTTTTCAAGATGTTCAGCAAATTCTCGAGCTTTGTCTTCATTATTCCTAGCCCATTTATCACCTGCTACTCGTATTGGAGGGTTCTGTATTATTGGTCTTTTAATTCTTTTGGTTGCTTTCCAAAGAGAATAATCAGTACTGCTATCATTAGTTAATTTTCTTAAATAGTTGCTAATTGATTCATTTTTCAATTCTTGGATCTCTCTTCTTAATTGTTGAGTGAGATTGTTCAAATTAGTTTTATCTTGGGGGGCCCTTGTTTGTTGCCATACTCTTCTCGCTTTTCTTTTTTCTGCTAGGAGTTCCCTAATTTCCAAAGGGTAGTTGTTTCCCTTGATTTTCTTTTTAACCTCAGGGGTATTTTCCCAAGCTGATTGCTGTATATCGTTTACAAATTTGTGAACTTCTTTGTCTAATTGCTCCTCGGTCTTTAATGGAACCATTAAGTTAATTTTTTCTTCTAGCGATAGTCTAAAGCATTCCCAATTGGTGTGATTATTTACTAGAAAAGGGTTCCTTTCTTTCTGAATAATTTTTTCACTTAACGTTAAAAGTATCGGTGAATGATCAGAGTTTAGGTTGTGGCTTTCATTTACTTGTATATAATTTACAGATATCTTCTTTATTATAAAGAAATCAATCAGATCTGGTACTTTATTTGGATCAGTAGGCCAGTAAGTTGGTTTTCCAGTTGAGAGAGCTTCACAACTGCATTTCCTAATGGCTTTTAGGAGTTCTTTACCCTTAGTTGTTGTTAATCTGGAGCCCCAGTGGACATTTTTTGCATTAAAGTCTCCTCCAAGTATAAACCGTTTTCCTAATTTACTGAGGAACTCGAGATAATCCTTTTCTTTCAACGAGTGCTTCGGTGGGCAGTAAACACCAGCAATACAAATAGAACCATTTTTGGTTTTGACGTTAACAGCAGTTGCTTGTATTTCTTCTGTTTCATATTTTAACTCTTCATAGTGATGAATACTATTTCTGATTATAACAGCACTACCTCCTTTAGCAGTGTTTTCCGGATGAATGGTATGATATATATGATAATTTTTAAATTTAATGATTGTTTGTCTAGTGAAATGTGTTTCCGTGATGAGACATACATCGATTTTTTCTGTGTCCAGGACCACTTGCAATTCTTGTTGATGTTGCATAAGTCCATTGGCATTCCAACATACGATTCTAAGATCACCGGCCATTTTTCTGTTTAGGGATGGCTCCCTTAGTGCTGTATTCTAATTTCTGTAATCGCTCATCAAATGTATTGAGCCTGCTTAAAATTAATTTAAGTGTTTGACTTATTTCGTCATTTTGACCAGTTTTCCCTGGATTCCCGTTACTCATCGTTACTTGGGCATAAGTCATTTTACCCAATTGTCCATGAGTAGTTCCCAACGCTCTACGATTTACTTCGGGTTGGCTCATCTTAATTGCCTGCTGCCTGAATAATCTTGGATTTTTAGCAATCACATTCCTATTTTTGATGTTTTGCAGTTCAATGGCAACGCTGCATCCTCTGTAGTTAGCCGGATGGTTTTCTCCACAGTGAACGCATTTAGGCTGAACATTTCTATCTTTTACACAATCTTTGGTATGATGTTTACCTAAACATTTGACACACCTGGGTTCCCTGCTGCAATATTTTTGTGTATGTCCATAGGCTTGACATTGTTTACATTGTGGTATAAGTTTAGACCGTCTTAGAGGCTGAATAACTACTTTGCACCCTAAGATGTACTTAATTTGATAAATTTTTTCGATATCTTCATCATTATCGAAGGTCAACATAAACATGTTGAGAGGTACTTTGCCTCTCCGTTTTAGCTTAATTGATGCTTCAGTAGCCTTAAATCCTTTTGCTTTCAGATCATCAATTATTTTTTCTGGTTTACACGTAGAGTGTAGATTTTTAGCCATAACCCTTATTGGTCTGGTTTGTTTGTCTTCAAACGTGTGCCAAGCACGTTTTTCTTCATTTAACATACTTGTCATTTTTCTGTAAGTTTCACCATCTTCCAAATTTATTTTGATGGTGTTTCCATTCATCACCTTTGCATTAAACTTATCAGTTGTAGTAATTTTTTTTAATTTCTCATAGAGTAGATCATAGTCTTTGACTTCATCTATTACTATTGGTGGTGGTGGAGGTATTTTTTTTGATGATTTCTGAATAATATTAGGAACATCATCCTTTAATTGAGGTGGGGAGGGCGTATTATTCAATTTTCTTTTTTTTCTAGCCCCTTTAACTCTTATCCACTCAGTTTCTCGAGCTAGTTCGTCTTCATCCGTATGGTACTCTTGTTCAGATGTAGTCTGGCTAGGAGTATGATAGATTGCCTCCTTTGGCTTAAGAGCTTTAACTTCGTTTTCAAGTGTTTTCATACGTTCCTGCAACCATGTAATTGTATCATTCAGTTGCTTGTTAATATTGTTGGCTTCAACTAGTGCATTATTAGCTTTACACAATTCAAATTGAAGCTTTTCTTCGTTTGTAGAACCAATGTTCTTGTTGCTAGCCCCAAAAGAGGGACTACCGCCTCTTATAGGAGAATACGATACTTTCTTACTCCTCTGGAAGGGATGTATAGTATTATTTTCTGATTCGCTCAGTTGAGCTTGTTTATTCACCAACATATCTTGGGATTGGTTTAAATAATTGTAGTATAGCAATGGCAGGTCTCCCCCAGAATCCACGAGACCGACCTCCGAAGAGGGTGGATTTACCTGATTAACAGGTGTACCACCTGGGGTATCATTTTCCATATTCGTTGCGCTCATTGCTCATTTATAGTGTACTGCACTCGCATCTAGTATTTAGCCGACGTATTCACATCGTTGCCCGGGTGTTACCACTTGGAGGTATACTAGACACATTTGGTGGTTTCTACATAGTTGCAGCGTTGGAATATAGACCACGAGATACATGGCTATAGACGGTCAACACCTACCCTATTGAGACGCACCCAACACCCATACCCAGATATAATCAACATGTTATTTTTTTATCCAAATTTTTTTTAAAAAAGGCCAATACAGCTTTCCAATTTTACTGCTGCTACCACAAATTTAGAGACTACAGATTAGTTCATATTTTTTATGTAGTAATGATTTAAAAATCCCTAAAAATAAGCTAAAGCCCTATACTGCTGGAAGACATAAATATATGGATGCGACGGAAAATCCAGTAAACAATGCAAATTATTTAGCGTAACAGCGCTGTCTCGTATTAGCGATATAGTAACGAACATCTATATTGCTTGATAGAAGTAATTTCAATCGCTAAAATGTTTTGGAATATGTGGAACTAATTTTCATTAAGCAATATATAATTTCCCCGGCAACAAAAATTCGGCCATTAGACAAACTGGTAATGTTTTATTTAGACTGTTTTCGAAACGAATACTTATTTGTGCAACCTAACTTATTCAAATAAGTATCCGGTCTTATCTTGTTGACTTATTTCATAGTTCAGCCAAAAGAAATGTTTCATTTTTTTACAAAATAAGTCACCTCTCCAAGACACTTATTTGAGTGAGTTAGGTTCCACAAATAAGTACTCGTTTCGAAAATACCCTTACTCCTCAATATAATCTCTTATGAACACAATACACTTTATCTAAAGATTATCGATTTTTTTTTTCATTACCTATATTGTTGTGAAGTCCATGTACCTTAGCTGATAATGAATAATTTTAATCGAAGTAAGCAAAATCCGCTTTAACAAACTTAAGCCAACGAGATACAAGTTTGTTGTTTCCCGTCGAGTAGAAATTCAGGGTTCTGGAGTGCTGAAATCCTTAAAGATATCTTTGCCAGACGTCTGAACATGGAAGTAATTCTCCTTGTCGAAATGATCTAAGAGTTTAAAAAAGGAGTGTATTGTGGATGAGGAAGAATTTCCTAGCTTAGCCGATTCAGTTTGCTTACGGTGAGATTAGATATATGCGGTCGGGCGTGGTCGTGCAGCAGAAGCAGCCGCTTTCGGTTAACCAGGTGTGATTGTTTCACCAGGTTTTAGAAAGTAGTAGTGCACCACTCCAGTTAACGTCCACCATACAGTGACCATAGCCTTCTTCGAGTAAATACTTCGTTATGAAAGTTGCTTAGGAGACTCATCCAGTCAATGCGGTGATCGTTTACGATTGTCATACAGGAGCCACTTTTCCTCGCGCATAACAATATGGTCGAGAAAGGGTCGTTTGTATTGCATAGAAGCAATACGGAGCTTATCTCCTGTATTGGCGAGTGCGATTACTCGCGGTGAGTTTGGGCGGAATCTTTTGTCGATATTCTTCGTCATCCCGATGTCATTCAAATGTCGGGAAACGGTTGTGATGCCAAACAGACCATTCTTCCGCCAGCTCTCAGACATGCGGATTACGTTTGCGAAGCCGTTCAAATTTGGATAATAATTTGCACGACGAGTTTGAAATTTATCCATTTCCACAAAATGTAGAATTCGTAAATTTTGTGAAATGCAATCTAAATAAGAGTGTGACTTGAAAATATGGGGCATATGGGGAGGGGGGATCAAAATTGATTTTTGGATAATGTTCTGGAATATAGTGAAGTAGGATGGAACTTGGCTATTTCTTAACCGATTATGATGAAATTTGACATTTGTGTTGTAAATTGGATTCTAAAATGATTTATAGATGAAGTTCTGGACTATGGTCAAGTATGATGGAACTGACAAAGTGCGTTGTAAATTCGATTCAAAAATGATTTTTAGATGAAGTTCTGGAATATGTCCAATTAGGACAGAAATGTTGGCTATTTCTTAACTAATTTGAGTGAAATTGAACATCTGCGATAGAAATGGGTTTTTAAATTTTTTTTTAGATCCAGTTCTTGAATATGGCCAAATAAAATGAAACTTGGCTATTTCTTAACCTATTGTTATGAAATTTGACAAGTGCGATGAAAATGGGGATCCTAAAATGATTTGTGGATAATGTTTTGGAATATGGCTAAGTATTATGGAACTGGCCTATTTCTCAACCGACTATGATGAAATTCGACATTTTCATTGGAAATGGGATTCCAAAATGATTTTTAGATAAAGTTCCGGAATATGGCTAAGTAGGGTGGAACTTGGCTATTCCTTGACCGATTTTGATGTAATTTGACATGTGTTGAAGGTTGGATTAGGTTTCTTTTACTGGTTGAATCAAGGTTGAGTTGGGGTTGAATTAGGGGTAAGTGGGCACTTGAGCAATCTAAGGAAAATCTCACTACAATGGAACTCGACGGGACCAAATAAGTTGTCAAGTTCTGGAATATGGCCAAGTGGGATGGAACTTGGTAATTCCCAAAACGAATAAGATAAAATTTGACATGTTCATTGGAAATGGGATTTTAAAATGATTTTTAGATGAAGTTCTGGAATATGGCCTTGGATTTTTGGATAAAGTTCTGGAACCTGCCTATTTCTCAACCGAATATGATGAAAATCATAATTCTGAAATTATTTTTAGATAAAGTTTTGGAATATACAATAGTGTGGCCAATTAGGTTGGGACTTGGCTATTTCATAACCGATTAATTTCGATTTCGTATAATTGTACGATGGTATGATGGTATGATAGAATGATAATATTATGGTATGATGGTATGATGGTACGATGGTATAATGGTACCATGGTATGATGTTGCGGTGGTATGATGATGTGATGGTATGACGTTATGGTGGATACATTATGGTATGATGTTTCGACTTTACTATGGTACGATGGTATGGGTGCATGGTGGTTTAATGGTATAGTTTTATGATGGTGTGATATAATGGAATAATGTTATGGTGGAACGATTGTTTAAGGTTATGATTGTACGAGGGTACGTATGCCGAGGTTAGAGAGTTTAGATTTGGTTCGACCTAAGTTGAGTTGTAGTGATTTAGGATTTAGTTAACTTGTATGGTTAAGTGTGTTATTCGGTTGGGGGATTATTTAAGGTTTGATTTGGATTAGGTTAATGGTTTATTTGCAAGTTGATTTGGTGATTGGTTTATAGGTAGGTTTGGCGGTTAATTTCGTGATTGAGCTGACGATTGAGAATTGAGTTTCAGCCCTTTATATTTTTCATTTCAAAATAAAATTCTCGACTGACTAAAAAAATTCTCCCACAATTTCCATCATCATCCATCTCATCCCGTTTTTTTTATTTTTGTAAGTTATTTTCATTCTTTAAACAAGATTTGTTCTGTTGTTTTTTATTTGATTCATCAGTTTTCCCGCCGAATAATTAAATGTAATTATACAATAGAGTCATTACACTGCGCAAATGGTACTGGTAAATAAATTTGGGTCTATAAAAATTTCCTGTGCTTCACTCCATCTTTTGAACAAAATACAAAACTACACAAAAATGAAAAAATGAATATTTTGCGTTCTTCTTTTGGTTCCTCTCAACGCTAGATTCCGGTTGGACTTAATCCCAATTAATTATTTAATGATTTCATACCATTATTCTGAGGTCATCGGCCGGCTGGAATTGTCAGTTAACCCGTAAGTTTTCTAAATTCTTTGGGGCTGGTTTTCTATTGAGCTGTGTTTCGACAAAACAAAACAAGCATAACACCACTGCAGGTACTTGGACTGGTATAAGCCGACGGTAATTCTACAAAATCTCTTAATTAGCTCAAAAGATGTTTAAGCGTATAAGAGTATTGCGAAACGAGATTCGTCGTACTCTAAAAGATTTAGAACATCTTAAACATCACAAATGGAAAGCAAGTTAAAAAATTGTTGACACATCACAGAATTGGCACATCACAGAAGGGAACTTTTGACCCAAGGGTGATTTTATACTTTTTACAATGTTCTATTTAAACTCGGTGATTGGGAAATAGAAGCGAATATGCCTCATACGAAACAAGCTTACACGATCTCGTTAATAATTTTTTTTTTCTTTACTTTTATTTATCGTTCATTTTAAACTGATAGGTAAGAAGACATAGTTAATGGAGGAAAACAAACATTAAAAGTTAAAACACAACATAAATAATTAATTAATTTTTATTTGGCTATGTAATGGCCTACCTTCCAATTATAACAAATTGTCAGTTATTCGGTGTTTTTTTGTTTTTATTTTATGGTATCTTCTATAGGGGTTTTATCAATTGTGATTTGCTATTTCGAAAGGTTAGTCTTAAGGGAGGGACCAGGTAAATGTAAAATGAAATTAATGATGAAGGTTTGTATAGGTAGAGTCTTATAATAATAGATTTGATCATAAATCAACAAAAATCGTACTTATAACAGCAACTGGCAGTCTCTTCCACTCAACACGCTTTCATAGTATTGTGTCTGAGAATAGAGGTTGAACTTGGCTGGAATGAATTACCTCTCCCAACCCTTTAGTTAATTGGAATCATGTTCAAACTGGATGTTAGCATTCGGAGGAAAATATGGACGACGCCAAAATATAAGTGATTGAAATTTGTACATTTTCGAAAATTGGGGATATAGTTAGGAAACACAGCGAAATTTTAGACACAAGATTTTTAACAGTCTAAATGGATATTTTTGTATTTATAAAAATCGTATTCATCGTAATTTCTATAAAATTTAAGAAATAAAATCAGAGGTATTAAGAAAGTTTCAATTCAATTATAGAATTTCGCTTTTCTCATAAATTAAAGTATTACATCAATTTAGGTCGTTTTAAAATATTAAGAATTTTGTGTTCGATTTCTAGAATTTTTGCGAACCCAACATATTTAAAAAATTTCCTAAAAGTTTAAGGATTTCAAGAATTTTTTTGAATTTTAATTAATTAAAAGAATGTTCAGAACAGAATTGAGTTTTTGTACTTTTTACGATTATACGATTTTTTGGAATTTCGAGAAATTTATAAATTTTGAATTCGATTTAAAAAATTGTTGTTAGAATTTCGAACTAAAAAATACCTTCGACTTCCTCAATTTTACTCATCAGTTCCAAATTATTTTTGACGGAATTTCCATACAAATATTATCATATAGCCATCGGTTTAAGTGTTTCAATCTTGCAGTCCGGCGCTGATGGGAAGTTCACGATCGGTCTCATTGGCACGCCCACCTTATGAATTTTGCGCATGCCTCTAATTATTGGGATGGTTGCCTTAATAAATTTATTTTGTCGGAATTCTGTACTGCTCATAAAATGCCTCGAATTACTGATAACAACCTTGATAGTAACATTATATCTGGTCGTCGGGTCTTCGTTACACTCCTAAATCTCATTGTTTATAATGAACTCGCCAATTTTCTTGTTGTAGTCCCATTTCCTCATTATTACGACTGTATTTCCTTTGTCCGCTTTAACAATCACCTCATCATTGCTGCTTACTTTATCCCTTATGTTAATGGCCATTTTATTCTCGCTATTATGTGTAGCTGGACTTTGACCAATTTGGTCCTTAATTTTTTCAACTACTATACTCCTAATCTCAGCTTGTTGTTCTACATTTGTTTTTGCGATAGCGTTCTCGATGTTCACTAAGACCCTCCTCCTCGTTGATTATTGGAATTGTTAAGTGGCGCTATGTTGTACTTTGGCCTTTTTTCTAACAATGCTATCTAATTGTTGTTGACTTGAATACTCGTGTGGTTCTCAATCATATAGTGGAATTGATAAAATTGCCATGTGATTTCTAATGGTACCCAACGCGTTTAAATTCCTTCTTAAGGTAGATCCCTTCGGCCGCAATCTCGTTTCTACCAGCTTACTGACATATTCTAATATTTCGACGTATTCTAAATAATAGAAATCTCTAGCAATCCGTAACTGTAGATTGTATACTTCCATCGTTAATCTGTTGATTTTCGTTTAACAGATGTAATTGGTAAATTTAACGAAAATCCGTGGATTTCGGTATTAAATTATTAATTTATTTTTAAAATTGTAAATGTTATAAAAGTCAAAATGTTTTTCAGGAACCTATTTCAAATAACATAATTCAAATTCAAATAGGAGGTATTCAGTAATTTTACGAATATAAATTTTAATGAAATAATTTCAGGCAAAGTCACGAGATTAAATACATATATCAATAATTTTATTATATTTAGGAAATTTAAGAAATTGCTTTCCTTTTAAGGGAATTATTTCATAATTTAATGTACCAGAAATTTAAAAAATTTTATGATTTCAAATATTTCACGCCTTCAAACCGTTACTTTAATTTTACTTTGTTTCAAAACTTCGAAAAATGAGATGACTTAATTGATTGATTGTAGTAAGATAGGTATTTGAAATGTACACAATCACTCAAAACACAAAACTAATTCTTATTTGCTTAATAATCTTATTTCCCAGCAATGTACTAATATGATTCGAGTCCCAAGTATAACAATGCCGAAAACTGCAGTCGGTTTTCCCATTTTGGCATCAAAAATTCGGAAAATGAAGAAACTTGACCTCCAACCACCAACACATTTTTCTTCACTTCTTTGAGAGAGACCATTGCGGCTGTTGTCAGTTTTTCCCACATCATGTGCATACTAAAATAATGGCAAGTGCACTACGCTCTTTACGATTCCTTGTGCTGTACGCGATATAGCAAGTTAAACCAGCTGTCCTCCGCACTTTAGACATTGAGCGGTAGTGTTGGACTTCGGCTATTATGAATACACTTGGGTGCAAAAAAATCGCACATTGCTCACTTTTCCACAAAAGTTCAAAAATATCAAAAAAATCCAATATTTGTTAAATTTTTTTTAATGCAGATTCAAAGCTTATTTCAATGCCTATCCAGTGGTACCTTTTTTGTACTTGTACCATGCCAACAAAGTGATTATCTGTTAAATGCATACAGCAGGCTTTCGAATTAAATTCTAAAAATAATTCAACAAGATCAATACAATAGCATGCCATGAAATATCTCGGTCGGAATTATCATCATTCGCATATCGACGCTTGGTCTGAATGGTCCTCTAATAATTACGTCTTCAACCGGAGCAAAGAAATGGATACCACACCAGAGGTAGCCACACAAGTGGTTGCACTAATTGAAGCGGGGCAGAACCAAAGTGAAGTGGCTCGACAACTAAATTTAAGCCGATTCTCCGTTCGTCGAGTGTGGCAGAGATATCAGGAAACTGGTGGCTTCAGATGGCGAGAAGGATCTGGCCGACCTCGTGCTACAGCACAGCGTGATGACCGCTTTCTTGTAACAACTTCGTTGCGAAATCGTCGAACGACAGATCTTGTATTCATCACCCCAGGCAATGCTGGCTGTCGGTCAAGAGGAATGACTTCTCAACGGTACATTGAGGAAGTACTCGAGGAGTATGTCGTTATGTCGTACCTTTTGCCGGGTTTATTGGCGAAAATTTTTGTTCATGCAGGATAATGCGAGACCGCATACGGCTGGTGTGCCAGTTATGGAGTGACCAACTCGAAGCCCAGACCTCAATCCCACTGAACATATAAGGGACGAGTTGAAAAGAAGGGTTCGAGCCAGAGATGTTGCTCGAACGAGTTTTCAGGAGCTGCAACAAGCAATCGTAGAGGAATGGGAGGCGATACCTCAAAATTTTGTGAGAACTTTGGTGAGATCAATGCTTCATCGAATGGAAGCTGTCATTCGGGCCAGAGGAGGGAATACTCGTTATTAATAAAAATATTTTTTCTGATTTCCATGTTTTAATTCGATGTTTACTACTATAATTTTCATGCTGACAAATTCACAAAAACGTGTACCTCAGATGTTTACCCCCAAAAATCAGTTTGATGGCACGTATAAATACAAAAAAGGTACCACTGGATAGGTATTGAAATAGACTTTGAACCTGCATTAAAAAAAATTTAACAAATATTGGATTTTTTTTGGATATTTTTGCACTTTTGTGGAAAATTGAGCAATGTGCGATTTTTTTGCACCCAAGCGTAGTTTTTAAAGTTGAATCAGGCAAAATTTGGCCAACATACTTGCTCATATGCAAATGCAATAAATACTTTTATAAGAAACGACACAACCTATATTCCCTCGCCTTCGGGAGCCGATCCACAATTTGTTCAGAAACTCAAAAAAAATTTAAATCCTTGATGAAAAATTACCACTTTGAGCTCTGTTTTTCTTGGTATTAGTATTCTTGGTAATAATAATCGTTACAGATCAACCTGATCAACACCAAAGCCGCAACTTCGCCTAGATGTTCCTTAAAACCACACGTGTCCAACCATTGCGTCACCCAAGCATTGTAAATACAACTTTTTATTTTTCCAATTATGCCACTTGCTGAGAATTAATTTTCCTTATAATATCTGGGGTCCATGTGGCGATTTGTACAATTTTCTCGTGTATAATAATAAAGAAATAAATTACAATGGAAAAAGAAAAAAGTCGTCCAACCGGCGTGAAAGTCAAAGCCAACCCCTCGCCAACTTCAAAAAATGGAATGATTTAATAAAAAATTACAAATATAAATTATGGATAATCAGAATTTCAATCTCTTTATAAATTAAATTTTAAGAAATTTAAGACGTTGATTACATATACAATTTAACAGTTAGGTATTTCATTTTTATTAAAATTTTTAGTAATCGACAATTATTATAGGAATTTTTAGAATTTACATTATGTATAGTCTGCTAATAAGAGTTTCTATTTTTTCCAAATTAATTTTCCATCCAGGGAGCAATGAGCCTAGCTAATTGTCATACGAAAATAAAATTACGTCAAGCCTATAGAAAGGAATATACCCTCCTGAACATTTCCCTTTGTATATAAATGTGTGTACCATTTAATCCAAAGAAAATTTAAGAACCAATACTTCTTCCATTGTAAACAAAAATTATTTCCATCTGCATAATAGAATGGTTAACATTGTGTGTTTGTGAGTTGTTGGTTTTAGATAAATGTATAAATTTTGTTTGTTTATCTAACATAAATCTTGTTTTGTTAACAAAAAATAAAAATAAATTTATCATTTTAAAGATTACACTTGATAGTTTCTATTTTTTGGGGTTTGTATTGTTATGTAAATTAAAGGTATTTTGATTTTTCTTTGGTTCTTTATGTTTGCTGGTTTATTTGTTTTAAACGAATTAGAGATGTGATTAATTGCCGTCTTGTGGGATGGGTGGTCTAGTAGGGCGTGTGTTAGCAAAACATTATGTTTGCTATTCTGTGTTTCCACTTTTCACTCGTACCGTATTTTCGTAGTTTCAACAGATTGTTTATTTTAATTGCTAATTCTTGGGGTTTTAGGTTAAGACAGAGATAGATTAGTTTTCTATAGACTGTACATACATGAGTGATAAGACTTTGAGTGGCTTTGTTTTATTATTTATAGAAGGGTAACGAGTAGGTATTAGTCTTTTATGGTTTTCGTGAAATATTAGAACCCGAAAACAATTATTAAGCAAACACAAAAATAAAAAGATGGGTTTACGCACAAAAAAAATCTTATAGCAACAATAAAACTTGTTCAACAACCCTCTTATCGATTTTCTGTTTTATTTTATTTAATTTCATGGTCGTCGATTATTTATTTATTTACAACAATAGCAAATACACCTAAAGGAAAAACATTTAAATTTAACATAAAAAAAAATGACCAAATTAGACCCTTGTTGAAAATTATTATCCTCAACCGTGTCTGCGTATATATATTGTATGTATAATAATGTAGGTGTTTGTAAAACTTGAAAAAAAAAAAAAAAAAAAAAAAAAAATAACGAAACATAAACATGAGAAAATTTAAATTGTATGCAAAATATTAAATTATAAATGAAAAATAAATTTAAATTTTCTTAAAATTAATTTTTACCTTTTATCAAAAAAAAATTGTAAAAAATTAGAAGAAAATCCATTTCACTTTGTGATACCGTTTTTATATATTATTTAGGGAAATGTTAAACCCAAACAAAACAAAAAATAAAAACACAATTTGGATACGGGTTTTTACGTTATTTCCTGCCACGTTTGCTTCTTTGTCTTCTTAATATTCTGTGCTCTTAAATTCAATTATAATGAAGTAAAGTGATGGAATACTTAAGAAACATTTTGTTGAATTTAATTATGGGATAAGAAGTAAATGAAATGGGCATAAGATGACATTTATTTGAAATATTAACCGTTTTGTATGTTTATGTTTACCGTTTTTATTTTTTATAAAGGTTAATTGGAATTTAAATTGTTTCGAGAGAAAAGTTTTTCTGTATAAGTTTAATATGGAATGTTTTGTTAGAAAATGGAAGGCGAGAAATGTAAATGAGATGTGACGAAGCTTTTAATAAAAATGAGATCCTTTTTTTTATTCGTACTTAAGTTTGGAGTATGCTTATTAGGAATGTATAGTGGTAAATTGAATTTTTTTGGCTGATATAGGACGCGTCTGGATTTTTTTTTTTCAATAAGGCTCTTGTGAAAAAACATTTAGCAAAATAATTTATGGGAGGATTTTAAATAATTTATTTAAACCATTGTAGATTTTTTTGAAGCTTTAAGATGAGTGGATATCTTCACTAATTGTAAGTCATATTGCAGTTATGCAAGCAGTCAATTCTACAAAGCAGGTCGTCCCGGTCACTTGTGTTGTCGCATACAGCTCTTCGTAGGGAAATGTATGTTCACGATGGTGGAACAAGGCTAAAATTCATAACGGGCTATGTTATTTGTGAGGACAGGCCTTAGCTGTAAAGAGTGTCCAAATTATTTTAATGGTGACATAACATCTGGCTTATTGATAATTGCTTCTTTTCGCCCAGTTTAATTGTAAAGCTTATAAAAATCTTAAGAAATTAAAAAAAATTAAGGAATTTAAAGAATTAAGAATATTTGCGAATTTGAAGGATTTAATCATTTAAATTAATTAGTTGAATTGCAAAACTTTAAATAATTTGAAAAACTTAATGGATATAATTTAAAGAAATTTAACAAAAAATTAAGAATTTGAAGTACCTAATTAACTAACAAAATTAAATATAACAATTCTAAGTATCTAAAGAATTTTAGATGATGAAAGAATTTAATAAATCAAAAAATTAAAGGTTTTAAAGTAAAATTTATAAAATTTACAGATTTTATAAAATTAAATCCATTAAAAAATTTTAGAATTTAAAAAAATTTACGAAAATAAAAAAAAATTTGCAATTTAAAGATAATGAACATTAAGAATTTTTAAAATTTAAACTAATTAAGGAATTCAAATTTAAAAGGTCTAAGGTTATTAAATAATTTGAACGATTCAATTTTTTATTTTTCCTACGGTCAAATAATCCCAGGCAATTTGTTTCTGTAACTTTTTGTTTACTTTTAACAAATTTACGGATTATTATTCTTAATTTAAATTAAGCCATCTAAATTTTAATTTATTTTTTGTTATTTTATGTAATTATTATTAAAAGTTGAATAAAATATTTTGTTTAATTTTCTTACGTATTCCCAAAATAATCGACGATACAATATATTTATCGATACTTTTTGGGTTTACCCCGACAAAGTACATTTTACAAATTCATAGGTGTCGACGAATTCTCAGGATTGAAGGAAATTACGAGATTTAAACATTTAAAAAACAAAATAATTTTAGATGATTTGCAGAATTTGAAAAATTTATTTCTTTTTGGAATTTAAAGATTTTAAAAAATTGGAGAAAATTAAAATAATTATAGGATTTAAAAATTAAAAAAAAAAAAAATACAGCATTTTATGACATCGAAATTCGTAAAATTAATAAATTAAATCAGTTTTAAAATTCTAGGAATCTAAAGGATTTTAAAGTTTTAAGTAATTTAAAAAATTAAAAAAATTTAGAAAACTCAAGTAAATCAAATAATTTGAAAATTTAAGAAAATATCTATCCTACATATTCAACGCAGAATTTCGAACTGGGTCCAAGGGCCAGGCGGGCCACTAAAAGAAATTATTAGCTCGGTACCAAATATGTCTAAATTACATGATAAAGTATAATAGTTGTTGGTGTCAACATTTGCTGTGATAAGCTTAAAGCGTATAACCAAGCGTAGTTGGTAAATGTATGAAAAGCGAATAATGTGAAATTCTTTAGCAGTGCTACTTGTGACAGTAGACGATATAAAATAATCGTCAAATGCTATCCAGATGTTTAAATTGATGAATTCCGTAAAGAATTACAAAATGAGAGTTTACCTATATGGTATACTATCAAAAAAATTAAAATCAAACAGTCAAATACAAGTTATTGCACCAATTAATTACCTGTTATACTTCAAGCAAAGAGCCACCAATATAAATAATCTTAAAAATTTCAAATCCGTCAGTCACGTCATTGTTTCTTGGAATAACTATTCGCCCAATAGGCATGGCGTGGCCCAATCCAATGTAGAAAGGGACAAATGTATGGGCATGGAAGCAGTCATTGTTACTTGGACATCAAATGTTTGAATTGTGCGGAAAAGCATAATAGCAACAATAGTGTCATTTGTCCCAGCGGAAAGAGTTTTATTGAATATATCACGAAAGCTCAGCAACGTAAACCACTGATGAGTCAACGTGGTCTGCTATTTTCGTTAGCCGATGCCACCAAACAGGTTTTTCCGGAACTGCGATAAAAACCATCAGAAAGGAGTAAACAATTTCATTTAAATTTTACTTTTCAATCAAAAATAACAAGGCCAAAGCAAGCTAGCTAATCGAATCTGTTCAGTGGCAGGGAAATAACGGTGATCATAATAGATGTTCTATCAGCGGTTTCAAAGTGTACTAAACCGGAAGATCAACTACGGATAATTACTGAAATGTTCTTTAGGTATACCTTTATGGAAGAGGTAAATAATTTAAAATTATGCCTTTAAATTAATAGAGACTTCAAATTTTTTAGAAAAAAAAAAAATTGATATACATACTAATGGTGAATGAAATATGGCTTAAGCTGTCTGATAATATACTATCAAATTCAAATTTTAAATTATATAGATTGGATAGATTGAATTGAGGTGGTGCTATTGCCATTTTTGTTAACATTAGTTACTGCCGTAAGCAAATACTAGCACTATTGAGGTGATTAGTATTAAAATTTATTCAGATGTGTCACCTTTTACTTTATGTTGCAGTTACTTCTCGAGTAAAAGAACGAATAAGGTTATGCAATTACAATTTAGAAGTGATATTAGAAAGCTATGCGCGCAAGATTCTGGTGATTTGTGGGTGTATTAGTGCTAATTCAATTGGAAAAATTCTGTATCAAGAGTTATTTAAACAAATATACATTTCCAATGATTTAGCATCTGATCATCTGACAATTATATTTAACATTAAAACTGACGCTTTAAAATTAAATAATGAAAATAAATCTCAATGTTTCTCTAAAGCAAATTGGCCTAAATTTCAACAAATTATCAATAGCCGCATAACATTGAACTCTGCTGCATACATACGAACTGTGAATGATGTCAATTGTTACTTTGTAGAATTTTATTTTATTTACTGAGTTATTTAACAAACAAATCGTTCATTTAGTTATGGGCCAATCTGTAGTTTTATGTTTTGGATTAGGCTTAAGAACTGCAGGGATGTAAAAGTAGGTTAAACGTTTGAATTTTAAATTTTTTTTAAATTTTAAGAGTTTAAAGATCAAAAGCGTTGAGCAAAATGTAAGCCTTCAAAAAATTTAAAGAAATTAAAAGATTTAAAAAATTAAAAACTCAACAGAATTTAAAGAAATTATTATTTAGAATTTTAAAAATTTAAAGAAGTTAAATAATTGGGAGAAAAAAAAATTTATAAATTTAGAAAATTTTAATTTTATTTAGGGAACTTACAAAATTATAAAGAGTTTAGGAATTTGAAGACATAAAAATTTTTCAGAATAAAAGTTAAGATTTTTAAGAATATAAAGAATTTTAAAGTCTTAAGAATTTAAAGTATGAAAAAATTTAAAAATTCGCAAAACTCAAATAGAAAATTTGAATTTTTTAAAGAATTTACAGGGGTTACAGATTTCAAAGGAATTAAAGTATTTAGTGAACACATATTAAAAAATTTAAAGATATCAAAGAATTTAATGAATTTAAATTATTTTGAATATAGAATTAGAAGAACTATCGATAGTTTTTGACGCAAGTTCTTCTTAATTTTTTTGCATTTAAATTAGTTTGCATTTAACAAATATACGGAATTTTGTTGGTAATTTTATTTACCACATCCCAAGTTTTTTTTTGTTATTTTGTAAAAGTATTATAGAAGATTGTTTCCAAAATTCCTGTACTATCGATATTATATCGATTTGATTTTATCGCGAAACGATCCTGGTACTATCAATTGCATCAAATGTTACATTTTTTTGAAATTTTAAGAATTGAAATGACTGACGAATTGAAATTGTTAAAGGAATTTTAGAAACTCAGTTTTGAAAATTTAAAAAAATTACACAATTTAAACATTTTAAATAATTTAAGGAAGTAATTTTGTATTTGAGGATTTTAAAAATAGTGCTACTCAAAAGAATTTAAGTTGTTTTAAAACTTTAAAAACTTAAAAGGAATTTTAGAAACTTAAAAAATAAAAATAAAAATTATAGAATTTTGAGAATTTACGTAATTCAAATTCCTGAAATTCTCAATATCAGCTAATTGAATTTTTTTAATTTTTTAAGTTTCTTAAATCCCCTAAACAAAGTTTCGGAGAGTTATAATACTGGGAAGAGATCAAATAATTTACGGGATTTAAAAAAAAAATAAAAATTTCAGAGATTTAAACGTTCTTCAGAATAAAATATTTTCAGTGTCTTAAGAATTTAAAAATTTTAAAGGTTGGTACAAAGACTTTAAAGAATTAAACATTTAAAATCTTTAAAAATTTTAAAAGTTTTAAATTTAAGAAATTGGAGGAACTTTACCTGCTATAATTAAACAATTTAAAAAAATTGTGCCTATAGGAAATAATAATTAGAGGTATTATAAAATTTAATAGTAAATTCTTTGAGATTTCAAAAAAATTAAAGTATTTCAAGAACTTAAAAGCCAAGAATCTAAAGATTTGATGAAATTTAATTTGATTTGAACGACATGATGTTGCATTTATATATATTGAGCAATCAATAATTTGCAGAGCACCACCTAGATAGAATGTTAATTTCCTATTGTAGTACATACTCTGCATCATTAAAAGACTGAATTTGTTTAAAAAATTTCGAATCATCGCAAATAATAAGCAGGAAGAAACAGATAATTAATACCGATGGGACGGAATAGGGTCGAAAAGCTGAATGTCGAAAGGCCGATGTCGAAAGGCTTCAAGGCTATGAGTGTCAAAAGCTGAATTAGTCGATAGGCCCAAAGGGTCAATAAGCCTTTAGAATGTTATATCTGGAAATGGATTACATTGATGTGACTTGCCAATAACTATTGCAGGAAAAAAATGCTGTACAAGTTTCCCATGGGAAATTTCAAAAATTTCGATTTTCCAAAAATTATTAGAAAATTTGTATAAATAGCTATTGATAAGTCACATCAATAAAATAAATCTCCAGACAAAACTCTCTCGAGGTGGATTTTATACATTCATTTCTTACTTTCAGCTGGAAACTTTTTCAAATTTTCCGAGATTTCCCACGGGGAACTTGAAATGAATTTTTTTCCTGCGATATCCATTGGTGGCACAGTTGTTAGCATGCTAGCTTTAAGCTCCGGAGGTCCCGGGTTCGATTCCCGGCGGGTGATGAAAAAATCACGGCTGGTTAATGTAATGATCAATGAACTAATCACTCATTATCCGTTGTAAAAATTTAAAGAAGTTAAATAATTGGGAGAAAAAAAAATTTATAAATTTAGAAAATTTTAATTTTATTTAGGGAACTTACAAAATTATAAAGAGTTTAGGAATTTGAAGACATAAAAATTTTTCAGAATAAAAGTTAAGATTTTTAAGAATATAAAGAATTTTAAAGTCTTAAGAATTTAAAGTATGAAAAAATTTAAAAATTCGCAAAACTCAAATAGAAAATTTGAATTTTTTAAAGAATTTACAGGAGTTACAGATTTCAAAAGAATTAAAGTATTTAGTGAATACAAATTAAAAAATTTAAAGATATCAAAGAATTTAATGAATTTAAATTATTTTGAATATAGAATTAGAAGAACTATCGATAGTTTTTGACGCAAGTTCTTCTCAATTTTTGTCCCCACCCTTTAAATTCTATTTACTGAAAAATTTGATTATCAGAATTTAAATTTCTAACTTGAAACTGTAACCTATATTTTGCATGTTTTTTATATTATATCGGAAAGACCAAAGATACATAGGTATATAAAAAAAACCTTTTGCGTTTTTTTTATTTTCACGGGTCGATCCGAAAATTCATTTTTTAAATTCTAAATAATTTGTTAATAATTTTAATTAATTTTACTACTGTTTCTTGTTCATTAATGTTTAATTTTATTTTTGTTTATTATGTATGCGTAGCTAAACAATTCTCTTGGTCCTAGCCTGTTACAAAACAGTGGTTAGCCAATTTTAATAGTTTAGCGTGTTAAAATATGAAATAGGTCTTCTCGGATTAAAAATTATCGGATATTTCAGATAATTTACCTCTCTGGTCTCTCCGATGTAATAAAAAAAAACACGCCAATAATCTAACTTTTAATCTGCCTCCTTCAATGTCTATAATAGTGACAAAATATGGTTTAGAAATTAAAAATGAAATTTATCAGAAATAGGCAAAAGGTTTAAGGGGGAAAATTTGAATTTGAAATTTTTAAGCATTGAAATTTGAAATCAAAAATATTTTATTAAGAATAATTTTTGAAACGCTATTCTTCTGCTTAAATTAATTGCTTTTGGGTCCGATTCATTTTGTCATTTTGGGTCCGGTTCATTTTGTTCTAGTATGATGTTTCTTCTGGAGTTCCTCAAGGGAGTCATCTTGGACCATTACTTTTCATAATATTTATTAACGGTGTGGTCCAATGATTTAAGTTTTGTAAGTGTTCTTTGTATGCAGATGACCTAAAAATGTATGTGAGCATTAAGTCTGTTATTAACGCTGATCGGATGCAAGTTAGTCTAAAATAAATAGGTTGCCGTGAAGTGCTGATAAATATAAAGTTATGGCGATAGAACATCGTGGCTGTTAACGTCCTCAGATATAATGAACATATAGGCCTAGAATTTAAAATTGCCTCAATTTGTAAGGTCACTGTACATAATTCCCAAATGTCAGGAATGCTGAGCCAATCAACCTTAACAATAATTGTTTATATATATAGGATTTTATATTTGCCACCCATAACCCTCCAAAATGTGGCGATCTGGCTGGAATAAATCTGAAATTGATTTTTTCGGGAGATTTGGGATTTGAATAATTCAAACAACATATCCATCTCTATTTTTGCACTCACAAAATTGCTACCGTTGCCCATAATAGTTCAATCGGCTTGCCCTTTTTAGTAATGAATCGATGTAACGTCATTATAAAAGCCTCGGTTGTCAATTTTGATACTACCTCGATCTGAATTGCCTTCACTCTGGTACATATAAACAATGCCACGTAACCTTTTATTGGTCTAAAAGGGCCACGACACCGATCACGAATCCATATTGGTCCTGCATAGTCTATTCCCGCATCCAAAAAGTCTACCTATCGTGACTCTCTATTGGGGTAGCTGGTCTATAATTTGCTCATTTGTCTATTTCCGAAGCTTGAAACATGTTATACATTTCAATATATAATGTCGGGCCATGTTCCTGCAACCAACAATCCAATACCTTTGACGAATGATTGAAATTGATGTGTTTGTAACAACATATAAATGAGCCTCATGTATATACAATCTATATAGATTCTTAATCACATTCCATGAATAAATATGATTTCTCGGTAAAAATTATAAGGTATTTTATATCGTAATCACAATCCGACGTCGACCATCGATCGCCAACTCGTATAATTTGATTTTTATCAATGAACGGTGTCCACCTTGACATGATTCGATTCACACGTTCCGTAATTTGACAATATTTTCACATTGCGTTGTTCGGGAAGATTAATGTTCATTTTGTTGGAACCAACTGGTCAATATGACATGCCTTGTTTTAGGTATGCTGGTCCTAACCACTATTGCTCGTTATTTGCTAATTGTTGCGAGGTCAAGCCTCTTGACAAAGTTGTTCCATCTACTTTGATGATCGGATATAACCAAGCCAATACTACTTGAGAATTGGTCCAAGCATACACATTGTCGTATGATAGTCCAAGTGCTTGTTGAAAGTACTTGAAAAGTTTGGTTCCCAAAACTGCAACGCACAATTTAAGGTGTAGGGTCTTGAATTGGACGGTAATTGGTGTTAGAAGTCCTAGAGGATCAAACACCCTGGATGCTTTGGAAAGTAAACTTCGTTTAGTTAATTTTACATGCTACGTTCGATTAACCTTATAACAGAAAACATCCCGAGTTAGATCCCACTGTGATCGTAATGTTTTTTAATACGTCGTATCATTATCTAGCGAAAGTGATTCCTCTGTACCACGTTTATCGGCTGGTATATTCTAAATTAACTCTCGACTGTTCTATATCCATTTTCGAATATTGAAAACACCTTCATGTAACAATGTCGATATTTGGTGATAAATTACTAGTGCTGTTGCATGCTCTTCACACCCAGCCAATATGTCATCAACGTAAAAATCCTTCCTTATGATTGCAAGCATCGTTCGAATTGCTAGAAATGGAGCACTAGTAATTCCATAAGTTACTGTATTAACCTATAATGTTGAAGTGGCTTGTTTGGATCGTCTGGCCAAACAATTCGCTGAAAGTCACGATCTTTACCTTTAATTTTCACCTGGCAATACATTTCTGCTGGTTCTGTTAATTTTTCAAGTTATTTATTTATTTTGTTGTATGCACATGAACCAGTAGTAGACTAGTAGTATTAATTAATGAAAGTTGATTAAGGCTCGTACTATTACCATTAATGATTGACGTATTCGTTGGCTTAACAGAGACCAAGGTGTGGTTAATGTTGGAATTGTTAATGATGTTTAGTAGTGTGATGTGTTTTTCACATAAAATATTTTCGGCCGGATTCACAGTCATTTGAATAGTGACCGAACGTAAACTGTGTGATTATGTTTAATACGAATTGTCTCCTTGCTAGTAGTATTAAACTTTGAATTTAAAACATCGATATAATGGTTAATGACCCTTGCACATAGAACAAGAATTAAATGATATGTTTTCTTTATGCTTGATTGTTTATTATTTACTATAGATTGCCGTTTGGTTGCAGTACATTCCAATGCATCACATTTTCGAGTCAAGAATTGTAATAGATTATAATTGGTTGGATTTGCATTATCGGTGGAATGGATTGCCAATAACAGATGTGTTTCTCAATTTTTTTTATCAAAACATATAATAGCCAAGGATCGCGACCTTCCTACTCATTACCCAATATTTGATCACTGACATCGCAAAACGACCTCAAGGTTTTATTCGCCGACTGATTGAGTAACGTATCCCAAGCCTAAACACAACTTTCCTCAGTAATTAATAAATGTCGCAATAACTCAGCGTTATCACTCTTTAATAGTGTCTTCAGATTATGACATTTCTGAGTGATTCGTTATTATGAATTGCTTTAACGTATTGATCGTAAAATGAGGGCCACTTGCAATAATCGCCAGCAAATAAATCAATTTGTATTCGAAGCAAACCGTGCAGTAATGACTTATCGAAATCATAAATTGTTCTGTTGGTTACTAGATTATTTTCTGGTAATGTGATAGCGCTGGGCAGAGTTGCTTTCAATAGACGTCGCAGAATGGCCTCAGCGTCGAAAAACACTTCTTCAAACGCATCTATACTTCGGCTTGTTGATTACTATTATACAAAATAGCAATTGAATCATTTATATCATGAAATTCATTTCATGAATTTTCCAATTTCTCGAGCCTCGTTTCGATTTGTTCCTTGTTGATTAGTTGATTCTCAGGTGGTTTACAAGCTTTCATATCCGCAAATTTTTCGTGATTGCTTCAGTTAGCTACTTTGGCCATCTTGTTAAAAAATAAATGTGGTAATCTGTTTGTTTTTAAAGCACTTTCGCTTGTACGCCTTTTGTAAGATAATTGTACAATATAAGTAAAGAATTTTGCACAGTTTCACTCTTAGATTATGATAAGATTATTTTTTGCTGTCTTTTGTAACTATAGAGTAAAATATATCAGATATATCGCGCACTAATGTTTAACTTAAGTTCTTTATATACAACATAATTCACTGTATATTTTAAAAATTACGTCACCTCGTATCAGTTTGATACAAACAAGAGTTCGTTAGATTAAATGATAATTCACCTCATATAATTGAAGTTTTATCAGCGCACACTGGATCACGATTACAAAAATTGTTCTCGAATGATCAAAAAATAAACCACTGATCAACCTATTCACTATACAGCAATTCGCAACTAGATTTACCGTTAACACGTGATATATTTCAGGAATATTGAGATTGTAACAATGACAAAATTACACCTCAAAAATTCTTAGGTAGACATACATAACATAAGCCCATTCCAAAATTTGCGTGATTCTCTGGTTTCGGCACCAATGTTTAATTTCTACGAGTTTAACTTATTTGCTGGATCATTTCCTACTAATGACAAATTAACAATAATAATAAATATAAAAAATAATTTGTAAGCCTTAAACTTATTTCATCTACCTTACAAGTAAAATTAATATTTTTAGCGTAAACAAATAGCGTCTGCCGTTTTTGCTCGTGACATTTTATGCTCCAGAATTAAATTGCTCTGAACTGCTTCAGAGTTTTAGGTTTTGTACCCCCCACAGCAAAATTAAATAGGGGGTTTTGCATGTCCCGTATTTCGCAAATAATTTTAGAAATACGGAACCTAATTTTAAATACTTTTGTTGCTTTCAATCGATATTACAATATTATTGATTTAAATATTTCGAGGACGTTATTTAAGAGACGGCTGTTGCAGTCATAATAATTTCATTTTTATGGTTTTACTTTAGTTGCTTGTTTTTTTTTCTTTTAAATTTATTAAATAATTTTATATTATATACCTACTTTACTTGTGGGTAATCAAACTTTGTATTTTATGCATATTTGATGAATAAATAAAATAATAATAATCTTTTGCAAAATGGATTTAATCTGTGTAGTAAGCTCTCGAATATAATTAGTTTTTAGCATTTCAAATATTTCACTACATATTCGGTATATGGTAAGTACCAATCCGGTGTGCAATTGTTTAGGCTAGTAAAACATATGTGTTTCTTTACAATGGGCTCGTATTAAAGTTGTGGCAAGTTTACATCAATTATACCACATTCTACAATAACTAGAACATATAAGTTACTTATCGCATACTTAATCAAAATGTTATTTACAAACACTCTTAAAAGATTTCACAAAAAAAAACTTGTGCATCATGAATAAAGCTTTATCGCGAGTTATGCTCTTATCTGTCCTTAATCCACGTAAAAAAACGCGCAAACAATATAAGTACAATGTGATAGAAGGAGATATAAAAAATTCTCTTCCCATTTTTGATTTTTTTTATTAGTCAAATAATCAATCTACACTAGATTTTCACAAAAACAACGATCTTCAAATACGCATCATTAAAATCTAGTACGGTGTACCATAACAGAATCTCCACTTCTTTAACACCCTCTTAAAAAAAATGTTTTTAAAAGACAAACAACAATTGTTATACAGCTAATTCTTATATTTCTTGTTGACGGATACAACTTTCTTATTTCTATTTATTGTTTCCCCCAAATTAAAGTGATAACACAATTTCGCTTATTATACAGATACACAGAAAAACAACCTGACTCATTAGAAATAATAATGATGATTGCTAAAATTAGAATCTTTCGTCTATTGTTTTATATTTGAAAATTTAGTAAATAGCTGGTATAAGGTTGAAGGTTTTCAAGTCAATGTGCTTAAGATGATTTTAATGTTATTGTTTCTGTGTGTCAATGTATTTTGGTACAGTTCTTTAGCCGGGCTAAACTAATCACGTTAATTATGTTGATAAATTCGCCACGCAGGGACCCTACACAAAAAAGCAAGGGGGTGTATGTAGGTATATACCTACATATATAACAAATAAATGTCTTTAATGATTTTGGCAAAGCTTTCTTTATGCCACCTATACAAAATATAACATTAATCCAATGTGTATATACGTATAAGCATTTTCAACAATGGAAAGTTCGCACACACACACATTCGCACAAAAAAGAAAAGTTAATTTATTTAATTTCGAAAATATTAACATTAAATGAAATGAAAAATATCCTAACACAATACAAAATAAGGAAAATAGAAAAGAAAATTATTTTTCTTTTCCTCCCCATTTTTCTTTGTACTGTTGTCAGGTTTTATTGTACTTTTCATGAGCTTTTCATTTCTTCATCGCATATTCCACTTCTTACACCGTATTATTATTATATTATTAATATTATTGTTGTATTCCATGATTATTGTTATTATTTCATTCATTTTTTTTTTTTTTACTTAATTCATTTTCTTATTTTCACATTTAGCACACAATGAAAAATACATTAGAGGTTAGAGTACTAATATTGTAAATGGTGGCAAAATAGAAATGGTACAGGGGGAAATGGTTTAATAAAAAAACAGAAAACTGTTTATAGATTGAATTGGGGAAAGTGCGAACTTTTTTTTTATTTTTTATTTATTGCCACATGTCACGTTATGTATACAACATGTTTGTTATAAATTTTGCTCACACGTGATATGACATGTGTATCACGATTGTCATATTACATGTTAAGGAAGTTGATTTATTTGTTAGCACATATTGCGTACGTACGTATTATTCGTAGTACGAGTGAGTAAGTACATAATATATTGTTAAGTAAATGGGTATAAATAATATGTGCGTAAATTTTTTGAATGTGCCAATTTGATTTATTTACGATATTTTATCGAAAACAGAGGTGGTGGAAGCCAATAAGTGGAGAGTTGAAAATCAAGTGTTAGATAGATTTATTGTATGGGTGTTAAAACCATTACGCGCGACTTCTCATTGCTTTCGTCCTTCTTGCAATAAAGCAACGAATTGCGCGGCTTTTTCTGGATTGGTATCCATGATTTTGAGGAAGCAACGAATGAAAACTGTATGCTCAGGTCAACGTATGATAAGTAAGTGATGGCAAATATCGATCAATTTGATATTATACAGGTGATTGCATCATGCCAATTGTTTTCACCGAAACATCGCATTTTGCTCAGATTTTCTTTATTTGAGAAGTACGGTATAGATTTTAATGATAAAGATGTCCTTGTAGAGATAATATACTAAGCTGTCAAAAAAAAGTTCTTTTACGAAAATCGGTTAATCCATTTTAAACAAATATGCCTTTTGAGGTTTGAGTCATTTTAGTTGCACGGGAGTGTAGAATACACCTAAAACAAGCACCCTTATGAAGAAAAAGAAATTAGGATTACGATATAGTTTTTTGTAACCCTCCGTCAAATCTGAATGAAACTCATCCATTTTTTCAGCATTCAGATTTTCAGAAAAGGGTTGATAATGCCTGGCAGCATTTCTTCGTCCTATGTTCAAGGCATGAACAACTTCATCTCAGAGAAGTTTAAAAAAAAAAAATGTGCCAAATTCCTTTCTAAATCTCATTAAAATGTCATGTTACTCTGTCTCTCATGTTACTATCTTTGGTAAGTGACATGGTCTCTAGTCTTTCCTGTTGTAAAACGAAATTTGAAAAATTTGAAGTAATAACGCGCTTCACAGTAACTTGATTGATCCAACGCAAACCATAACACAGCATTGAATATTTCTATATGGAATGCTCATAGTATTACAAATAAAGCGGAAGAAACGTTTACTTATATGAAACCCAATAACGTTGATGTGGCTCTGATTATAGAAACTTGGTTGAGACTTGGTACATTCCTCTTTGACCCTAAATATACAATTTATAATTTAAATAACAAATCAAGTTGTGCAAAAGGAGGAACTGCGATATTAGAAAAGAAAAATATTAAACACTATTTGTTACCTACTTTTCACCTCCAAATTATTGAGGCATTTGGAATTGATAATTGATAATTGGAAGTGTTTGGAAAATAATAGAGATGGTTCCGTTCTCTACAATCTATTGCTAGTTGATAAATTTACAGTGAAATTTCCAAACTCCCCAACGCACCACAATCACAACTACAAGTACGGTTCCACTCTTGACATAGCCCTTACTAACTGCCCTCAACTTTTAGAAAATATGAAATCTATCCAAAATTTAAGCTCTGACTATCTCCCGGCTCTTTTTCAGTTGAACCCAAACTCCAAACTAAAATATTCAACGTAGGCTAAATTACTCTGCAGCAAATTAGAAACATTACAAAATTATCCTAAATCGCAATTTAAACCTGAATAGTGAGTCTCAAATTAGAAATATTCAGTCACACAACGATATTGATGTGGGAATCTCTTATTTAAATTATTGAATCCTCACAGCTAAAAACAAATGAGTATCATTTTTTAGAACTACAACTAATAATATTGAATTTTAAATCCCCGAACCGACAAAAAATGTTAATACGACTTAGAAATACGCATAAGCGACAAGTCCAGCGAACCCGAGATCTATTTCTAAAATCAATATTAAATGAATTACATAAAGTAATAATAGATGGACTAAACTTCTAAAAAATATCCGAAACGAAAAAAATACCGATAAAATGTGAGAAATCAGTAAAAATCTATGTCTTCGAAATATACAAATTATACCACTCAATGACGAAATTAATAATCGTACCGTATAATACTTCTTTATTTTTTCAACAAATAGTTTCAGAAATTGACAAATTTTTAACGTCTCACACAGAGCTAATACTCCCAGATAATTTGACAATGATCACTTCAAAAGAAATTAAAAAATATAGGATCGATTAAATCCTCTAAATCTCCAGGTGAAAACACTATTAACCGAAGGTTTCATAACATACCTATTTAATGCTTGTTTAAAATACTCATAGTTTTCCAAGTGTTGGAAAACCGCAAAAGTAATACCAATTATAAAGCCAGGGAAGGACAAATCGGAATTATCTAGTTACCGACCAATAAGCTTGTTAAATATCTTAGGATACATTTTAGAAATAGTGATTAAAAAGCGTCTTGATAAATTTATTAATATTAATAACATCCTGCCCGATCAACAATTCGGTTTTCGCCACGAGGTCTCTGCACAATACTAGGCCCTCCGCATATACAGACATGTTAAAATGGTATTTAACAGGAAGCAATCTACCGGCAAAATTTTTTGTTTGTATATGTGTATCGGGCGAAAAACCTATTTAATGTTATTACAATCTAGTCTCCTGGACTAATGAGCAATTTGTTTCTGACTTAATTTACTAACTTAATATTAATCTATGGCTTCTTCCCATTGGCGTTCCATAGAGTCTGGTAAATTGAATTAAACCACATCTTTGTAGTGGGCTTTACACAGCACAATACTGTTTAAGCTAACAATTACACCAACTCAAAAGGTTTGGTTCTTTTAAGTCTACGTATTAAATTCGTGTTGCTTAGAAGCTGAGTTGCCTCAATGTTCACATGATGCCGGAGCCTCTCTTCATGTCTCCGCGCTTTCTCCTGAATTTCATTTACGATGAGGTTCACTTTAAGGTCCCTATGGAGATCATTGTTCCTGACATACCAAGGTGCATCAACGATGTTCCTTAATACCATATTCTGAAATCTTTGGATGATATTTACGTTGCTCTGTTTGGTACAACCCCAAAGTTGAATACCATACGTCCAAACGGGTTTCAATATTTGCTTATAAAGTAGCAGCTTGTTGTATGTTGATAAAGAAGAGTTCCTTCCCATCAGCCAATACATCTTTCTGTATTTAATTCTTAGATCTTCACTTTTCTTCTTGACATGTGCTTTCCATCGCAGTTTAGCATCCAGGGTCATGCCGAGATACTTAGCTGTATTCGCATACGGTACTATTTCTTGATTTATGGTAATCGGGATATGTTCGAATCGCCTGTTTGTAAAGTTGATGTGAACTGATTTAGTTTCATTTAGTTTTATTCGCCATCTTTTTGTCCATTTATAAATTTTAGTTATTGCTGTTTGTAACTTTTGTGTTGACTCTTCGTTGCTTGTGCCAACAGCTAAGATCGCCGTGTCATCTGCAAAAGTCGCCACTGTATTGTTTTCTAATGCAGGAAGATCATAAGTGTATATTAGGTATAAAACCGGCGCTAATACACTGCCCTGTGGAACTCCTGCGTTGATTTCTTTCAATTCAGAGAAAGTGTCATCTAACTTAATCCTGAAGAATCTATCTTTTAAGTAAGATTCCAGTATATTAGCAAATTGGATTGGTAGAAGATTTCTTAATTTATGGTTAAGTCCTTCATGCCACACTCTATCAAATGCTTGGGCAACGTCTAGAAATATTGCTGAACAGACTTTTTTCTCCTCTAGTGCTTTCTCAATTATACTGGTTATTCGGTGAACTTGATCAATTGTTGAGTGTTGGTTACGAAAACCGAACTGATGATTTGGGATTAAGTTTTTACTCTCGATTATCGGATTTAACCTTTTTACCAGAAGCTTCTCAAAGTGTTTGGACATGACTGGCAATAGCGAAATTGGCCTATAAGATGAGGTTATGTGTGGTGGTTTCCCAGGTTTTGGGATCATGATTACTTCTGCAATTTTCCACAAGCTTGGTACATATTTGATACTAAATGCTGCATTTATAAGATTGGTGAGCTTTACCAGAGCTTTCCTTGCCAGTTCTTTTCAGATTTCTGCAGTAATAAGATCGTAGCCAGGAGCTTTTTTCATATTCATATTAGCTTTTATCTCACACGCGACTTCTTTTGGTGTTGTCGGTAGGATTTCTTTACTTTCTTGCACAGCTTGTTCAGATATTATCTCGGCTTCTAATGTTTCATCTTGATGTGGCTGGAATATTTTTTCAAGATGTTCAGCAAATTCTCGAGCTTTGTCTTCATTATTCCTAGCCCATTTATCCCCTGCTACTCTTATTGGAGGGTTCTGTAATATTGGTCTTTTAATTCTTTTGGTTGCTTTCCAAAGAGAATAATCAGTACTGCTATCATTAGTTAATTTTCTTAAATAGTTGCTGACTGATTCATTTTTCAATTCTTTGATCTCTCTTCTTAATTGTTGAGTGAGATTGTTCAAATTAGTTTTATCTTGAGGGGCCCTTGTTTGTTGCCATACTCTTCTGGCTCTTCTTTTTTCTGCCAGGAGTTCCCTAATTTCCAAAGGGTAGTTGTTTCCCTTGATTTTCTTTTTAACCTCAGGGGCATTTTCCCAAGCTGATTGCTGTATATCGTCTACAAATTTGTGAACTTCTTTGTCTAATTGCTCCTCGGTCTTTAATGGAACCATTAAGTTAATTTTTTCTTCTAGCGATAGTCTAAAGCATTCCCAATTAGTGTGATTATTTACTAGAAAAGCGTTCCTTCCTTTCTGAATAATTTTTTCACTTAACGTTAAAAGTATCGGTGAATGATCAGAGTTTAGGTTGTGGCTTTCATCTACTTGTATATAATTTACAGATATCTTCTTTATTATAAAGAAATCAATCAGATCTGGTACTTTATTTGGATCAGTAGGCCAGTAAGTTGGTTTTCCAGTTGAGAGAGCTTCACAACTGCATTTCCTAATGGGAGTTCTTTACCCTTAGTTGTTGTTAATCTGGAGCCCCAGTGGACATTTTTGGCATTAAAGTCTCCTCCAAGTATAAACCGTTTGGGAGGGGTGGTAATTTTCAATTAATGTGGAACTATTATACAGTCTCTCGCTAAAGTCTACATACACGTCCAAAACTTTTCAACTTCAATCAACTTCAATAAATTATTACATCTGAACCGGGAAGTCGATTGTCCTAAAACGTCCTCAACGTACTTTGTTATCGTTCTATCTATCCAGAGCAGGTACTGGCTTATTGATGACGTATATAGTTTTTTATTTATACACGTTCTTAGAACATGCTGTCTCGACCTATCCGGAACCTCAAATTCACGCTTCTTTATAAAACACTACTAGGAGGCCTAGCGGCCCGAAAAGTAGTCAGCATTATTCGTTATCGTCTCATCTATTCAGAACATGTACCGTTTTGCCCAAACGGGCTGTACTTTCTGATTTATAGACATTTTCGCACATCGCTTCTCGCTAAGTCTTCTCCATAGCAGTATCCCATGGTAGAAACTCGAAAATCGACGTTTGAACTTTTTATGCAATTTTTGCTTTTGCAATCGATTTCTAAGGTGATTCTATGGATATGTACGAAGTTTCAACTAAATCGGCCATGTAATGTCGATTTTAGCATTTTTCATGGTGTATACTTTGGCAACTGTAATCAACTTCAATAATTTATTACATCCGAACCGGGAAATCGATTGTGCTGAAACGTCCTCAACGTACTTTGTTATCTATCTGCCTATTTAGAAAAGGGATTGGCTTACTGATGACGTGTATAGTTTTTTATTTATACACGTTCTTAGAACATGCTGTCTCGACCTGTATCCTTGGGCAACTGTTATCAACTTCAATAATTTATTACATCCGAACCGGGAAGTCGATTGTCCTAAAACGTCCTCAACGTACTTTGTTATCGTTCTATCTATCCAGAGCAGGTACTGGCTTATTGATGACGTATATAGTTTTTTATTTATACACGTTCTTAGAACATGCTGTCTCGACCTATCCGGAACCTCAAATTCACGCTTCTTTATAAAACACTACTAGGAGGCCTAGCGGCCCGAAAAGTAGTCAGCATTATTCGTTATCGTCTCATCTATTCAGAACATGTACCGTTTTGCCCAAACGGGCTGTACTTTCTGATTTATAGACATTTTCGCACATCGCTTCTCGCTAAGTCTTCTCCATAGCAGTATCCCATGGTAGAAACTCGAAAATCGACGTTTGAATTTTTTATGCAATTTTTGCTTTTGCAATCGATTTCTAAGGCGATTCTATGGATATGTACCAGGATTCAACTAAATCGGACATGTAATGTCGATTTTAGCATTTTCCATGGTGTATCCTTTGGCAACTGTAATCAACTTCAATAATTTATTACATCCGAACCGGGAAGTCGATTGTCCTGAAACGTCCTCATCGTACTTTGTTATCGTTCTATCTATCCAGAGCAGGTACTGGCTTACTGATGACGTATATAGTTTTTTATTTATACACGTTCTTAGAACATGCTGTCTCGACCTATCCGGAACCTCAACTTCACGCTTCTTTGTAAAATACTACTAGGAGGCCTAGCGGCCTGAAAAGTACTCAGCTTCATTCGTTATCGTCTCATCTATTCAGAACATGTACCGTTTTGCCCATACGGGCTGTACTTTCTGATTTATAGACATTTTCGCACATCGCTTCTCGCTAAGTCTTCTCCATAGCAGTATCCCATGGTAGAAACTCGAAAATCGACGTTTGAATTTTTTATGCAATTTTTGCTTTTGCAATCGATTTCTAAGGCGATTCTATGGATATATACGAAGTTTCAACTAAATCGGACATGTAATGTCGATTTTAGCATTTTTCATGGTGTATCCTTTGGCAAGTGTAATCAACTTCAATAATTTATTACATCCGAACCGGGAAGTTGATTGTCCTGAAACGTCCTCAACGTACTTTGTTATCGTTCTACCTATCCAGAACAGGTACTGGCTTACTGATGACGTATATAGTTTTTTATTTATACACGTTCTTAGAACATGCTGTCTCGACCTATCCAGAACCTCAATTTCACGCTTCTTTGTAAAATACTACTAGGAGGCCTAGCGGCCCGAAAAGTAGTCAGCTTTATTCGTTATCGTCTCATCTATTCATAACATGTACCGTTTTGCCCATACGGGCTGTACTTTCTGATTTATAGACATTTTCGCACATCGCTTCTCGCTAAGCCTTCTCCATAGCAGTATCCCATGGTAGAAACTCGAAAATCGACGTTTGAATTTTTTATGCAATTTTTGCTTTTGCAATCGATTTCTAAGGCGATTCTATGGATATGTACGAAGTTTCAACTAAATCGGACATGTAATGTCGATTTTAGCATTTTTCATGGTGTATCGTTTGGCAACTGTAATCAACTTCAATAATTTATTACATCCGAACCGGGAAGTCGATTGTCCTGAAACGTCCTCAACGTACTTTGTTATCTTTCTGCCTATCCAGAACAGGTATTGGCTTACTGATGACGTATATAGTTTTTTATTTATACACGTTCTTAGAACATGCTGTCTCGACCTGTATCCTTGGGAAACTGTAATCAACTTCAATAATTTATTACATCCGAACCGGGAAGTCGATTGTCCTAAAACGTCCTCAACGTACCTTGTTATCGTTCTATCTATCCAGAACAGGTACTGGCTTACTGATGACGTATATAGTTTTTTATTTATACACGTTCTTAGAATATGCTGTCTCGACCTATCCGGAACCTCAACTTCACGCTTATTTGTAAAATACTACTAGGAGGCCTAGCGGCCCGAAAAGTAGTCAGCTTTATTCGTTATCGTCTCATCTATTCAGAACATGTACCGTTTTGGCCTTACGGGCTGTACTTTCTGATTTATAGACATTTTCGCACATCGCTTCTCGCTAAGTTTTCTCCATAGCAGTATCCCATGGTAGAAACTCGAAAATCGACGTTTGAATTTTTTATACAATTTTTGCTTTTGCAATCGATTTCTAAGGCGATTCTATGGATATGTACGAAGTTTCAACTAAATCGGACATGTAATGTCGATTTTAGCATTTTTCATGGTGTATCCTTTGGCAAGTGTAATCAACTTCAATAATTTATTACATCCGAACCGGGAAGTTGATTGTCCTGAAACGTCCTCAACGTACTTTGTTATCGTTCTACCTATCCAGAACAGGTACTGGCTTACTGATGACGTATATAGTTTTTTATTTATACACGTTCTTAGAACATGCTGTCTCGACCTGTATCCTGGGGAAACTGTAATCAACTTCAATAATTTATTACATCCGAACCGGGAAGTCGATTGTCCTAAAACGTCCTCAACGTACTTTGTTATCGTTCTATCTATCCAGAACAGGTACTGGCTTACTGATGACGTATATAGTTTTTTATTTATACACGTTCTTAGAATATGCTGTCTCGACCTATCCGGAACCTCAACTTCACGCTTCTTCGTAAAATACTACTAGGAGGCCTAGCGGCCCGAAAAGTAGTCAGCTTTATTCGTTATCGTCTCATCTATTCAGAACATGTACCGTTTTGGCCTTACGGGCTGTACTTTCTGATTTATAGACATTTTCGCACATCGCTTCTCGCTAAGTCTTCTCCATAGCAGTATCCCATGGTAGAAACTCGAAAATCGACGTTTGAATTTTTTATACAATTTTTGCTTTTGCAATCGATTTCTAAGGCGATTCTATGGATATGTACGAAGTTTCAACTAAATCGGCCATGTAATGTCGATTTTAGCATTTTTCATGGTGTATCCTTAGGCAAGTGTAATCAACTTCAATAATTTATTACATCCGAACCGGGAAGTTGATTGTCCTGAAACGTCCTCAACGTACTTTGTTATCGTTCTACCTATCCAGAACAGGTACTGGCTTACTGATGACGTGTACAGTTTTTTATTTATACACGTTCTTATAACATGCTGTATAGCATGTATAGCATGCTGTATACATGCAGTATAGCAAGTTTTCGGATTTCGATACTGTTGAGTTTTTTTCATTTTGGAAGGAAAAATCGGTCAAAAATCAATATTAATTGCTCGATTGGGATGAAATTTGGTACACAGGTAGCAGATGGGATGCTGAGACTATGCACAGAAAAAAAATTCTTTCGAAATGCTCCCCAACAATTTTGGAGCGTTTTTACCCCAAAAACGTTACAAAATTGTCGGGGAGCATTTCGAAAGAAATTT
Source organism: Tipula helvola (assembly GCA_963556165.1). Classification (NCBI taxonomy): domain Eukaryota; kingdom Metazoa; phylum Arthropoda; class Insecta; order Diptera; family Tipulidae; genus Tipula; species Tipula helvola. The sequence continues at coordinate 72,021,491 of OY744481.1, forward strand.
TTTTCTGTGTATAGTCTCTCCATCCCATCTGCTACCTGTGTACCAAATTTCATCCCAATCGAGCAATTAATATTGATTTTTGACCGATTTTTCCTTCCAAAATGAAAAAAACTCAACAGTATCGAAATCCGAAAACTTGCTATACTGCATGTATACAGCATGCTATACATGCTATACAGCATGTTATAAGAACGTGTATAAACAAAAAACTATACACGTCATCAGTAAGCCAGTACCTGTTCTGGATAGGCAGAAAGATATCAAAGTACGTTGAGGACGTTTAAGGACAATTGACTTCCCGGTTCGGATGTAATAAATTATTGAAATTGATTGAAGTTGAAAAGTTTTGGATGTGTATGTAGGTTTTAGCGAGAGACTGTATACCTAAACAGAAATATCATTTTTACAAAACCCGTTTTTAATTGTTATAAAATATATTGTATTTAGGAACGACTTGGTCGCACGGAGTTTATGATTCTTTCTTCTTTAGTCCTCAATCCATGAACCGAGGTCATTTTCATCCTGGCCAAAACTACTTTTCTAATTTTTCCGAAAGTTGATCCATATGCAATTAAAAAAAAAAAATATTAGTTTTTTTCGCGTGCAAAAAAAACGATTATTTCTTGAATAAGGATGCCTACAGATAATCCGTGAATTATTTAAGATTTTTTATTCATAATTGTTGATTTTATAGCGCAAAGACCAAAACGACCATGTTTCATGGAATTAAGGTGCTTAAAATACCTGCTTGGACTGAGGATTAGTCTTAGTAGTTTGCTGCTTTCAATTTGGATATGAGATATGCGTAAATACTAAATTTTTTGTTTACATTTTATTTTCAATTGACTGGTAAATGTAATCAAGATTTTTTTCATTCGTACATTATTTAATCTATTTTTTAGCATTATTTCTGTAAAATATCGAGTTTTAACCTCTCTGCACTTAACAAGTGCTTATATGCATTTAGTCAGTTAATATGTACATAGTTGAATTATTTGCGTTGATTTTAATGATTGAAATGTATATTTTTAGAGGTTTTTGTTTCATTTGATTACAGTTGCTTACAATATTGAATAAATGTGGGGTTCTTAAATGATTTTACGATAATGTTAAGCTTCAGAATATGACTAAAAAAGATGGAACTTTTCTATTTCTTAGCCGACTATTATGAAATTCAATAATATGTACCTACGTTGAAACAACCTAAGTGGCCGTATTTCAAAACTTAATATGAAATAAATCTTTTATGAAAAATATAAATATGAAAAATAATAAAAAATATATAAAAAAATATAATATGAAATAAATAGTTATTTTATAATCTCATTGTAATCGTACATGCCGAAATTCATTATAATAGGATAAGATATATAACTGAGTTCCATCCTGATTGGCCGTAACCAAGAACTTCAGCTAAAAGTCATTTTATGATTCCATTACCATCGTACATCACGGATTTCATTATCATCGGTCCAGAAACAGCAAAGTCCTATTTTATTTTAAATAAATAATTAATCTCCATATAAATTTTAATAAAAAATACAAAACACCAAATTTCCAGTTACAATGATTGAGAGCACTGTGGAGAGAGAATGCCTTTTCTGATCGGAGCAATTCTAGTGTCAAAGTGTGCGTAACGAAACTTTGGCAGATAATTTATTTTAAATTAAAATAATTAATCTTCACGCAAATTTTAATTAAAACAACAAAATACAAGGTACAGACTTACAAAGCTTGAGAGCACATAAACAGAGAGAATGCAGGACGATAATTGTTCTAAATCTAAAGATTGTAATGAAGACGTGAGATTAGGGCTAGGCTCACTGCTTCATTACTAAGAATTTGTTCGACGAGCGTCCACACAGCTATATATTTCCTGCTAGCTCAGCAGGCTGGAGTGGGGTTTTGGTGGTGTCTGCGCAGGACCTTGAGAAGCTTCAATGGTTATAGTGGGGAACAGGATAATCATTACGGTGCATTAATCAAAGCAAAAAAAAATACAGCAATATTTCCTATATGGAACACGGTTATGGAACCGTGAAAACTTACCCTGGTGGATTGAGAAATAACTAAAAGCCTAGCCTACATTTTTTTTTAATTCAATGAGCAACAAAAACAATAAAAAATCAACATTCAAAAAATAAAATATAATCAAAAAAATTCAACATACCTTCGATATTTCAACTTACCATCCCATTCAGCCAGTAACAGGAATAATAATAAGATCATATGTTATTTGTTTGTTAATTCCAAATAAAATTAACTTTTTGTAAATTTTTTTTAATTGTAATGACCACAAACATATTTCCGGAGAGTAATAATTTAATATTTATTTTTAAATCAAACACACAAATAATAGAAAATTCACTTTGATAACCAATTATAAGCACAACTTTTATTTTCTTCTGTCAATACAAAAATCACAACACAACAATGAAATGTCCACTGTCTAACCAAAACCCCAATTTAAACAATCAACTTTACTATTAACCAAATAAATGTAGACACGTTCGTATACGTTCTGCTCAGAACGTGATGGGTGTCAAAAAAAAAAAAAAAAACTCCAAAAACTTTTTTAAAAAAAAACGTTGATTTGCCCTAAAAAAAAAACAATCTCGGCTCTTTCGGTTCTAAAACTTGACACTATTCGATTCGTGTCCAAACTCAACTAAATTTGCCTTTCAAAAATTGATTAATTCCTTTGACTTTCTGGGACGGTTATTCTCAATCAAAAAATGTGTGGTATACAGTACCGAAAATAAAAATAAAATTTGGAACATTAAGTAATGCACCTAAAACAAAAATACGTATGTTGGGCTTTTTTTATATAATTTCTACAAGCAAAAATCATAACGATTATTGTTGCAGAAATTCCACATAATGTAAAAACGAGAATTGCACACTTTATATGTAATGTCAGATTATAACATAGCGTCATGAAATTATTTTGAATAATTTCTTGGTTAGTTCCAATTTGACAATTTTCAGTGTGTCATTTTTTCGTTTTGTTTTGTATGAGTACAACAAGAAATTTATGTTTCAATTAGCTTGTCCAAATCGGAAATAAATTCATGTTGTACTGATTGGCCAATTTTTTTTTAAGAATTTTTGAGATATATGTCTCTTGGAACGGGTACATTAGAAATGCTGCCCGTTACAAGTTCTAAAATTAAACACGTGTGACCAGTGCCGCATTTGTACCTTTGACGCCCTTAGGCAAAGCATACTGAAGCGCCCTATAATTTTACAGAGAATTTCAAATTTCCAGTACACTATAATGAAAACTTAATTACATATTTGCTGTTATTGTTAATATATTCAGTTAATAACCAACAAAAATAATTGTACATATTAACATATTTATTAAAATTTTCTTCGAGCTTTTTTGTCTGCGAAAGCATCAATTATTCCAGTATAATCAAAATTCTATCAGGGGTACAAATTGAAAATGCGGGATTGATAACAGATGGCGTTACTAACGCTATACGCATCAGGCAGTACTGTGACTATGTTCATGTCAAAGTTACGTCTTATAGCTTTAATTTTCAGTATGTGTCAATTTATCGCAGTGTCAAATTCATAGTTTTTTTGAGCTCTCAATATGTCGAGTTTCGTGCCAAGAAAACAGCATTTGCGGGAAGTTTTAATTTACTTCTTTAATTTGAAGAAAAGTGCTGCTGAAGCACATCGATTGGTCTCCGAGACTTATCCGAGTCATGTTCCATCGGTTTCAACGTGCGAGAGATGGTTTGTGCGGTTTAGAAGTGGTGATTTTGACGTTGAGGACAAAGAGCGGCCGGGCCAAGTGAAAAAGTTTGAGAATGCTGAATTGGAGGCAATACTCAATGAAGACTCGTGTCAAACTCAACAAGAGCTCGCAGATTCATTGGGAGTGACACAACAAGCCATTTCCCATCGTATAAAAGCCCTCGGAATGATCCAAAAGCAAGGACATTGGGTGCCGTATGAGCTGAAGCCGAGAGACGTCGAGCGCCGTTTTTTTGCATGCGAACTGCTGCTCGAACGGCAAAAACGGAAGGGTTTTTTGCATCGCATTGTCACTGGTGATGAAAAGTGGATCCGTTACGATAACCCGAAGCGCAAAAAATCATATGGTTACCCCGGCCATGCATCATCATCGACGGCCAAACCAAATATTCACGGCGCCAAGCTCATGCTCTGTATTTGGTGGGACCAGCTGGGTGTGGTGTATTATGAGCTATTGAAATCGAACGAAACCATCACAGGAGCACTATACCGAACTCAATTGATGCGTTTGAGCCGCGCACTCAAAGAAAAACGGCCACAATACGAGCAAAGACACGACAAAGTAATTTTGCAACATGACAACGCTCGGCCACATGTTGCAGCGCCGGTCAAAACATACCTACAAACGCTGAAATGGGAAGTCTTACCCCACCCGCCGTATAGCCCAGACATTGCTCCTTCCGATTACCACCTTTTCCGATCGATGACACATGGCCTAGCTGACCAGCGCTTCCATTCTTACGAAGAAGCCCAAAAATGGGTCGATGACTGGATAGCAGCCAAGCCGGCCGAATTTTTTCGCGACGGTATCCGTAAATTGCCAGAAAGATGGGAAAAAGTTGTGGCTAGCGATGGACAATACTTTGAATAATTCATTTGTTACCATTTTTTCAGAATAAACGTTCAAAAATAGAAAAAAATCCCGCATTTTCAATTTGTACTCCTGATATGTAAATTCTATTTTTATTGACAATATAGCTAATGCGTTTAAACGTTGTTCTTTGATATTTAGTTGATCGCAAATATGTTTTCAATCTTTTGAAACAATGAAAAACTTCTTTCTGCAGAGAAGCATATCACAGATGTTAATGCGACGGATACAATTTCTTTCTTTAAGAACATGTGGAACCCATATATCGAGTTTTGAAATGAAACCATGGCGTTTCACGTGATCATGAACGGTGGAATTCGATTTGTTATTCGGCGTTTTGCATCAATCAATGCCTTTATTTTGTTTTCATCATCTTCAACTGGCCTTCCGGAACGTGGTGCATCTTCAACAATTTTGCAAACCAGTTTTGGCACTTACATCTTCTCTATACACATCCAATAACTTTTTCCTTAAGTGAAATACGCCGAAAATGCTGCTTTCGACCTTCCATATTTGATAGGGCACCAAACAAACTTTTTAACAAACAAGCCTTGCTATATCAGCTGTCAAAAAATAAAATGACAATGCGGCTTAAGTGTGAAGTTGGCTGTAAAAAAATACAATTAAGTCCTCTGTTGGGAAAAAATGAAATTATTTTCCGAACAACCCAATATTTTTTGGCAGTTTTTTTAATCTTTGAAGTTTCAACATTTAAATGTTGCAATCATTTTTATGAGCTTTATATTTTTATGAACGAAATTTAATTAATTTAAACTTTTATATAAATTCTTGAAGCGTTCGGCTTTTAATTAATTCTTTAAGCTCGCAAAAACCAACCGTATCTGAAAACACGTAGCTTTTATTGAAAGGTTTTAACTCATGCTTTCGGAATTGAGGAAATCACAAACTCACTAATTTGCGTTTTAATACGAATTAAAATTATCCAATCTCAGCAAATTTGAAATATCGAAAAGTGGGTATAAGACCTAACCCTTTTATTATTAAAGAAAGCTTTAAATTGTTATAAAATTACAAAGCTTTTTACAAAAATTTAGAAAAAAAATTGAGCTTTTATAAACTTTGAAGTTTTAAAATTTTAATGCATTAATAATTGTTGTGAGATTTTAATTTTAAAAACAAATCGATTTCAAACATTCAATTGATTTCGAATAAAAATTTTTCAAAGTACACTTCAAGAAAGTTGAAGTTGAGTATAAGGTTGTACTAAATTTTTGCATTTTACTCGATTATGTGTATGTTTCCCTTAATGCTTTTAAAATCCTGCAAAAATCGACAATAAAATAACCTAAAACACATTAGAAACCTTCTATGTATTGACAAATGATCAAAATTAATTTAAAATCCAACATTTAGAAAGCTAGTGAAATGCTTTAGGAAACTACCATGCCGAAAAAATCTAAAGAGCTTCTGTATTTGGTATGCACAACATAAACCATAACAGATTGATGTTGCGCTAGCAAAGTTAAATTCGAACTGAACAAATTTTATTACGAAGCTTTCCAAGCTTTCAGTATTATTAAAATTATGCATTAATATACAAATTAGCCTTAGCATTTATCACTGTTAGTAAACCATAAAATCTCTGCAAATTTGGAATATCGAAAAGTTGGCCTAAACGTTTTTAATCTATTAAGAGCTTTAAGAAAGTGCTAACCTTTAGCTATTATTATTGAAGAATTGTTTAGAAAATAAGTTGTAATACAAAGAAAGCTTTATTATTTTCTAAAAATGCTTATATTACTTTCAAAATATTAAATATCTTTTTACAAACATTTTGTTGCTTTTATACTTAGAAAAAAAAATATTGAAGTTTCAACATTTATGGGTCTTAATGATTGTTTTGAGCTTTATATTTTATGAACGAATCATTTAAAAATTAGATACATCGATCTCAAACTTTTAATTGTTTTTGAAATTAAAAATGCTTTCAACATTTTAAAGTTCCGGTAAACGGTATTGTATTTTGTGGAATGAAGCTTTTAATTAGAACCTTGTAGAAATATTAATCACGATTTTTAATGATTTGTTTTTTAAATAAAAAAGCTTTCAGCACCTAAAGACTTTGACACGTTAATTCCCAGTTGTGATTTCAAGCCGAAAAGACGTACAAATTTTAAATTAAAACAAGGCCACAGAACAAAAATACATTTTATTATTCAAATTTTTATTGGTGTAATATTGTAATTGATTTGTGTGTTTGGCAAGAATTTAGTTATAATCTTTTATACAACATTAATAAATAAAATAGTGATTTCCTTTACTAGTGGAATTTTTGTCAAAAACTTGATTTGTTGTGTTTAGTTTAAAAGTACAGTGCATTCATAGATTATTGGTTTACTGTTACAGTGTCAATTAACAAAAAGATGCCTTATATGAAACGTGATAAAGACAATTCAGTTGCTAATCTATTGTGTAATATTTGCAGTAAAGATTTTTCTCAATGTAAAGGTTATTTGAGATGTGACAACTGTGATGGTTTATTTCATTCTGGTTGTAAGAAGCTGTTTGGTGCTAACCTAGTGTCTGTAGCTTCCGTTTCCACTTGGTATTGTTGTGTGGAATGTAAAAACTTGTGCTGTGAACTTATCCAGAAAGCTGATCAGCTTATGAACTTAGAAGTTGAACTTACTTCTCTATCATCTAGCGGTATATCAGACATGAATGGGATTAAATCTGCGTTAGATAAACTTACTTCAGTTGTGCTCGAAGTACATAAATCACAAACATTTTTGGCTAATAAATATGATGAAACTCAAAAACAATTTAAACTAATTATTGAAGATCATAAAAAATTAACCGATAGGATCAATAAACTGGAAGCAGAAAACCAAATTATCGGTAAACGATTGCGTGACCTTAACATTAATATTGGTGCTGATGGTAATAATGACAGTTCAATTATAATAACTGGGTTACCCGTTACGTCAAATTTATCTAGTCAAATTGATAGTGTGTTCAAAAATATTGAGTTCGCCGTTCCTAATGATGGTATTGTTGAATGCAGTAAAATGATTACAAAATCAGATAAAAATTTAGTTGTTGTTAAACTTAAGTCAGCTGATCTTAAAAATAAATTGTTAGAGTGTAAAAGAAAGAAGAAAACCATTAACCCAACTGATTTGGGCCTATCTGGAAGAAGTAATGTTTATATTCGTGAATTGGTTCCTAGATCTAAAATGGGGTTATTCAACGAGTGCCAACAATTTAAATTTGACAATAAATGGAAGTATTGCTGGTATAGAGATAACACAATATTTTTGAAAATGGATGACAACTTGAAGCCGATTTATGTAAATACCTACTACGATTTAGATAAGCTAAAACTTAGTGTCATTTCTAGCAAGTAGTTTTTTAAGCTTATTACTTTTTTTTGTTTTGTTCTCTTTTTTTTTTGATTATAGAACTTTCAATTTTTAATGATTAATAGAGTAATTTCTTTTATTCAACAAAGTAATCTAAATTTTGTGTTGTTCATCAATTTTTTGTATAATTTATTTTTTTATTTTATTATTATTATAAGTTTTGTTTTAGTGACATTTAGTTTATTTTTTGTCATTTTTTGTCATAATTCCGTTAAACATAATTTTGGTTTAAATTTCAACTACACTAAATTTTGTTTTATGTACAGTAAACTTAGCGTTTATTTGATTTTCAATTGTCACACTTCATTTAATTTTCATTCATTATTACTTTTTAAATTATATTCAATTTTTTTTAAATTCAAAATTCGATTTTATGTAACTATGCGTAAGAAGTGGATTGTGTTTGTGGTTTTTTATTTACGCTTAGTTGGGCGTTTGTTTTTTATATTTTTTTATGATGAGTGATAATATCTGTAATTTCAGTGTAATTTTACAAAACATTCGAAGTATGCGTAAAAATTTGGACACATTTTTTGTTAATATAAACGCGATTAATTTAAATTTTGATTTTATTTTTTTAACTGAAACATGGATTTCTACTTCCGAAGCTTCAAACTACAGTTTAGACGGTTTCTCTTTTTTCACGAATTGTAATGATCAATATAGATCTGGCGGTGTAGCTGCGTTTATACGTTCGTCTTTAATTTATAAGGTCGAGCTGATTAATTTCTCATCCGCTGATGCCTTGAAAATTGTAGTAAATTTCCGTAATTTTAAATTGTGTTTTGTTCTTATCTATAGATTTCATTTTGTGTCATTTGACTGTTTCTTAAGTGAATTAAGGCATTTCCTCGAGACAGATAAATCTAAACATAAAATTCTTCTGGGTGACATAAACTTGGACTTATTGAATGATTCCCAATCTAAAGATGATTATTTGTTGCTATGCTCTTCATTCGGTTTGGAGTCTCTTTTAAATAGTGCTACTAGACCATGTGCGAACACGTGTATTGATCACGTTTTTGCGGAAAGGCTCTCTGAACAGTTTACCATTCATGTTAATAACTTACAATTATTTGTCTCCGATCATAACACGATTAATGTTAAGTTTGAGTTTACTGAGGTATTAAATACCACGCGTCGCCGGCCTGAACATGTGTATCAATCGAAAATAGATTATTCTGGCCTTTCTGAAGCGTTACGTTTATGCGATTGGAGTTCAGTATTTAGCTCAGAAGTTCCTAATTCTGCTTACTCGAATTTTATTGATATACTTCTTAATACTATAAGTAGTCATAAATCAACGCTTAAGATAAAACGAAGTAAAATCAAATTAAAGCCCTGGATGTCTGATTCTTTACTGAGTCTCATTAATTTAAGGAATAGTCTATGCAAAAAACTTCATAAAAATCCTAACAATGATGCAGTGAAAACAAAGCTAGTTTCATTAAATTCAAAAATTAAAAGCTCGATTCCAATTACTAAAGAAAACTATTTCAAAAATAAAATGAACTCAGCAACAAATTTGAAATCGAAATGGAAAGTTGTTAATAATCTTCTAAATAACAAAACTAGTAGTGAATTTATAACATCAATCAAAACTGATGCTGGTATATATTTAACTGATCCTATTGATATTGCCAAGGCATTTAATGAACACTTCCATCAAATCCCATATGTTATCTTGCAAGAATATTTTGAAGACGTTAATTTTGAGAACTCGACCAGAGACAGTTTGATATTATCCCACGGAAATAATAGTAGTTTTTTCTTTTTTCCTATAACTGAATCGGAAATAGTTCTAGCCGTAAGTGAATTAAAAAATAATAGTTCTTCTGGAATTGACGGGATATCGAACATTACGGTCAAGAACATCGTTTTTGATATTTTGCATGTTTTAGTGTTCATCTTTAATTTATGTCTTTCAAATGGGGTTTTTCCGGATAAACTAAAAATAGGTGTTGTGAAACCACTTCACAAGAAAGGCTCTCGCTGCGACCCCAACAACTATCGTCCAATAACCTTACTAAATACTTTTGCGAAGGTTTTTGAAAAAATTATTAAAGCTAGAGTTTTGAGCTATCTGGATAAAATTAGTTATTTGGATAATAGGCAGTTTGGGTTCAGGAAAAGTATGTCTACGGAAAAAGCACTTCTTGATTTTCTAGGTCCACTTCATCACAATTTAAATGCCAACTCAAAAGTAGCTGCTCTTTTTATTGATGTCACAAAAGCGTTTGATACGGTAAATCACACATTGCTATTGGATAAACTTTATCATATTGGTTTCAGGGGTCTTGCTCACTCACTTTTCAAATCGTATCTCCAAGATCGAATGCAAAGTGTATGTGTTAACAATTCTTACAGTGATCATAAAGTTGTTAATGTTGGTGTTCCTCAAGGCTCCGTTTTAGGTCCTCTGCTCTTTTTGATCTACTGTAATTCAATCTTTGATTTGAGATTACACGGAAAGATTGTCGCTTTTGCAGATGATATGGCGCTCCGGTACTCTAATAAAGACATGATCTTATTAAAAAGTGATATTAGAGATGATGTTAGTTTGCTAAAGAAATGGTTTTATATACATGATATGGTTTTGAGTAGCAAATCCAAAGTGATGTATTTTAATATTTCAGGGTCTCTCCAGACGCCAAATGATTTGATTTATCATTCTTTGCTCTGTGGTGAGTTTTCCTGTAATAATTTGTGTGTAAAAATTGATACCGTTGACACTATTAAATATTTGGGTTTGAACTTAGACAGTCAACTTAACTTTAAAGTCCATGTTGACAAGTTGAAAGTGAAACTTCGGAACACATTAAGATCATTTTATTATCTGCGCAACTTCTGCTGCTCTGAATTTTTGAGGACTATCTATTACGCACTTTTTGATGCCCATCTCCAATATGGTTTATCGTGTTGGGGTGGTATTTACATTTCTAATTTAAAACCCTTAATAACAATGCAAAAATGTATTCTGCGAATGATCAACTTTTTACCAAGGTTTACACCATCATTTCCTTTATTTGCGAAACATAATATTTTACCCCTACGTTATATGTATGTTTTTAAGGTCTTGAAATTGTTTTATTTGGTTAGTGGAAATCGTTTGAATAATATGTATGAGCCGCCATATCTGTTCCGTAATAACAACAGAATCAGAATACCGCATCCCAACAAGGAACATTTCAAAAAGTTTTTTTTATATATCGCTCCTAAATTGTATAATCATTTACCCCTACGATTAGTAATGCCAGTTCACTGAAGGTTTTTAGCCGGTTACTTAAAGAATGGTTATTTACGATTGGTGATATAGAATGTCTGTTTAGAACTGTGGTTTAATATGTAATGTCATTTTATTAATTTATTTTTAATAATTTATTTTTTTACTATCGAATGTTTTGTTATTGTAATTTGGTACCTTTATGGAAATTATATACTTATGTACAGTTTTTTTTTTTTTTTAAATTCCTCTAATACCGATGTACTTTACATTTCTTTTTTAAATATTTTTGTTATTGTTTTTAATTAGTTTTATATAAAATGTACTTTTTTTTTTTTTTTTTGTATTGAGGATGGAATCGTAACTCCGAAACATTTTTTTATAAAATCAGGAGTTTACTAATTAAATAAATAAATAAAAATAAATAAATGTGCCGAACGCCCTGTATATGTAAGTATAAAGTATGACAATGTACAAAGATTATTCGTACACATTTTTATACTTAATAATTTAAATTTCACATATAAATCACTTAAAAATGTATGTTAATTTTTACTATTAAACACAATACTACTAGAAACCAAAAAAAAAAAAAAAAAAAAAAAAAAAAAAAAAAAAATTTTACAGTATTGCGATATGACATCATTTAAATCACATAACATGTGAAGTGAATTGAAAGTTGGGTATAAGCTCGTACTAAGTTTTAGTAACTATTTTTGTAAAATTTTAAAGTATTTGAAACTTGAAGAGAAATATGCAAGCGAAAATATGCAAGCTTTCTATTTAACAAATAAAAACGTCAGAAGAACAATTATTTTCTGCTTTTAGCCCCAAGCTTTCTTGACAATTCCAACATTTTACCGAAACTTTAAGTATGTAGCTTGAAAAGTCAGATTTCAGCGTTAAATAGAATTTTTTTATATATTTCTCTTAAAGCTTTCAAAATCCTGCGAGGTCTATTTAAAAAGACTTCCTATCCAATAGTATAATCCAAATATATTGAAAACCTTCTATTGGCATATGATCAAAATTAATTCAAAATTCTATTTGAAACCTTAATCTTAAGCGTTGAGGAAGCTGTCAAACTCCAATAATCGAAAGAGCTTCTGTATTTGGTGTGCACATCATAAATCTATAACAGATTGATATTTGTTATTATGAAGCCTTATGAGCCTTTAGTTTTTTCAGCACCTTTAAGTTAAGTGCATGCAAATTTATCGGTCTCGAACTTAATCGCTTTAGCATTATTAGTTTTTGTAAACAAAGTATTTTCTCACATTGTATCAGCTAGAATATTAAAACGATCCAGTTAGGTATAAGCTGCTGCTTAGCTCGTAGCTAAATTTTGGACTGTGTTATTTTGATCAAAACGGCCACACAAAAGTTTATTTGCCATTTTTTAGCATTTTGCATGATTTAAAAAAAAAAAATTTTAGCTACTAAATAAGCTTTTATTAAAATCCTTAATATAGAGGAACATCTCGAGCATTATATTTAACAAATACTTCAATATTCAAATTCTTTGTATCCAAATAAGCTTTCACTATTTATGAACTTGGGCACATTGTACATCACCAAAAAATTTAATAGGCCGCTAAAATACCGTTTTAAGCACTCAAAACGTAAAGTGAAACAAAAATTAAACGTTTGCAAACTCTCATATTCTGTTCCCATATGAAACAAAACTTAACTTTCGCGAGTCGGACCCGTTCATTAGATTTTTTTTACCTAAAAAATTTACAAAAAAGGTCATGAAAAGCTTAAATACTTGTAGTCTTACTTTGGCAATTTTACAACAACAATGCCGTGTATTTTCATTTCGGAATGAAGAGTTTCATTCCGCTGAGAAGAAGGAATAGAAAAATTCTCTTCTTCACCTAGTTGCAGTGTTTACCATTAGAGTAAATATATTAAATATATTTAGTTTTATGAGTTGGTATTAAATAACAATTATCAAATTTTCGATAAATCAGAATTTTAAATTTTTTTAATTGTCATTTGGAATTAATTATACTTTATTCAATAATTTGTTATCACTATTTAATGTTTATTAAAATTCTAAATAGTAAATTATATTTTAGAGCTTAGTACCAACTGTTGAAAGTAAAAAAAAATATTCTGAAGAAGAGTTGCTTTTGATTTGGGCAAAATTTCATTTAAAGCAGTAGTTAACACTAACCAACGACTAGTTAAGGAAGATAAAATTTAAACAATTCTTGCAAAAAATTAAAAAAATGTTGCTGCATCTCGGCAACAATCTGTTGCAAATTTTCCAACGAAGTTCATGGAATGTGCTACACAAGGTACAAAATGTGCTTGTTCGTAGTTCTTAATTCGTGCTTGAAGTCTCGTATAAATGCCAGACATGTTTCTAGCGTTGTCATATGATTGGCCTCTCATATTTTTGATTTGAATTTTATTTGCATTTAAATATTGTATTATTTCCTTCTCCATATCTTCAGCTTTATGTCCAAAAATTTCCAAAAAAATCAAAAAAATGTTCCTCGGGCACACCATCTTTTATCCGGAGTGGAGTCAACGCTAATAGTAATATTTTGCCTCTCTTACTACCATAAATATTTATTCTTTTACTTTGTCGGCCATTAATATTATAATTTCTTCGAATACGATTGACGATAAAAATGAAGTTCTCTCTTTTCCTGGATTTCCATATTTTTCAATAAAGGCAGCCAAGAAGGGATCGAATTCAGCTACTAATTCCACTTCCATCAAAAAATTACCATTATTGACGTTTCCAATGTTTTGTGTTTTTCCTCTTAAAGGCAATGTTCGGCTAGCAAGTTTTCGTATAATGCTCACAACTCGTTTGAACACCGTTTACTGATTATTTTAAATAGCGACGTCGTGTTGATACAAATAAATTCTAATTACGGTTAAAACAAATTATGTTTAATAACATTTTGAAAAAAAAAAAAATCAAGCGCCCTATTTCAGTTGGCGCCCTCAGGCAGTTGCCTATGTTTGGCTGTTAGCAAATGCGCCCATGCGTGTGACAGTGAATGTTAAAAAACAAGTAGGTATTGCAACAAGGATATGTAATAGCTAATCTTTTCTCAAAGATAAAGCAAAATTAGATAACCTCTTGTTACGAGAGCTATATCGATAGCTAGAACGATTATAATCAGTTTAAACGGTTGGCGGATTATTCAAATAACGATACCCAAAAATACCCAAAATATTATTTCAGCAAATAGACTGGTGAAGTATAGGTACGCATGGTGAAGTAGGTACTCAGATTTAAAATTATGGATATTAGGTTAGATCTTAATTAACTCAGTTACAAGTATTTCAGAAAAGATAAAGTTAGTGTGGTATAACCAATCGCAACCTCAATCGACCAGAAACGCCGCCTAATAAAAGCTACCGGTAGATACTTTGCAGGCCATATTTTTTGCATCAGCACCTATGTTGCTATGCAATCTATACACTCAACGACTCCGGGAATCCGTAGTTGTAATAAAACCTAAAAAATATGTAAATAATAAAATTGTTGCTTCACATGTTGTGTCACATTGCAAAATACACCTCTCAACAAAACTTTGGAATTCAATAATGTCCTACACGTCATACACTATAACAAATTATGGGGGATGATAATAACATTTTCTCAACACATTCATAAATTATGGAATTAAGCCTTCAAGTCATAATCCGAGACCTTTTTTCCACGTTTTCATATCCTGTTGTGTTGGGTTTACGAACCCACATACACAATTAAATATAAAGTCGTTTATAGCCACCATAAAATTTTATAATCCCAGTTAAAAATAAAAAAGAAAGGCATGATTGCCCTTACCTTAACTCCCACATAACCTTACAGGATTAAAACAATACAAAAAAAAAAATCAATTTTGAATCAAATTCTGAAAAATAAAAATTTTACAATTTATTTATAGTTTTATGTTTTGTTTCCATAATTTAATTAAATTAAAATTGAAATAAATTTTCTAATCGTTATTTATTTATTTTTTTTATTTCCCGTTCTAAAATAGGTTGGATGGTTGCGTGCATCAGATCAAACAGTATTAGCATTACAAGGTAGAGTTGTTACCCATAATGCACGTATAAGTGTTGTGCACGAGGATTTGCATACGTGGCGATTGCGCATAAAACAATTACGGGAAACCGATCGGGGTTGTTATATGTGCCAAATAAATTCAAGTCCAATGAAAAAACAAATTGGATGTATCGATGTACAAGGTGAGTGTTTTATATTTTTAATGATTTAACATCAATATTTACCCATGGTATTTCTGAAAATTTGCAAAAAAAATGAGTCGGTGGATGTACTCTAAACATTCACAGCTATCTCATAATGTCTCGTATAGGTATAAACATACGATGAATGAATGGTAAAAAATAAAAAATGTCATCGTCATCAAATCGACACCATACAAATTTTCACGTTTTTATTTCTATATTTTAATTTATTTATATTCTTATGAATCTTTATAATGTTTTTGTTGTTGTGTGAAAACAGATAAAAACGAATCGTAAAAATAAATATAAAAATGAAAATGATAAAAATTTATATGATAAATGGAAAATTGTTGAATTTCTGTTTTATTAAAGCTGTGTCGTGTGTGGGGGAGTGTGTGTTTATGTGTGTATATGTGTTACAATTTAATAGCGTTCTGTCGTTTTTTTTTTAATTTCGCTGTTTTTGTGTAATTTGAAATTAAAACAATTGGAATGGAATTTTGTGATACCGATGATCCCTTGTATTTATGGTACATATAGTTGAAATGTCGAGATATTATTTTAAATACTTGAGACATTTTTGTTTGCTCGACACAAAAAATATCGTGCATATATATACAGCTATAAGATATAATCTTGTTCTGAAAGTGCAATTATAATTTTAAAGTTTTCCTTTTTTTTTTGTAAAATGTCAAAAAGTTTAATTTATTTAATTTGAGCTTTTTTATTTTTTTGTTGAGTTTTGTAATGAAATGAAAATAGTTGCATGTACAGGATAATATTATCATTGTAGATTAGGAAAGTCAAACAAAATTGTATAACATTTTCATTTGGAAAATGTTTAAAAATTTGTGGTCCGATTAAATTATCGGGTGAGCTTAATTTTACGAATTTCCCTATTTAAAAAAAGTTTCTCTTGACAACTTTAAATATTGGTGAAAGGATTTCAAAAAATTGTAACATTGTAGGTGACGGTGTGGTTGCATAAAGTTAATATATCTCCACAGTTAGTCATATATATACATATACAGAAAAAAACTAACTAATTTCGCCACTTAAGAATTTATTTCAAATTTCTTTGGAATATCGACAATAATCAATTACACTTGATATCAAGTTTTTTTTTGATTATTCGATTGTTTATTGAAATAAAAAATTGTTGTTTACATTTTTAACCATAATTAGGTTTAAAGTTGGTAGTTTGTTGGTAGACATCCAGTGTACTTAAATATTATTAAGCCTCTGGTATGAAACAAAGATTTTTGTTTACCTTCAGTTGTACATAGCTCATCTCTTGCTTCTACATAGTCTAACTTACACTAAACTATGGTACACGCACGCTGGAGCAACGTCATATCGTTACAATCATTGGGCTGTCCTCACACCCTAGATAAGTCTCAAAGCCCGGCATTATTATGTCTTAATGTATTTCATATGATGCGTTCCTTACGATTTTCTACTATTGCATTACTTCCCAAAAAATTAATTTTAATTTTTATTTTACAATGTTTAGTTGTTTACATTTTTGAAATTAATTTTTTTTTTTCCAATTATTTAATTCCTAAAGTAACCGAATGCTCCCCATACAAATTGTGCAAGTAATTGTGCAAGTAATTCTTTGTGGTTAGCATGCTTGCTTTAAGCTCCGAAGGTCCCGGGTTCGATTCCCGGCGGGTGATGAAAAAATCACGGCTGGTTAATGTTGGATCAATGGATTAGTCACTCATTATCCGTTAAAAAAAATGATTACGAAACTTCAAATGAAGCGGCCAAATCCCTCTATGGGATGTAGCGCCAGCGAAAAAAAAGAAAAGAAAAAGATTTTAATAAAGCGCGATTTTGAAATGCGGGATATCATTACCACCCCGTTATAACCGGGTTGGTATCGTTATCTAAAATAACATAATCCCTCAAAAATAAACAATCCAAAAAAATGAAATATTATTTTATATCATTTTTTGCAATAATTAGCTATCTAGACGAATGATTAGACAACATTTAGTGCTCTGAAATCGTTTCGCATTTCGGTTTTATGCAAAAGGATATTGCAAAAGGAAATATACTCCCTGAAGTGATAAAGTTACAAGCTATTACGTAAGAGATAAATTTCAGTGTGCCCTAATACGAACATACTGTTTTCGTGGTTACTATAAAATATATTGGGTAACAAGGTGTTCTGTTTTCGATGTCGAACTTGTAACCCTTAAGTTAACCCTATAAGTTCCAACCTTTTCCTCGCGTGTTCCAACAACATGGCCTATACCATTCATTCGACGGCATGCCACATTAATTGCATTCATTTGCAACAAATCGCCAATGATATGGGTTACTTCCTCAAAGACATAGCACCAGACTGGTATTGGGATTTCATTCAACAACATGGAAACGAAGAGTGGACTTTTCACCTGAATTAATCAAACTGATAGACGGAACGATCTGGAAATCCGAAGATTTTTATAATACCATCTTATCGATGTCGCTGCAATAGGAAACTCGCATGCTGGATCCCGAATTGATTTTCATTCTCACACAAAACATGCGCCCGGATTTGCAAGACCGACTGACAGTTGTACAGTTCAAGAGTTTAGATGAATTTTCGGCAATTACATCAACTCAACATATACAAACAATGAAAGTGTTACCTTCAGCAAGTGAATCTCAAGTGGTTGAGATAAATCACACAAATGAGTCAAAACACACAACAAGAGAGCTACGGGTATCATTCCATCCTGAAGCGTCTTTTTGCCAATCTGACATCAAAGTTCAAAAGTATAAATCTAATCTAATCGTCATTTCCGAGCTCTTCACTATTTTCGGTTACGCAAATCATTTAAATCTCAAATTATTGAATCACTAATAGCTGATACAACGGATGAAGGCACCTACGCCAAAGTCAAGTTACTTGGTAGGAAGTTACGAGGTTTGTTGGATAGCGGTACCAATGTGTCAATATTTGGGAGAAATTGCACGGATATCCTAAAACATCCTACCGTCCATTTCTGTCATCTTATCTCAACAATAAAGACCGCAAACGGTGGTATTAAACAAATAATTGGTCATGTAAGAATTCCAGTAACGTTTGCTGGTCAGGTAAACTATATAACCTTACATTTAGCTTCCAACCTAAGTCAATTATTATATCTAGGTATCGATTTTTGCCGAATATTCAATTAAATTTTTTTTTTGTGATTCTGATTTTCCTGACATTTTGTCTCCTTCCCAAGGAGCTCGATCGTATGCTATCATTGAGTGGTCTGAAGAAGAGTACCAGCTCGTGGAGTCCTCCGATTGCCATGGTCCGCAAGGCGGATGGCAGAGCTCGATTGTGTCTTGACGCCAGAAAAGTGAACGAAGTGACAATGGAGGATGCCTGTCCGTTACCTCTCATTGATGGTTTACTAGGGCATCTTAATAAGACAAGGTTTACCTCTATAGTTTAGACTTAAAAAATGCATTTTGGTAAATACTATTGGATGAGCGGCCAAGGGAAAAGACAACCATCACTGTCCCAGAGCACCCCTTATACCAGTTCACCGTCATGCCTTTCGGCCTCTGCAAAAGACCGCAGCTTATGTGCAGACTCATGCATCGGGTTAAAACCTGGTTTTCGGTTACCCGACAATCTGCTGATAGCCGCTGATACCTTTGACGAGCATATTAAAATATTTAGTAGGGTGGCCAAATTGTCAAAGAAGCTGGGCTAACAATTAACTTGGGGAAGAGCAAGTTTCTCCTAAAAGAAATCCGCTACATGTGGTAGGTATATTGTTGGTGATGATGTGCTTAAGCTAGATCCTGCTAAAATATCTCCTATTACTTCCTATCCTATTCCCAAAACAGATCGACAACTTAGAAGATTTTTGGGCATGTCGCGATGGTACAGACGATTTATTCATCGTTACGTAGATCTGTCCACACCACTATCTAACCTATTAAAAAAGAACCATAAATTCGAGTGGAACGAAATGGCCCAGATATCTTTTGAGAAATTGAAACTATCTCTTTTAACCGCTCCTGTCCTTTATAACCCTGGTTGGAGTCAGTGGACCATTTTTTACTCAGTATGACGCTTCCACGACTGGTGTGGGAGCCGTTTTATTTTAGAGATCTTCCAATGAACGTGCTATTGCTTTTGTTTCTCAAAAACTTAATGCAGCGCAGCGGAACTAAAGCGTTACTGAGCTCGAATATTATTTATTTATTTATTTATTTATTATTATGTATATCCTACAGTGATTACAATCGGTTATACAAACATGTTAAAAAAAAATTATAAAATTATTTTGTAAAAATGAAATACAACACAAAAGGAATAAAAGATAGATAGAAAACGCCGACTATTTAGTTATTATTACATAAAAATTTAAATAAAGCTTTCTTAAACGACTCTCTGGACAAGTTGAAATCAAAAACATCATAAACTGAATTAAACTCTCGCGATGCTCTCAAAAGTGGTTCCGAAAGACCGTAATTAGTTGATACCTGGTTAATGAGTAACAGTCCATCGCGTGGGCGCATTTGACGTATCGGAGCGTAAAGATTTAAGCGTGAAAGCAGCTCAGTACAATCGATTCGAGAGCTGAAAATATCGCAAATGAACAATGCCGATGCAACTACCCGTCGACAATCTAATCGGTGCAGATTCAATAGGTTACAGCGATCTTGGTAGGGAGGAAGAACATATTCCACAGACCGTGTAGACGGTAGACAACGAAGTGCATACAAAACAAACTGCTTCTGAACACTTTCTATTCTATCCGAGTGACAGTGGTAAGATGGTGACCACACCGGCGATGCATATTCTAAAATAGAACGAACAAAAGAACCGTACAGTGATGTTAGAGTAATCGGGTCGATGAAGTCCTTACAGTTCCGCTTAATAAAACCCAACATAATGTATGCCTTATTAATAATGGTGTTAATATGTCTAGTAAAGGTGGCATCAGCTGAAAAAATTATACCCAGATCAGATATAAACTCCACTCTGACTACATCCTCACCATACAGACGATAACGATGGGACAGAGGTGACCGGGTACGATAAAATGAAAGACTCTTACACTTACTCACGTTGAGTCCCAATCTATTGCGAATAGACCAACTGCAAAATTTGTCCAAATCATCTTGCAGCTTTACGCAATCGGACACGCTGTTGATCCGGGCGAAAATTTTCATATCATCGGCAAACAGGAGGCAGCTGGCAAACTCAAAGCAGTCAACAATATCGTTGATAAATAATATAAATAATAAAGGGCCAATATGACTTCCTTGAGGTACACCAGATGTCACGCGAAATAGCTGTGAACTAGAATCCAAAATCCTAACGGATTGCCAACGGTCGGAAAGGTAAGACTGCAACCATTCAATTGGAATGCACTGACAATTTAAGTTCTTTAATTTAGAGATCAGGAGCGAGTGGTCAATCTTATCGAAAGCTTTCGCAAAATCAGTATAAATAACATCCAGTTGCTGCCTGGAGTTTAAACTGCTAAATAACTTGCCACAAAAAGAAACCAGATTAGTCACTGTGGATCTGCCTGGATAAAACCCATGCTGAGCAGAAGAAATTAATGATTTGGTATGGAAAACCAAGACCTTGTGAACCATAGATTCAAATAATTTGGGTATAACGGAAAGAATGGAAATCCCCCGATAATTACTTACTTCGTTTCTTCTACCCGCCTTGAAAATGGGATGGAGGCATGCAATTTTTCAAGGCTCAGGAAAAAATCCAATACGTAAACTTTCATTAAACATGAAGGTAATTGGGCGGGACAAACTCTCGGCACAATGCTTAATAAGGATCGGCGGAATACCGTCGTGACCAGCGCCCTTTTTAATATCAAGATTAAGCAAGCAATCGCAAACTTCCTGCTCAGTAAATTTAAAATAATTAAATTCCACGAAACTGTTAGCGCATGAAGGAATGGTAGGGGACATCGTGGCTGGTTCGTATACTGAGGCAAAATAGCTAGCAAACAAATTACAGATGTCCGCGGGTTGACTAGCGACGGAGTTCTGGTAAGACATAGGAGTAGGGAAACCAACCACTTTTCTCTTACTATTCATAAAACTCCAGAACTCCTTTGGATTTGATGTCAATTCCTCCTCGATTCGCACAACGTATTGGTTATATAAAAACCAATTTAAACTTTTAAACTCTTTGCGAGCGTTATCAAATTTGGGATAAAATTGGACCCCGTACCGCCTGTATAATGAATGGAACTTATTGCGGCGATTCTCCAGATTTAACAATCTATTGTTATACCAGGGCTCCCGAAAGCCGGTTTTTTTTAACCAACGGAACGTGTCTTTCAATACCACTTTTGAGAATGTCGTTAAACATCAAAACGATGTCATTTAAATTACCGCCGCGTTGCAAAAAGTCCCAATCAGAATTGCTGAGGAACTCGTTTAAGGAAGCGTAGTCGGTATTTCTGAAATTAAAATAAAACTTGTTAGAAAAGGAATCAATTGAACAATTTATATGAAAAATATTTATCGTAATTGGTGTGTGGTAGATGCTCTGGGAGCCGGTGAAATCCAAACATGATGAAACCTCTGAATGCATGACGTCATTGGCAAATAACAGGTCCAGGAGTTTCCATTGACTGTTGCTAGTACGATTCAGCTGCTTGGTTGAGATGCTAGCAAAGTAGTCAATAATGTATAATGCCCTTTGGTCAGTGGAAAGCGATGTAAAGACACCATCAACATCAAGCCAAGCTATGTCAGGTAGATTAAAGTCGCCTACAATTCAGTGATGAAAAACGGATACAAAAATTATAACGTTACGGCATTCGGTTTCAAAAAATAATTTCAATTCGAAACGTTATTTATAACGTTATTTTAAGAACAAAAATTCCGTTTCGCTATGTTATAACGTTATTTCTGAAGCTGTGTGCTTAGAGTTCTTAAAATTGACTATTAAAAGGCTTTGTTTATTTCGTTATTCCTTTTGAAATAAAATAAATAATAACATTCGTACCTGTTCTATTTGATTTGTAATCGAAGATATTTTGAATTACCACTCTAACTGTATTTTTGAACCAAAGCAGAACGTTTTGTAGTCTATGTAGTTACAGCAATAAATTATCGAGAAATAAAGGTGTATTCACACAGCAGAAAATTATCGATGCCAATTTTTATTTTTTTTGTTTTGAATTTATGTTTTGCTTTTAGATAATTTTACTTTAAAGCACGTAACGAAATAACGGAAATAAAAAAGGGTCATAACGTTACGGATTTCGTTATGTAAGATTTTTGAAATTGTGTAACGTTTGTAACACTATTTTTAAATATTCAACACGTTATTCCGTTTTTGCGTTACGTTACACGTTACGTTTTTCATCACTGCTACAATTACAAGTTGATCATTAGGACGCACTGAAGGCATCACAACTGTGTCGATGAAATTGATTATCCTTTCAAAATATTCCAAATTCAAACCATTGAGAGCATACACTGCGATGATGACGATAGATGAACTGGCCACCTTAACACGAACAGCAATGACGTCAAGACTAGGATGACAGACAACCAACTCATTAGGAATGGAAACTTTAACCGCAATCAATACCCCACCCCCTCTAAGCCTGGTGTCAAAATCATACCTGTCTTTCCTGTGAACGACATAGTCCGGAGGGAAATATTCACCAGAATACATATTGACAGTAAGCCAGGTCTCACAGATTATTATGATATCATAATCATTGTCCAGAACGCCTAAGCGAAAATTCTTGGCTTTACCTCGGATGCTAGAGGCGTTGTGGTAATAAATTGAGGTAAAGCTGGAACGATCGGAGCTTACTGGCCGGATTGGCGCACAGTTTGTTGCGTAATGACCGCTGGAGGATTCAGGGTCGATATTTGCTGGTTCTGAAATGCACCTTTCCCCATTGCTTGCATACGATGTGATTGGCGCTGCCCAAAATTTGTATTATGGAAGGGTCTAATACACACATCATTAGGCCAATTCACCGTGGACATAACTTTGGCTGTTAAATCGGCATCAACTCCCACTTTGAAACAGACATACTCCATGTCGGTAAGTTTACGCCCATTTGGTATTAGCTTACTAACCACAGCATTAGAAATACCAAAGTTATTATTTACAAATTATTTCATATTACGCCGCTGTATTAAGTGTTGAGAAATGTAGGCAATATGTTGAAGGCTTCTCGTTTACATCATCACAGGACACGCAAGCCTCAAGCGGTTGATGGAGCAACGAGAGCTTTTTGGGCGTCTCGCTCGATGTAGGCTTAAAAAAACGGTTTAGTTTTACAATCGAATACGCTTAATTTGCATGAATGTAATCCCAACGATCCTTTACTTCTACATTCCGATTCAATCTTCTTTCAAGATCCGGATTACCTTACACAAATTTCCTTAATCCAAGAGAAGCCACACATAAGTTCTAATCTGCAAATTAAAAATGGTAAGATATTTATTCTTGCCAATCTTGAGTTCGATCTGTCCGCTGACATTCCTGCGTGGAAGATACCATATATGTTCCAAAACCTCTAATTCCCATTCTGTTAGAAAGGTACATTCACGTACTAATGCACTTAGGCGTACGTCAGTCCTTGGAAGTATTGCGGAGATACTATTATTGCCCAACAATGGCTGCGGATGTTCATAATTTTGTGACAAATTGTAAAATTTGCAGAACGTGCAAGTCGATAAACGTTGTAATCCGTCCTCCAATGGGTCATTATACCGAAATATCGAGGAATTTCCAGCGCCTGTAGCGTGATTTCATGGGCCCATTTCCACGATCTAAATCTGGGAACCATTATCTCTTCGTTGTATTAGACCATTTTAGTAGATTCGTGCTGCTCGAACCGATGCGAGACGCAACCAGTGCTAATGTTGTAAAATTTTTGGAGAATCGTGTCTTCAATGTGTATTCTGTTCCTAAACATATGCTAAGCGATAATGGTAAGCAGTTTCGAACGAGTAAATAGAAGTATCTTATCGGTCGTTCGCTCATACGTACAAGAGGACTATACTGCTTGGGATATGCACAATCATTCAATGATTTGTGCCTTGCGTAATGTCTTCCATGAAAGAACGGATCGACCAGCTTATTTTTTAATAAAACTAAAGTACCATATACCCAACGGAAGTGCAGTTATCCAATGCGGATAGATTAACCCTTTCGCAGAAAACCGTACTTGAAAATTTACGCAAAGCCCGTACTCAGCACTCAAACCGATACAACTTCCAAAGTCGTCACCGTCAATTCTGTTATTGGACCACAAGTATTTGTTGGAAACTGTTGTCAAAGTGACGCAGCCCAAAAGTTTTCGGCAAAGCTATTAGCGAAATTCAAAAAAGCCTGCATTTAGGAACCTGTAGGTAACGTTGGTTTTAAGCTAGTTGATGGAAACTTGGTCATATTTAAAAAACTCACAACGCTTTATTGACTATGTTAATGCCCGGCTTGGAGATGTCTCTCATGTGATGTGGGTCATCCCCACGATTTGTGGCGGTACCCACAACTAAAAACAAAAACAAAAATTACGTATCTTCCAATTATCAATTATCAATACTTAAATGCCATATTACATTGAAAAGGGAGCGTTGTACCTTTTTGGTGGTCAGACAATTTTTTTTTAACTGTGGCTATCGCCACAAATTTGCCCTAGTATTTTGTTCAATGAAAATTCTTGGCCTATACGTCAACACGACAATCTATAAGACTTATAAAACTTTTTTAGTGTAAATTGAATGTGCGGGTGTATTATAATGAGTCTAAAAATATAATTCACTCATAATCACTTTACGCAAACCTAAATTTTCTTTAAACATTGAAATTATTATTTTCTAAATCTCATACTAACCAATTTATTCTCCTAAAGATAAATAGATGTTTGCAAGCATTTGGAATATTTTTGAGCATTTTGCATGAACAAGCACAATGTTTGATTTGTCACCACTGAAAAAATGATCGCGAACAAAAGCTTTGTGCTACCATGAATTAATGATACACTCGACAAAAGTTTGAGAAATCGAGTAAATTCTGGTTCCAAACAGTGTAAAGAAAACGTTACAAACTGCAATGTTTTTATACTACCAACATACTTCGTTTTCAGACACTATAATTAACATTCTAACTATTTAAAATATTCTAATTCTAAAACACTTTTGTATAATAATTTGTAAACACATTCTAAAATACAAGCCAATCAAATCACTACCTATATGTATATATATCGTATACACATATGTAGTTAAACCTGATATGTATATTTATACAAAATGCTATAAATAAAAGTTAGAGTGTGTATTTAACTTTCAGAGGTTTTGCGTGACTTTTGTTTGGTAACAAGGTAATTATAGAGAGAAAAATGCTAATTTAATTAGAAATAACTAAAAACAAACCAGCAATTAAATTTAATCTATTATGCTTAAACTAATTTAATTGAATTTTATTTGTGCGTTTTGTTGTACTAATAGGTATATGTATATAATACCAACTATTTAGTAAATTTGGTAATTTAATCTTATATATTATCGAGTATTAAGGGTTGCCTTTCCCAAAATGATGTTTTTATCTTGGTATATGTATTATATTTGATGTTTTTATTTGGGTGATTTTATGGGGAAAGGAGTGACATTATTTCGATTCAGTAAATTATTTGGGTTTAACAGAGTTCCATAGCACACCTATTTATAGTACATGTACAGAGTTCAGTCTTTAGCTAAATATTTTGAAAAGCAGGATTTAATTTTACTGACAAATGCGGATGACAGTACAAATTTTTGATAAATATATTCATGTTGAAGTTAGAGTATGTCGGAGTATTCCTTCATTATTAAATAATTTAAATCTCTCCATACCTCAACAATTTGCTTAAAAGTTACATGCTATTTTATTAATTCTGTTATACCGGCAAAACGGTCAATGGTAATTTTATTTTATCAGCAGTAAATTGAACACAGTTTACAACATAATGTCTGATTATTAAATTTTAATTTAACACATGGAAAGCTTTTAAAATCACAACAAAAAAAAAATTTTATCAAGTACATAATACAATTATGGCCCAAGCTTTTAACAATGGAAAATCCATTTTCATTTACCTTTCCTATAACATCCATAAAATCATTAACGTGTATTTTTCACCGGGTCCATACCTAATACGTTTATAAAATATTTAAAATAATTTTTATTTCATTTTAATTAAAATACAACAGAGAGCCCAACAACAAAAAAATCCATTTAAAAATTAAAATAACAAAAGCGTGAATGTGCTTGAAATTATTCAAAAGTGGGGAATAAAGCTCTACCTACACGTATATATACCTACAACATAGATATTATATGTATATTATGATAGGAACGTAAAAATGTTTTGCCATAAAATTCCAACAAATATTTAATGTATATATAGGATCTTATCAATAAAGTAAATATTTGTATTTTTTGATAACGACAAAAATAAAAAATTGTCATGTACTTTGTTTTAGGAAAAATTTGTTCCCATTTTCCGGTATATATTATTATATGCAAGCTATCAATTCTTCATACACGAGAGCTTTTTTATACGCGTATAAACATAATACCGTTTCCATCAAAAAACCAAAACATTTTTGTTTTTTGTGTTAAATAATTTTTTTTTTTGATTTTGGTTTTGTTGATGTTTGCCTATGTAACGGCACAGGAAGAACCACAACAAAAGAATGTATATAGAACTCGGAAAAACGTTTTCAATTTTTAATGTAATGTTTATAGATAAACAATGGCGGGAATTTTATAAACAAAAAATTGAAACGTTGGTTTTTTGTTGTTGTTGTTGTTATTGTAGTGTGGTTTGTAGCTATAGGTATACAAAAATAAATGTTAGTGAGAAATCTCCGATTCTCGAAATACGAAATATGGATACGTGATTGGGCAATAGGGAAAACGTGCTATATTTTATTTATCCCAAATATTTTTAAATCAATTAGATTAACAAATATTTTGCTGTTTAGATTAACAAATATTATTGAGGCTGTTATTTCTGTAAATAATCATTTAAAGCTTTAAAATATCAAACAATTCATGAAACGCAGCGCTACCATAAGGCCTGCAGAATAAAATTGTGATGAATAACAAAAAAAAAATAAAAATGTGTGTGTGTGTGAAATTAAAATGAAAAAAGGCACAAACAATCAAAAGAAGTCTAGAACAAATAATCACAGAACAGTCTTAGTATTAGCAGAGGCCACTGTATAAATAAGAGCCTTAAACTTAAAATAACGTATGCGTAGGTACAATTTTGTATCTATACTGTGAAACTATATCGGAAAACGATTATTAAAGATTAAAGTTAAAAATTGCATGTCATCATCATAAACTTATAATGCATACCTTGAACAATACCAGTAAATTAAATTTAAATGCAGTTCTCGTATGTTTAACACGTTCGCCACTCAACGTCACATATAGTGACATGCCAGTTAAAAAAAAATAATGTCACACATTTGTCAAATTTCACGAAATAAAAGCATAATTGTGTGGTAAATTTTGTTACGATTATTTGCCATGCGGCTGCGTTTCTAGAAGTAACTAAGACATACTTGTGTCAAATATGTCTCAGTCGTCGCCCATATTCGTGGCATTTTATTTTAACACCAAAAAATAGACAAACTTTATGATCGTAAAATTTTCCAATTTGTTTTAATCACAACCGATATTTCTACGAGCAATAAACTTATTGTTATCTATTTACTCTATAAAAGTTGTTATTGTTGTTGCCAATTAATCTCCATCAGATTTGTATTATACAGTCGAACTTCGACTATCCGGCATCGTTGGGGATGACGATCTTCCGGATTGTTGAATTTTCCGGATAATCGAATTTTCCGGATAATTTTTCCAATAATCGAAGTTTCTGATAAAAACTAATTGTTTTTTGATAAATGGCGCAAGTTAATTTTTCCACCTCTATTATTATGGAGAAGGAGAGCAAATACTACAAAAAACAAAAAAAAAATCACGAAAAAGAGAAAATAAATTCATTACCTGCATCAGTGTGTGCCAAAAAACAAAGGAAATACCACAAAAAACAAAAAAAAAAATTATTTTTTCGACCAGTTTTTGTCCGGATAACAGAAGTTCCGAATACAAGAAGTCCGGATAGTCGAAGTTCGACTGTATTTATTTGTAATTTCAATTTTTGCTTATTATAGACAAACTTTGTGTATATCACACTTAAACTACATAAAACTATGTAGAATTAAAAACAATAATTGGTTTTTATTATTATTGTTATATTAATTGTAGTAAATATTTCGACCTGTCGGTCATTATCAATACAAAAGTAATATTTGTTTGAAGAAAACAATCTTAATCACTAAAAATTAAAAATACATACACTAAATTAATTTTACAATTCTATATAAAATAATGAAAGAAATTTTTTGTAAAACAAAAAACATGTAATTAATATACATAAAAAGATCACATACCAACAATGATAAAAATTTTTTTAAATAAACTGCGAAAAAACACATTTCTTCCCAAAAAACTTCTTATTAAAAACAACACTATTTGTCTAATGTTAAAATTTAAATGATGAAAATTTCAGGAATTTTCTATGTTTAGTGAATAAAAAATTTTTTGCATAAAATATGTTTTTAAGGGGAGTATAAAAAAGTAAATATGTACATGTATGTACAGCAAGTCATTACCAAATATGGTCATAAAACTCTATGGAAAGTGGTTAATATAATGGGTGAAAAAATTCTGTGTAATTTTAAAGTGTAGTGAGTCACCACACACACATACACAGTTCATCATTTTTCAATTATGTGTAAAAAATATATACTGATGATGTTGTAAAAATTTATTACATAACAAAAATAAGTCATTCCTATGCAGGGTTGCCGTTTGCAAAATATTATGGGGAGTACACTTCCTATGAAAAAAGTAGCACAGCGGAGTACGCTTAATAAAATACCGAAAATATTTATTTTTCATAATTTTATATGAAATTAAACGGTTATAAGTGTTATAATTATAAGTAACTGCATTTTATTATATACCATCATTTATCTGACACAAAATTACCTAAAACAAAGTTTGTTTAAAAAATTAAAAATAACATACTAATTTTTATTAATCTATTTATTTCATAAATTAAATACAAATCTAAATCATATAAACATTATTCATTTAATAATCAAATTTTTTTTTATGTAACGAAAATAATAAAATTATACATTGTTCTATATATTTAATAAAAATAAAAGAAGAACTTAACAACACAGTTAACTTAAGCTCAAACCAAAAGCACAAACTTAAATTTTATGATACTTTTTTATTACATTACTCGATGGAACCCAATCTGAGCTAGTCGATCCGTTTAAGATATCCTTTGCTATCATAATGGAGTTGATTGTAGGAACAAGTAATATATTTCTTTTTTTATCTTTTAACAAATTCAACTGTGAGAAAACTCTTTCAGCAGTTGCGCTACTGTGAGGGAGGCATAAAATTGAACCAACAAATTCTTTTAAATTTGGAAACATATTTTCTTTTAAGCCATTCTTTGTTTTAAATACGCAGTCCCAAAATTCCTCTAAGTCTAAACTTTTATCAATAGCTGTGTAATTTAATAAAGTTCTCCATTCTTTGTCTAAACTTTCAATTTCAAATACGTTTTCCAATGAAATGAGATTTGGGAAACATGAACTTAAAGTTGTCACACTTTTTGCCAGGCTCTGAGGATTTAATCCTTTCAAGGCAATTAACCTTTGATCTTTAAAATTAATTCTCTTGAATACTTGTTGACATAGTTCCACATAATAACCAACACAGTGAGCTTTAATTTCTTGAATTTTTAAATTTTCTATACAACCAGATTTAATCATAATTTCTGCGTTTCCTCCTAAATAAACGTCATCCAAGTGTAAAAACAAATCTTTTTTGGAAAAATCAATATCATTGATAATATAATTAGAATCTATAATTTCTGCTTTTAAAAAATTAGTTAATATAGTTTTCATATAAGTTTCTATTGTTGGTAAGAGAAGGTGCATTCTTGGAGATTGGGCCTGAAATTCCTTATTTATGTCGTTCGTTAATTTCAAAATATATGCTAAAAAGTATAAATACAATTTTGAAGACTCTGTCATTTCAACTGAAATTTTATGCGCCAGATCATTGTTATCTAGTTGAAAAGAAATAAAATAATGTTTTAATGGAACCCACTGTTCCAGTATTCGAGTCACAACATTTTCTAACGCCAACCATCGAGTCGATGAGGTTTTTAAAATTTTATGAACTTTTACATTGAAAAATTCTTGAAAATCTGTGAGCAAAGAAAACGTAAATGTTTCTGGCTAGTATCTCAACATTTTGCGGAAGCTTCTTAGCTGCTGCGCTGGAACACAGATGCAGGGAATGGCATGTGCAACCTATAACATATAACGATGAATTATGTTGTAGTAAGAGTTTTTGAACTCCATTTTTCTGCCCCATCATTACAGATGCATTATCAGCCGCAAATCCAATTAGGTTACTAATAGGAATATTATTGCATTTGAACAGATTTAGTAGTGCATCATATATGGACTTAGAATCACAATTCTTCAATTGAATCATGTTAAAAAATCGATCAATTACTTTTCCTGAATTATGATTATAATATCTGGCAATAACAGCTAGACATTTTGAAGTGCTTATATCCGTCGTTTCGTCAATAATTAAAGAAAACTTTTGATTTCTTAATATGTTGGATAATTCACCAATTCCTTCATCGTGCAACAGTGTTGTAACGGTTTCTGCGGCTTTCGTTTTACCAACTTTCAAATGCTTTGAAATTTTTGAGTCAGGAACAATTGATTTCACTAACTTTATTAAACCTTCAACCAATGTGAACGGCAAGTTATGTTCCATAAGGAACATAATTATTTTTATTTCGGCAGCTTTCCCCTGTTTAATTAAAGTTCCATAATCGCTCGTTTTTTCATTTTCAGTTATTTCTGGTTGATTTTTTAAGGAATCCATTTTTTTGATGTGCGAAGAAGTGCTTTCGTGTCTTACGATATGATTTATATTGTTTGTTAGCAATCTGTTGCAAATTTTGCAGAAAGGACGTTTGTCTATTTGCATAACCCAGTTAAACTTGTCTAGCCAAACAGGCCGAAATTGTTGAATTCTTCTCTTGTCTTTTGTAGTTTCTGAAGACTTCTTCTCAATGACCTATTAATAATTTAATTAATAATAAATTTTGTATAAATTGGAATATATTCGGAACCGCTTCAGAGCCATAACTTAACTTAGGATCTTACTTTACAACTTGATTTTTTATTAAATTGAATCCATAATCTGAATAAGAAGTGGCGAACCAACCTGACCATTGACCACTCATTTTCAGAATACAAAAGACATAAAATAATAATAAACAGTGTAAGGGAAGTACCTACATATGTATATAAGTTTAATGTAAAATCTTTAATGTGAATCTCAAACTGTTCAATAGGGAAAAGCAGTCAGTAAATATTTAAATTGAAAGTAAGTACTCACCGATTTATTTTGGTGCTCATCCTCGTTAATATTCCTATCATTTATTTCTTCTTCATCGGTTTGAATTATTCCGAGCTCGACTTCATCTGTAACTTTATCCTTTCCATGACATTCCTTGCTGGGTTTTTTAAGATTACATTCGGTTCTAGTGTTTTGGCTGCTACCCACTTCACCAGCAGTAGCAGTGGTAGCGGTAGAATTATTTGGTTTGGAACGTCCCGTTCTTATCACATATCTTAAAATCGATGAAAAAGAATTATTAAAGATACAAAAACTTAAATTTAATTAACTTACCTATCCATTTTGCTGTGTAACGGTACTCGCACACGAAAATTCGTCTGTTTCTTTATATGTATTTATCGCTTTATTTTGTAAAATATATTTTGATAAAATTAGGCACGGATATTAAATTTCAATAAACTTTATTAATATCAACAAAAGTTTTTGAAATAGACGCACTATACTACACATATACACAATAAAAAATTTCACCGTTTGAATTATTTAAAAACACTTTACCAAATAATGATGGCGACCAAATAATATTATGTTTATGATGGCTGGCGGGATGAAAGTGATAAAAGACAATAAACAAAAAAAGTGATAAAAGACAATGAACAAAAACTGAGAACGAAAAAATTGAGCTATTTTATCCCTACAAACAAAACAGAGTTTTGTTAGTTGGGTTTGGGTTTTGGCGTGTGGGAGATTCAAATGTAGTATTTTTTCTTAATTTTTAATGCGGAACGAAAAAAAGGTAGTACTTTTCGCATTTGAGGAGTACAGTAGTACATCATTTAAAAAAGTAGTACAAATACTCCGATAGTAGTACAACGACATCACTGTTTCTATGTCAAACTCATTACTATATAGAGAAAAATATTCTCATTGATATATTGTAGATTATTGTTGTTACACCGATCCCAATACAACAAACGTCATAAAACGAATCCCCAGACAAAATAAAAACTGTAAGACAAAAGAATTATGAGCACAATATACTCATATTTTGTAAAAAAAAAATTTTATTTTTTTGGTAATGAAATAAAATATGTAGGTCAAGAGCGGCATACTATAAAATAACTGAATAGATTATTCACTCAAAAAATTCATAATACTTTAAGTTAGACTTAAAATAATGTACTAAGCTATACATGGTTCTTGATGTGGGCAAGAAGCACTATAGTCATTGATGATGGTTGACAATATTAGAGGATCGTATAAGCTAGCTAATTCTTAATATATTTAAGAATTAATAGCGACCTCTGATAGATAGATACACACGTTATGTGTAATTGTTGACTATAGTCAAGAATCACCATTATGTACATTTATTTATTCATGACTCACAATGACTAACTAACTATTTTCGAAAGTAAGAGTTAGAAGCTCAACTGTATGTACCATGTCCCAACTGTTTTCGTATATGTTATGAGTGGTTCTTGACTTAGTCAAGAGACATCAAACATACAGTGTAATTAATAATGCAAAACCCTATGTCTAACATAACTTTTGTTGTTAATCAAAAATCAGTAGCTCATCTGTGAGATATTTTATGTGTGATTTTTTAAAAATCCGTTTAATGTGATGTGGACTTTCTTAACTAAGAGATGATCTTGTCGAATGTTAGTTAACTTATGGTATTAATTAAGAGTTAATAATGACTCAAAACTCAACCTTTGATTAAACTAAGGTAGTTTCCTTGGAGTCCTCTACAATCTGTTTTATAGTTAACTGAGTTGTCCTGTCTGGTTATGTGGCACATTTCTTTGAAAGTTCGTTTCTGTTTTTTCGGTTCAAAATCAATTATTGAGGCCTCTTCGAATTTAAACTCTCCGTTGCATTCAGAGGAGTGTCTACAAAGGGCTGATCGGTGGTGGGTTATGTTGTTTTTGTGTTTCATTGTGAATTTTACATCATTTTTGTGTTGTTTAACTCTATCAGATATGGTTTTTGATGTTTCACCAATGTAACACTTTCCACACTCACAGTTAATTTTGTATACCACACCTGCTCTCTTTTCTTTCGGGATTTTATCTTTCAGATTGCCAAACGATTTAGAAAGGGTATTATTAATTTTTGTGGCTATCCTGTTTTTATAGTTGGGATTATTCATACATTTTTTAATTCTCTCTGTTAAGTTTGGTATATATGTAAGAGATCCGCATATTATTTTGTCTGGTGTATCTTCTGGTGTGTTATGTAGGTTTCTATTTTTGTATGTGTACAAACATTTCGTGATCAGTTTTTGGGTAAGTTCTTTTGGGTAGTTGTTTTTACTTAGTATTTTATGTATCCGTGTTATATTATTATATCTGTATGTACTATCGCTGAGGTGAAAAACTCTTTTAATGAAGGATAGTGCAACATTTAATTTCATGTTATATGGATGAGCTGAGTAGTAGTTTAACATCCTATTTGAGGACATCTCTTTACTGTACCAGTTTGTTTTTAATTTGTTGTTATATCTGGTTATTTTCATGTCTAGAAAAGCGATGCTGTTGTTTGTTTCTAATTCTATTGTAAATTTTATTTTTTCGTGGAATGAATTAAATGTATTTAAGGTATCCTCAATATTATCTTTATGAAGAATGAGGAATAAATCATCTACATATTTTTTAATTAGGGATGGTTTTGTCTCTAATTGTGGTAGTTTCTCTCTTAGTAATTTTTCCAGAACAATGTCTGCTAAGATTGGAGACAAGGGATTGCCCATTGCGAGACCAAACAATTGTTTATACCAATTATTATTAAATTGGAAAAAATTATTGTCATTAACACAAGTATTAAAAATTTGGACAAACATTCTTCTTGAACATGGGATATTTTCTTCTATTTCACACCATCTTTCTAGGATAGCTGTGAGGGCTATATCTATTGGTATGTTAGTGAATAGCGCCACAACATCGAATGACACTAGTATTTCGTTCTCATTAAGAGTGGTTAAGTCCAGTATTTGTTTGAGTGCATATGAGTTCTTAATGTTGTATGTACTTTTTCTACTAACGGTTTAAGATAGCTTGTTAATAGTTTTGACAAGTGATATACAGGTGATGTCACTGTGGAGACGATTGGTCTGAGTGGGATACCTGTTTTATGGACTTTTGGAAGGCCATATATACGTGGGGCGACAGGTGATACCATTTTTAGTGATATCTTCTGTTGTTTGTTGATCACATTGTCTTTGTAAAGCTGGTCAATCAATTTAATAACTGTTTTGTTGATTGTGTCAGTAGGATCTGTGTCAATTTTTTTATAGGTTGACTCATCATTAATTAGATTTTCCATTTTCGCTAAGTATGTTTCCTTGTCTAGGATTACTGTTTTATTTCCTTTGTCCGATCTTGTTATAAATATATTCGGATTTGATTTTCGAAAAACGTCTAAAGATTTCTTATATTCTATTAGAGTCTTGTCTATTTTTGTTAGTTTTCTATATCCTTCCTTTGTTTTATTAAAATGTATTAAGGCATTGGTCGTAGATGTTCTAATGTCGTTAACATTCACTTCATCAGGGTATTGTCTCAGGATGTTTTCCACGTCAGCTAATATGTCTATTGTGTCTATTGTTTTGTGTTTTTGTGGTAAATTAAATTTAGGGCCATAACTAATCAGGGTCAGACAATCTGATGGAATTTGTATGTTTGTTAGGTTGACTATGTCAGAGTGGTCTATGGCAAGGTGTATTTTATTTTGTTGTCTAACAAGTCTCGTGAATTTTGAGTTTAAAGTATTTTTATGTGATTTTGCCGATTGGGAATCATAAATTCTAAGTAAGTTGCAGAGATCAGTGTATATATCAACAGGTAAAATATTTTTAAGTTTGACATCAAAATAACTTACCCGGCTTTGAAGGTATGTGATATTGTAAATACAAATTTTGATTTCCAAATTTAGCATTTTTTTCAGCAATGTGTCCTTCATTCTTTGGATGTTCTTGTGAAAAGGATGACGTTGAATTTCGAATGACCGAAAACATTTTGCTTTGTCCATGATGAATCTTGGTATAATACTTTGATATTTACATTGTAATAAAAACGATTTTCGTTCTTTAGATGTTGATAGTTTGTTGGTAAATGACAGTAGTGCCTTTGTTGTTGTTATAGTGTTCTCAGGAAAGTTCTGGTATATTGTATCTAATAATTCTTGTAGTTGTTCCGTCATTGTTATTTATGTTATATTATACGATTGTTTTGGTTTTTCTTCTAGATGTAGTGTTGTGTTTTTATGCTCACACTGATATATTCAATTTGGTTTGGTTGTTTGTCTGTTTTTATTATATTTATTTGTAATTTCAATTTTTGCTTATTATAGACAAACTTTGTGTATATTACACTTAAACTACATAAAACTATGTAGAATTAAAAACAATAATTGGTTTTTATTATTATTGTTATATTAATTGTAGTAAATATTTCGACCTGTCGGTCATTATCAATACAAAAGTAATATTTTGACTAAATGAATTTAATATAATTAGGTAGTCTCGGAACTAGAGATAAGTTTTTGAATCGAACGTTGAATTTGAATTAATGAAGTTTACTTTCTTAGTAAAAACTGAATAACTGATTAATTGATTAAAATTTTCAGTTCAATGAACATGATGATGAATTTAATTTAATTTTTTAACTGTTAAGTGGCACCTTCCTGAATTTTGCATGTTTCACCGTTTACATTTTTTAACGAATGTGTATATCAGTACAAATGGGGAATGCATGGAATGAATTGTGATTAAAGAAGTTGTCATTTTAGCTGATATTCGGTTATTTGATATTCTATTGTTACTTTGAGAATTTTTCCAATAAAAATGCCGTGTATTTATTTTCATGCCGTTTGGAATCTGTAGTTTTAAATCGAGTTTTGTTGGCATAAAATTATTCTAGTAAAAGAAATTACTTTCTGTTTTTGTTTTAGCATAAATTGCATTTTTATTCTTATACTTTACTATTACTATTCCAGTTACTAAAGTAAGTCTTCAAATATATATTGGTTTTGGTTTTTGTAGAATTACAGTATAAATGGTGACGGGCATGGAGATAGTGGTATTCAAATCATGAAACGGCTATAGCAAACATATAACTTGTGTTATCTTTGTCCTTATTTAATTGTGCTTTTATTTATTTTATCACACCTTCATCACCGAGAGGACTTCTGTATTTTTTGAGTTGAGATGATGACTAGTATTGGGAGGATTTTTAATAGGCGGAGGATACTAATTGGATTTATTGTACTAGGCCGTATCTGAGCCACTGTTCTATAAATTTTGAATGTAGTTGAATAAATGATGATAACTTTCTTAGAAATAATGAATGACGGATTAATTTGATTTATATTTTGAATGAATGGCCATGATGATGAATTTATGTAATTACTTTACTATAGTAATTTTAACAACTAAATCAGGAGGATTTCAGAGTTAAATAATTTTTACTTTATTTTTTAAAAATGGGATCATTAAAATAGGTGGCCGATACTAATTAAATTAATTATATTAGGTCGTCTCTGAGCTATTGTTTATATGGTTCAAGTGAAATTTAAATTAATAATGATTACGATGTTAAGAAGTGTACAGAAATCTGACGAAGCAAATAAATGTTTTTTCAGAATGCAGTTGTTTTCCTAATAAACTACAAAATTAGATTTAGATAGTAACAATCATAACAACAAATTACCAGGAACAACTTCTGATATCTGAAGTAGTCAAGAGAAACAGATTACTAATAATAGCACAGCAATTAGTTTTAGTACTTAAAGATTAATTCATAACATGTTTATGAAAATTAAATAAACTAAAATTGAAACTTAATTAATTAGTAGTATAATTTGGTACCTACTACACACATTTTTAAAATTTTTTTAAAAACACTTGTTAAATATTTCGCAAAATTACAAAAGATTTAAAAAATCACTCGATCGATTCCGGCTTATTAGGCCATCATCAGGAGTATCTACTAAACTTTATATATATATATGTATATACATAGTTGGAAAAAGCAAAAAGTGAAACCAAAATATACAAATAAAAAAATGTGGGAGTGGTAAACAATAAAATTGGTGACAGCAATAAATATTAAAAATTAAAAATTAAAAGGGGGTGAGTTAAACATAGGTATATGATTATTGATTAGTCAACGGTCGAATAACAAAATTCCAGATGTTGATTTTTTTTTTTTCTCCCCCTTCTTTATTTTATTATAACCCGACGTATTAGTAATTTTATGGTATGGAATGAGTATGTGAATAAAACAATGCGGGGTCGGTAATTGGTGAGAAACGGATTTCTCTCTGTTCGTTGAGGATATTTTGGTTAAGAAATATCGCTTTTCGGATTTCGTAAGATTCTAAGTTGTCTAAACGTCTGCTTTTTGGTTGTACATGTAATATTTCTAAATTGTTTAAACTGGATGTGTGATTTTCTAACGTTAAATGATTATAAAGGGATGATTCATGGCTGCCATGGAAAGGCGATCAATTCTTGGTTTGTTGTTAAAAATCATTTTCTTAATTGTATTATTGTTATAAAAAGCAAAGCTAATATCTGTATATTGCGTCACGATGTTACTAATCCGTTGACTAGTTTTTCCTATATACTCTAAGCGGCGCCAATTTTTCGGCATTGAGCTATCAGGTGGATAAATGTTAGCTAAAGCTTTATGTTTCAGTTTTCTGTTTAATAGCTTTAATATAGTCTTAGCTGCATAACCGTTATTCGCTGCTATTTCTAAAATTATATTAAGCTCTTTGTTATAATTGGATATGGTCAAAGGAATGTTTATTAATCTATCTAAGAATGAGTGGAAAGCTGACATTTTAATATTATGGGGATGGTTTGACGAGT
Source organism: Tipula helvola (assembly GCA_963556165.1). Taxonomy (NCBI): domain Eukaryota; kingdom Metazoa; phylum Arthropoda; class Insecta; order Diptera; family Tipulidae; genus Tipula; species Tipula helvola. The sequence goes on from OY744481.1 coordinate 72,060,317, forward strand.
TAGGTATAATGGCGTCTGTATACGTGGGTTTTCGATAAATTTTGAACTCTAATGAAGAATTAATTCTGGTTATTGTTATATCTAGAAAGTTAATAGATTTGTTTTCTTCTTTTTCTACCGTAAAATTAATGGTGTGATATTGAGAATTTAACCAAGTGAGAAAAGAGGTTAATAGCCTATCAGTTTCATTCCATAGACATAGTATGTCATCAACATATCTGTACCAAAAGATCATATGACGAAAATAAGGATTGTTGCTTGATACAATCGTTTGTTCGAAGAAATTCATGAAAATTTCTGCTAACAAAGGTGACAGAGGGGAGCCCATCAGTGAATCTGAAATACTTATTATCAAAGCAAAAATAATTTTGTTTAATACAAGTTTCAAATATCAGCTTCAGTTCATTCCGAAGGCTTCCATCTGCAACATCCCTATCTAAGTAAGTATAAACTATTTGAGACAAAATGTTAATTGGAATAGAAGTGAAAAGACTAGCAACGTCAAACGAAACTAATTTTGAGTGTAGTGGAATATCAACATCTTGAATTTGTAGTTCCTCTTATATCGGACAGACTGGGCGCAATTTTGAAGTTAGAGTTAAAGAACATTTATCTGGTAGCCATGAATCATCCCTTTATAATCATTTAACGTTAGAAAATCACACATCCAGTTTAAACAATTTAGAAATATTACATGTACAACCAAAAAGCAGACGATTAGACAACTTAGAATCTTACGAAATCCGAAAAGCTATATTTCTTAACCACAATATCCTCAACGAACAGAGAGAAATCCGTTTCTCACCAATTACCGACCCCGCATTGTTTTATTCACATACTCATTCCATACCATAAAATTACTAATACGTCGGGTTATAATAAAATAAAGAAGGGGGAGAAAAAAAAAAATCAACATCTGGAATTTTGTTATTCGACCGTTGACTAATCAATAATCATATACCTATGTTTAACTCCCCCCCTTTTAATTTTTAATTTTTAATGTTTATTGCTGTCACCAATTTCATTGTTTACCACTCCCACATTTTTTATTGGTATATTTTGGTTTTACTTTTTGCTTTTTCCAACTATATATATAACTACATTTTTATTTTTACAGTTTAGTAGATATTTTATTTTTGGAAGAAAGTCAATTTTAAATGGCGTTTGAAAGGGTTAAAAACCTAAGTTACGGGAACTGAAGCAGTAATTATACATGTATTTAAAAATTGTGTTGTCTTGTGATAACTTACTTAATATATTTATTACTAACAAATTTTACTAACTATCAACTACTTCGGCGTCTGGAACCGGGTTGATTCTTTGTTACTAATATTTTTATTTTCCTCGATTTTGTTATTCGTGAAAGGATGTACGGTGCAACGGCGTGTCCGGGAACCTTGCTTAGTCTTTATCGAACACTCAAATCAATCAACATGGCTGGTAAATTTTGGAGCCAATCCTAATAAACAAAAAATTGTTGTATTAAACAAATGCTATAATCTAAAATTGGATTAGTTAAAGTGTTAATTAAATTAATTTAATCCTTGTTTGGTTATAGTTTTTCAAATCAATGTGGTAAGATTTGTTCCCTCTGTTTATACCGTGAAACGAGTTACGCTGATGTTTTGGTTTATTTACTGTAAATTGTACAGTAAAACTGAAGCTGGACAGAAAATCTTGCTGTTGGAATTACTAAAAGCTCGTAACGTATGTTATTCCTACCGTCTTCGTTATCGACCTGACAATTTGGAATCTACATGATGGCATGGCGACTTCATGCACCCCAATGACAGAAGAGCTTAACATATTTTTACGCATATACACAACACTCCAATAATCGTTTAGTTAACTACTACGAATGCTACCTTAAAAATCTACTAATTTTGTCATTAAATACTAAGCACTATGTACAGTAATGTGCCTAACACCAACAACAAACACAATAAAACAGTACATAATATCGTGTATGTATGAAAATTTATTTCCACAATTTTCAATGAAAATTGTGAAAATACGAGAAACATTTTCCAATTTATTATTATCAAACAAAGAGCTTCTAAAACAAACATGAAGCAAAATCATGAAAAGTCGACTAAAGAAGCGGCACCAGGAGCAAAGCACACAAATATTTTTCATAAATAGAAAAAGTTTGTATTTTTATTATTTTTTATTTTTATTCTTGTGTGAGAAAGGTTTTGATACTGTTTATTTTATTATTAAAGTTGTTATTTTACTTTAAATAAAAAATACATTTCTCGACAATTTTCTTCTTATATAATATATTATATTTGTACATACATCTACACTTCATTATAGTATACATTTCGTCTGTATATGTACGCCTTTTTTGTACACTTAGTTACGGATATACATACATATACTAAATACTCGTAAAAATTCTATGACACAACAGAAAAGCACAACATGGAGCTACAAAAAAAAAAAAAACTTTTGTCTCGACGAAAATCGTAATAAACAAGAAAAATAATTTTCAATGTTTTTGAAAATGTTTATAATTTTTCGGGGTAAATAAATTTATTATTCCCAGAAGTTTTAGCGCGCACACAAACGACAAACGAAGAGCGCAAAACTTTTATGCAATTTCACTTTGATTATATAGGAAAATTATTTTCGTGCACTCAAAGCATTACATAAAAAGGATTTTTGATTGTAGCATTCATGCGATTTCAGTATTATAATGCTAATTATGTGAAGGAAGTGGAGTTTATCTTTTGGAGAAAAACTTAATTGGGGAGAGAAAATTACTCGTTTTATATAAATAATGAACAAAGTTAAATTGTGAAATATTTTTTTTTTTTTTTTGAAATTATGTAAATGATTTTATTATTATTATGATTGTGAACCAGTGATTAAGCGATGAAATTTGTTTACCACTCTCTAGGCAAAATACACAACAACCATAGAATAAAAATACACGAACAATTTATTTATTTAACGATTATATTCTCAGTTGGCTGGTACATACAATATACAACGTTTAATCCTTTAAGTATTTATGTGGTTTCCAACTTTATATATCCTATTATGATTATTAAACTCTTATAGCTAACTAAGTAACTATTAAGTAAACAACCGCATAAATGTTTAAACAGAATGGAAAGCATAAAATAATAATCCGAAAGAAAATTATAAAAATAAAACTAAAGTAGAAGGATTACAAGTGCATAGTTATACGAATAAAGCCAAAAACAAAAAAATTAAAAATTACACAAAAAGTTAATAATTAAAATTTTTTTTTACATAGTTAAATTTACAAAATGCAAGAAAGATGAAATTTATTGAAAAGGATTATATTGAAAACCTGATTTATTGTACAGTTCATAGTTTTAAATTTATAATTGGAATATTGAAGTTGAGTTTTCTTTTGAAGGCAAATAACATTTTGTAGTTTGTTATTATGTTGTGTTTTGGTACTAACCATTACATATTTCGACTTTATTGTTTTGGTTAGTTAGTTTCTTCTTTGAAATACTATCTGATAATTAATTTCAAAGTTAAATTGGGGCCACAAAACGGTTCTGAAAACGGTGTCAAGGACACCTCCTTGAAGTTATCCCAAACTTTCATCCCAGGAAAATATGAAATTACCTCCGACAAAACGAGCTTAAAAATCCATCCCAGATTTTTACTCGAGAGAAAAAAATGGAGGTGTGGCCAACACACGACTTTCTTTTACGAACAGCGAATTTTGAAAAACTTTTATAATTCAAATTTCCCGCAAACTTAATTAAGATTGTTTTTATTATTTCATGTTTTCTGTAAATTGCATATTTTTGAAATATTTGCAAAATAAATTTTCTGTTTTACGGAATCTGGGAGCTGGGAACTGGGACCCCAAAATTTATGTAAAAAGTTTAAACATGAAGTTGCAGTTTGATTGCTTAAACCATTTGGACTACAAATTGACAGTCATATGTATATACCAACAGACACCACTTCAAAACTCAATTTTTTGAACTCATTAGTACACACGTAAAAGAACTAAAAGGTGATATTTATGAATTTAAATTTTTTCTTTTAATTTTTTGGAATTTGTATTAGTGATTTTTTGTAAATCTTATACTTTTTAAAATATGTGCAAAACACATTTTCTGGCCGAGAGTGGCCACTTCCGGTTGACCGATTTGGCAAATTAACATACATGTAGGCTAAATATTTTTATAACATACAGTACGTCACTGAAGTGTGCAAATTAATTATAATTAGCATAATTGGGCTAATACACACAATAATTAAAATGACAAATGCAAGAACTGCTGTAACTCCCTGTAAAAAAGTGTGGAGGGGGGGGGGGGGGGGGGGGGGGGGGGCAGGAGTTGCGAAATATTTTTGCAATTATAAAACGATATATATACTTAAGTATTACAAACTCTAATAAGTCGTTAAAAAAATTAAGAAACATGAAAAAATGATCCACATTCAATTATGTAATATTTGCATTAAAAACCGGAAGTATGTCACTGTAGTGTGCAAATTAATTATAATTAGCATAATTAGGCTATATATACACATATATTTATGTGTTGGCAAAACAATATTTAATTTTTTTTTTATAAAATTTTTAAATTTTTTTTAAATTTTTTTTTTAATTTTTAATTTTAATTTTTTTTAATTTTTAATTTGTTTATTTTTATTTTTTTTTGATTTTTGGAAACATTTTGTATTAGTAATTTTTTGTAAACCTTATACTTTTTAAGATATTTGCAAAACAAATTTACTGGCCCAAGGGAGTGGCCAATCCGGTGGACCGATTTGAAGTAAAATTCACTGGGACCTCCCAATTTATCCAAAAAGCTTAAATCTGAAGTTTCAGTTCGATTGGTTAAGCCATCTGGGCTGTAGAGAGGACACAGACTGACAGACAGACGGACAGACAGACGGACAGACAGACGGACAGACAGACGGACTGACAGACAGACATCATTTCGAAACCCACTTTTTCGGACTTAGGGGACCTCAAAACAGATAAATCTTCAATAATCTCAAGGTCGAAAATTTTCATGATTACTATACTTTATTTTACTTACGTAAAAGAAAGTAAAAACTATCCTAGGATTTTTATTTATTATAACATTTTTTTTGTAAAGTTAAAAATAAATAATATCAAAATACAAAGAAAAAACCTTCTGATCAGGATTATCCCTACGTCATAGAATTTTCACTACGTCAATAAATGTTTTTTTTTATCAGGCAAATAGAATAATAAAATAATATCATATTTAAATATAAAGACCTAAAACCTAAAAGTATATACAAATTTATAAAAAAAACGAGAATTATAAAAAGAGAAACGGACCGGCCAATGAATTTAATGTCCTGTTAAAGCCAAACGTTCCCCTTCAGTACATAATATAAAAATAAAATGGTCAAACTTAAGGTTTGTATCAACTACTTTAATATATTTCGATAATTAGCTTATAAATATTTCACAGATAACTCTCAACATTAGATTTCAAATTTGATTTTAACATTTTCTTAAGTACTTAAACATATTTTCCGAGCTCTTAATTAGTTCTTATGATATAGATTTTCTTCCTAATTCTGTCCTAATATTATGGCATGTTAAGTAATTTGAAGATCTATAGTAGCAAATCTATAAGTTACATATTCAAATTTCATGTTAGATAAACATGATGATACATACAAGCATTTGTACATGTAGAGTTATACAAATATATACAAATCAGATGTTGGATAAATCGACGGAAGCCAGTAAATTGATTTACAGCACTTATTTTGCATAATCTGTAAACTTTTTAATTTAGTTTTGGCTACTGGTCGAAAAGATGCAATGGCATAATAAAAACGAAAATGAATGAAAGAAAAATAAATCGGCCAGTTTTCTTATCAAAAACTAAAATAGACTATAGCTTAAAGCAATTTGAATTTAATATGATCAACCTAAGACAAATTTTTATTAAAAATTACTCCAAGGTATTTATATTTGTTAAATATAAATCAACACGTTCAATATAGTAATCTAGTAATTCAATTACAGACACGGTGTTGCCGGCTTATTTACCACCTAGATCCTTTATTCCCGGCAGCTCGGTTCGGGGAGGTTACCATCGCCATGGTGGTGGTCGTAGGTGTATCACGCTTGCTGGTAACAATATTGAGGATTCGACCTTGCCTCCGTGGCTCACACCAGCCACCCGCTATATTCCGTTTAACGAATCATACACTACTCCAAAAAATTAAAGGAACACTAATTTTTTTCAATTTTTTTAGTGTTTTTTGAAGAGCTGTATCTTAGTAAAATACGGTCGTACAGAGATGAAAAGAAAAGCATTTTAAAGCTTCAAATCTCTAGTTTTGAGATTTTTGAGCGGACAATTTTTGTGAGATACCGTTATCATGCAATCATAAGAAAGAGCGCGAAGAAAAAAAATTCGATTTTTTTTTTTTTTGTAAGGTGCCATGGACTCCAGAATTTGGCCAATTGTCATGGAACTTGGAAGTTTTGTATCCTATTTTTATGAATTTCAGCATTCACGATGAAAATGAGATTCTTAAATTATTAATAAAATAAATCATTAAATACATGGAATAACGATTTTAGTTTTTCACTTTTAAAGCTCATGTCGAATTTCTTTTATTCGTTTAAGGAATAGGCAAGCGCCTTCCAACTTTAACATATAACTTTAACCAAAAATAATTTTAGAGTTTTATTTCTATAGTACATGCTGAATTTGTTTAAAATCGGATAAAAAATGGTCAAGTTCCATCCTAATACGGCTTATTCCAGAATTTCATCTAAACATAATTTTAAAACCCAATTTTCATTACAAATGCTGAATTTCATCAAAATCTTATAAGAAATGGCCAAGTTCCTACCTAATTGGGCATATTCCAGAACTTTAGCTAAAATTCATTATAGAATCCCATTTCCATCGCGAACACCAAATTTCATCAAAATCGGATAAGAAATAGCCAAGTTCCATCCTAGTTGGCCATATTCCAGAACTTTATCCAAAAATCAGTTTAGAATCCCATTTCCATCGTGCGTACCAAATTTAATCAAAATCGGTTAAGAAATGGCCAAGTTCCATCCTAGTTGGCCATATTCCAGAACTTTACCAAAAATCACTTTAGAATGCCATTTCCATCGTGCATGCCGAATTTCATCAAAATCGGATAAGAAATGGCCAAGTTCCATCCTAGTTGGCCATATTCCAGAATTTCATCCACGAATCGTTTTAGAATCCCATTTCAATAACGCATACCAAATTTCACTAAAATCGGATGAGAAATTGCCAAGTTCCATAATAATTGGTCATATTGCAGAACTTTATTTAATTTTCTATTGTCTCTTATCGGCGAGTATTACAAAAAAAATCGTACGATCGTTAAGGGTTAACAAGTAACTAACGCAAAATGTGAAAAAAGTCGTTTTTTTATTTTGATGAATACTTGTTCCTTTAATTGTTTTGTAAAACTTTGATCAATCTGTCCGGAAAAACGGTTGGATGGATCAATTTGAAAATAATACAAGGCTATTAGGAATACATTAAACTGTAAAATGACCTGGCAACATTAGTCTTTTCATCAATATTTGTAAAGTAACGGTAGATTTACAACCTAAAAAGTCGTTTTTTGTACTTTTTTCAAATCAGTATTGAGGGTGTAACAAAAATTTGTTCTCAACTAATCATTAAAGAGTCTTGTAGGAAATTTACTGAAGTTTTTAAGGCTGCCCTAAAGTTTACTGTGCAATCATTGGTTGCTGAGATATCGATGATCAAAGGCAAAAGGATCTTTTTTGATTCAAAGTCAGATATCTCAGCAAAAAGTTGACATAGAGAGACCAGAATGAAATTAAATTTACGCCTAATTAACAGGCTAACCGACCTATGCATTGGTTTAACTTAAAAAAAATTTCCCGCGCCCATGGATCCTTACAAAAAAAAAAAAAAAATCGAATTTTTTTATTTCGCGCTCTTTCTTATGATTGCGTGATAACGGTATCTCACAAAAATTTTCCGCTCAAAAATCTCAAAACTAGAGATTTGAAGCTTTAAAATGCTTTTCTTGTCATCTCTGTACGACCGTATTTTACAAAGATACAGCTCTTCAAAAAACGCTAAAAAAATTGAAAAAAATTAGTGTTCCTTTAATTTTTTGGAGTAGTGTGTAATAATAATAATATTAGTCTTTAGAAAGAAAAATGTTCACCAAACCCCCTATATACGATTATCTATAACTTGGCCGTTATAAAAATGTTTTTGATTTTTTTTTAGTTATTTTTTTTGTTTTATACAAAAAATAATAAAAAAGGAACAAAAATATTTGAATTGCTTTTACACAAAATTTAGTCTTTGGGTTTTTTGTTTCCTAACGATATTTGTGCCCCACTAAGGTTCGTAACGACATTTATTTAGATGAAAAATAAATTTGTACTCAACTGATAGGGTGACCGGACACCGATTCAGTCCGGGAGTTACCTCCGCTTGTCCGCTTACCGATTTGGTATATGTGGTGGGGACACCACTTCAGTCACATACCAAACACTTAGGAGAATCCCTTTGTTGATTCCGGTGGTTTGGTTACGCTTACACTGCTTGTTGTTGTGTTGTGTATCTCTCGGAGGGGCGACACTAATTCAGTTCCCTTTTTGAATTCTTCGCTCTTCCCAACTGCCTATAGAACGACTGCCCCTAGCTAATATACCACCCAGCAATACCCGTAAAAATTGAAAACACAATGTTTGGGTCACCCTGGGCGGGGGGGGGGGGGGGAGGGGGGTGTTTTATTTTTATTTTTTTTTATATACAAATTTTTTTTGTTTTGTTTGTTTGGGGTTTCCCTTTTTATCACAGCCTAGGTAAAACTCCACATTCACTAATAATAAGCTTTATAATTCACAATATAATTCAACTCTTTTTGTTTTCTCTTTTTAACAAAATTACTTTTTGGTTGTATATATCCCAACTACCCGTATTTAATCGAAACCTTCTTATATTTTTGGGGTTTAGGCCTAACTTTTCTCGGCTTTCGTTTGAATATCACAAAATTTTTCTTTTTAAATTTTCCGTTTTTTCCTATTTATTTTTTTTTTGTATCCCGTGTTTTTCGTTGTAGTATTTTTCTTGGACTCTTTTTTTCTTCTCTTTGTTTTGAAATTTTATTTTTCAAGGCAATCCGATACCCTCCAAAATCACCCGTACTCAACTTAATTTGTGTTAACCCAACACCGTAACAATATTCATATTGTAACAACGGTAACTCATTGTGCGACAAATGCGGCGATTGAAAAATAATAAATGTTGACTTATTGAAATTAAGTGATAAATTCAATCAAAATGTTTAAATTATTTTTCATATTAACCATCGTTTGAGTACAATCTTTGGACTCGTAGAAAGTTGCAGTATCATCCGCGAACTTTCTAATTTGACCAGCAATTGGTTAGGTTACTAAAGAAAATCTGAAAATAATCAGAGGCCCAATAACACTACCCTGTGGGACACCGCAGTTCAGCATGGAACTGTCAATCCCGTTATAATTTCAACAAATTACTTACGATTATCGAGGTAACTTGCCAGAAGAATATACGAAATACCACGAAATCCACATATCAGCATTTTCATTTTAAAACAGCAACAATTTTGGAAATTTGATCTTCATGATTTTTGATTTGTTTTATTTTTGGTGTACGTGTAGTAGTTACAAAAATAAAAAATACAGTTATTTTATTTTTTTGATATAGGGTGTATGTTGCGCACAGGATGGTCCCAAAGTTCTGCAAAAATGGTAAAAAACGCCATTTGGAGTAAACTTCATAGCAATTTTATGAATTAAGTAGTTAATCGATTTAAAATTTCTTTTGAAGTTATACTTCTTTAGGCGCGTTATGAAAAACTGATGAGGGTGAATTTTTACGACGCAATTTTGCTCGCTAAGCAATTCACAAGTAATGTATCGATCAACATGTCGTTGAAATTTCAATCATTAAAATGTTATAAAATGTCAATAAAACGTCACAGAAATGTAAATGTCATAGAAACGGGAATATTATTGCTATATTTAAAAGCTCGCTTGATACAATTATTTTTAAATGTTGACGATATTATTTGCCACCAGCAAAGTATTTTAGATAAATTTAGAAATTTAAATTCAATATTACACGGTAATCTATTCATTTTATCATAAAGACATCTAGGGAACAATTGTTGGAATTTGCAAGGTGTATTAACTGTAGAAAAATATTTCTTCGGAAAGTTCCACATTACCTCGGTAACAGATAAACACATTTATATTACTCCTTTTTGTTAAAATGACCCCCACGCAATGCTTTAATCGACTTCAAATTTTGTGAATACGTAGATGAATGATAAATTATCAAATTTATTATCAACATAACAAAAAATTCGTCGATCCCGTTTTTGAGAAAATCTGTTTCGCAGTTTTCTCCTCCATTGCAACCCCCTCCATTCTATACTCGAATTGACCTAAAACTTAACACCAACTGCTTATTACTAAAATCTATCTTTGTACAAAATTTCGACCAAAACTATCAGTATTTATGAGAATGGGAGGCAAAACAAAAATAATAAAAATATGCGACTGGAAGGACGCAAGGACGGACGGACGGAAGGACGGACACTCGTAACCTAGTTCGTCGAGAAATGTGAAAATCTGGAACAAAATTTTTTTCGCGATTACAATACTTACCCAATATAACTTCGTTATAGTGGGAAAAGTAAAAATACCTAAAACAAATTAATATTTAATTCAATAATTCCATCTATAATAATGCTATTTGTCTTAAAATCCACTGGCTGGCAATCATTAATTGTGTTTTATTTCAAGAGCGGCATTATAGAAAAATTGATCTTGTTTCGGCATAAATTTCAGGAGACTAGTCAAATCCTTCCTTTTTTCGTCGATTATTCTAAAAGTTTCTTTTTGACAAAGTTCAATTTCAAAATTTTTGAGTGAAGCTTCCTCCACATGAAGCTTTCGTGTATTGCTGGAGCTGATAGATTTTGTAATGGACTCTGTATCAAATTGATCATTAATTACACGATTGTATGAACTTCCAATGCACTCCACATTTCGGATCTCAGATGTGAAATGAATATGATCTTTAAATATCGATTTCTTGCAAAAGCGAGTGACCTGGCTCGGAGTATTTTTCCTCTATAAACTTTACCGTTGGGTTGTCTTTCAGAAATTTAATAAGGCATAACGACAATATAAAATTACGATTCTGAAGCACACAAGAAACTGTCCCAATGATTATTTTGTCAGTTACTGGAAAGTCTGATATAACTGCATGTAGAATTCGCTTAAACGCACTTACCAATTCGTGTGCTCCTCTTCATTGTGTGGTCTGATTCCAATTGCTAGAATAGGTATAGCCTTGTTTATAGTAGCCCTTCAAATTGAAATATAACAGTGTCCTTTTGTAATAAAAGTAATTAACGTTTGCTAATGGCAGTTCAAAAACGTTTTGTAAATTGATTACTACAATGCGTGCATTCGTCTCAGAATTGGCTTTGTACGAATCTTTCTCGGCTTCTGCATTTAGCTTATTTTGCAAGTGATCCGCTAAGTGTTTATGTTCTTCTTGTGTCGATAGTATTCCGTGTTTTTGTTTTGTGTTGTGCTCCTCGCAATTGTTGCACACATTTTTTTTTTTTGGGACGAAAAAGATAAATTGAATCTAGTTTGAAAAATATCTTTGTGCATCCAAAATTTAACCGGATCGTCAAACTCTTTACAATATATGTATCGTGTAATATAGACTCGTGTCAAACTCAACAAGAGCTCGCAGATTCATTGGGAGTGACACAACAAGCCATTTCCCATCGTATAAAAGCCCTCGGAATGATCCAAAAGCAAGGACATTGGGTGCCGTATGAGCTGAAGCCGAGAGACGTCGAGCGCCGTTTTTTTGCATGCGAACTGCTGCTCGAACGGCAAAAACGGAAGGGTTTTTTGCATCGCATTGTCACTGGTGATGAAAAGTGGATCCGTTACGATAACCCGAAGCGCAAAAAATCATATGGTTACCCCGGCCATGCATCATCATCGACGGCCAAACCAAATATTCACGGCGCCAAGCTCATGCTCTGTATTTGGTGGGACCAGCTGGGTGTGGTGTATTATGAGCTATTGAAATCGAACGAAACCATCACAGGAGCACTATACCGAACTCAATTGATGCGTTTGAGCCGCGCACTCAAAGAAAAACGGCCACAATACGAGCAAAGACACGACAAAGTAATTTTGCAACATGACAACGCTCGGCCACATGTTGCAGCGCCGGTCAAAACATACCTACAAACGCTGAAATGGGAAGTCTTACCCCACCCGCCGTATAGCCCAGACATTGCTCCTTCCGATTACCACCTTTTCCGATCGATGACACATGGCCTAGCTGACCAGCGCTTCCATTCTTACGAAGAAGCCCAAAAATGGGTCGATGACTGGATAGCAGCCAAGCCGGCCGAATTTTTTCGCGACGGTATCCGTAAATTGCCAGAAAGATGGGAAAAAGTTGTGGCTAGCGATGGACAATACTTTGAATAATTCATTTGTTACCATTTTTTCAGAATAAACGTTCAAAAATAGAAAAAAATCCCGCATTTTCAATTTGTACTCCTGATATGTAACTCATATATACAAATATTTTTTATTGGATGAAGCGCGGCTATTTTTGGCATGTTTTCCCTTTGCTGGCGATTTCGTGGTGTTGGTTTTTTCATCGAGGAAGTTATCAAAACAGTAGTGTATTCGTGTTTTATTTATGGCCAAGGTTTTAACTAGCAAAAATATCAGGCATACTCCGGTCAATTTGCCCAATTTTGGAAACTGGTACTAGTAGCTATGTTTTCTTGGAAAATTAGTATTCTCAGTATGTATTCTCTCTACTGACAACCTGAAAATTATTTTAGCAAAAAAATCCTCTTTTGATTTTGAATTCAATTTCCAACAATATTCAAATATGTCTTGCTTTTCTGCGAAACTAAACAATTCGATGCAACTGTAACGACAACTAACTTTTATATCTCGCTTTTTATGGGTTATTTCTAAGTGATCTTCAAACTCTTCACCCGCTTGACATTTAACTTTCCGTACATTCATCATCCATTTTTCTGGGCATTTTAATCTTTTGGAGGTTAACTTTTTTAACTAAAAGAAGTATGTGTAAAATTGTACCATCACGCATTAGGTCGTACAGGTGGAAAATATTCTGGATCATTATCCGAATCAAGGCATGATGATACATAATAGTATATGGTGCACTAGTTGAAATGTTAACGATCTTATCAGTTGACAATATTTCAGAAATTGAGGAAACTTGTTGCATTGACAGTAATATGTGCACACGCTTCTCTGGCAGAAACTATGATTTTATTTCAGCCTTCGAAGAACCACCGTACTATTCTAAAGCTGAAATTGATCCTCCTTACTGCAAAAGTTATTTACGGAACATATGTAGAAAACGAAAATTATTACAGATTAAAATTGTATGGATCGTTACGAATTATAAATTTAAAAGGCAAGCAGATAGCGATTTAAAACAAAATCGTAATAATTACAAACAACTAATAAATACATTTAGACTTAAGGCATGATTATTGCATTCGATAGGCAAACCGAAATATGTCAAAGATCAAATGCATAAAATTACTGACCAGTTGACCATTGACGAAAATTCCAAAACCTTTTGTAAAATGTTATCAAATTACAAATCGAAAAACAAGAAATGGCCTACCGACCAAAAGCTCCTGGCTCAAAATATTTATTATAGATCGTCTACTACTTATAAATATTTACGAAAAAATCTAAACTTAAATCTACCGTCTAAAATATCATTAGTTAGGTGGCTACCTACTAAACATTTAAGTCTCTTTTACAATTTAGAAAAGGATTCTGTAACCAAATGTTGCCCAACAATTTCGAAGAGGCACATTTACCATAACACGTTTGAGAAAATGAGGTTTAAGCTAGCTATGCAGTTGTCAAGCAGAAATGTAGCAGCTGCAATTAAAACTGCGGTTCAACTCAAAACATTTGGTAATCAGTCGATGTATCAGCTGCTATTGCTACTTTTAAGTTTATCGAAAAATTCGATCAACTCTTCGATTGCTTAAATTCAAAAATAGAATTTAGCAAAAATAAATTCGCGGGTGCTTTATGTTAGATAACGAAATAATGGAATTTTTAAAGTATATGGTTGTGTAAAATGTAACCTGTAGCGCTTCACCCAATGCAAACTTCTGATCTGGAGTCAGAAAGTTGCGTGTTCATATCACGTCGGGATCACCAATGTAAAATACTGTTTTTATTATTTATTTTAGAACAATTTATTTAATTAATTTTAATTTATTTATTAATTTAGTTCAATTTAAATTAAATTAATTTTTTGTATAAATATTTATTTATTTATCACCATTTTGAGTGTTAATTTTACCCCGCGCGAGTTGAGATTTGAGAGCAGACTGACTGACTGACTAAAAATATTTTATTTTGTTTTGTGTAATTGTATTGTGTGTCTTTCGTATTTGTTTCGTTGAATTTTGGACAAGCCGGCCAGTGGTTGGTCATTGTATGTCATGTGCTGGTACATGTGGCACCCAATGTGCGGCGAGCGTTTTGGCGCTGGATGAATTGTAGTGGTGCATTGGGTGAACCGCTACAGTTGATAACATATCAAAGATTAAAGTTGAAAAAAAAAAACAACGGTCTACTGTTTTGATTCAAACAATTAATGGGATTAACGAATTAGCGCTGCAAATTAAATCAGAAAATTCTAGAATTAAATATTTACTAACTACAAGATTAAATCAGGATCCTATCGAAAACTTCTTTTCTCAAATTCGAGAGGCTAATGGACACAACAAGAACCCTTCAGTTTATAAATCGAATCATAATATAATTTAAAACAATGAAAATAATTTGAAATTATGAAAAAACTAGAAATCCCAACTTGCGAATCATTTTGCAGGGAAAATAAAATCTGCAATCTTATATCACAGACATTCATACTAGATTTCTCATTTCATAGTAACTAAAGGAAAAAAACAAAAACTTCTGATAATTCCAATGTATCGTTGTGTTGTGAATTTTATAAGGCAATGATTTTAGAATGCGTTGCAAATATAATACGTATATGCAATACACCGATAATATTTGAATGGAAAATTTTTGTTTTTATTTTCTGTTTTTAGTCAAATGAGAGATCTATTATGATTGTCTATGCTTATATATTTAAACTTCATGTATTTGTTATAATTTATATTTATATATATAATATATTTTTTATATATTTTTTCACTGTTATAGTTATAAATATTAATACCACCAATAAGATATAACTTTGAGATTAATCACACAACACAATTGTCACTTATATTACACAGGAATTAGGAAAAGGAACATTTCTCTGGAAACACTAATGGGATAAATCATACACAAATAACTATAATAATTTTTTTTACTTATAAAGTCGCTACTTAAAGTTTTATTTCTTTTTTATCAACTTTACACATTTCATTACACGGAACTATTTTAATTTATTTATATAGGAATTTAACAATTTTAAACTAGGACACTTTTAGATAGATAATTCTTGCTTATCAAAAATATTTTGTTACTTAAAATTTTAAGACCGTTTTTGGTCGGTGATTCTTACTTACTATATCTATTTTTTGTTTTCTTCACACAAAAGTTTTTATTTTTAAAATTGCCAATTCGGCTTAATATTTTTTTTATTTTATATTTATATTCAATAACCTAAAATTGTGCCAATGCTTATTAAGTTATTTTTTCTGATTTTTTCAATTTGTATATTGCAATTTTTCTTGTACTTATAAATATTGGGAAAGAATTTTTTGGAATGTGAGTTAATGTAGGTTCATTAACTCACGGTTATGATTACGTTTGGGAAATTGGGACAATTGGAATTATTTATCTTGGGACAGAATCTTTGGCATGTGCGAGTTAATGTTGGTTCATTAACTCACGGTTAGGATTACACAACATATTGTATTAATTATTATTTTGGATTTTTGTATGTTATTTTTATTTTGTGAAACTATAAAAATTACAAAAGGTGGACAAAATTTTGAAAACACCTCGGTTTCTTAATATTTTAATATATTAAAACAATAAAATATTTTTGTTTTCTAACACCTCCTAATTGCCGGTTTTACATAATAATAATATATAATAAAACCCCCAATTGAAGGTTGTTCGAAAAAAAAAAATATTTTATTATTTTAAAGTTGTAAAATGATAAAAAACCGAGTTGTTTGCAAAATTTTGTCCCCGTCTCTAATAAAGCTATGAACTAGCAGAGAATAAACTCCAGCCATTTGAAACAATAACCAGATTCATCGAGTTTTTGTTGTACATTCTACTTCAACTCTAAATTGTAACTCCATTTGAATTGTGGAAATTTGTTGTCGCAACAAGAAGCCCGAAGTCTTGTCCAAAGACAAGATCCAATTTTTTGACCGTATTCCAGAACTTTTTTCAAAAATCATTTTGAATCCCGCTTTAAATTTCATCATAATCGGTTAAGACTTAGACCAGAAGAAAGCACACAATACAAATTCGAAAGTGCAAGATTCATATTTGACTTAAATAAGAAACGAACCATTCTGACTATCCAAATCAAACAAGAATTTTACACTTACGAATTAGTATATCTTATTCAGAAATAGTCCCAGCGCTATTGTTGTAGTTTGTTGAAATATTTTCATTTTATGGTTAGAATATTTTATTAAACATTTAAAACGGAGTTTGGTGTATTACAATTCCATTTTTTAACGAGGTTTTTGATTTTTGTCAAATTTAATGGATCATCTGGCACTGTGCTTATTAATGGATCAAAATTTAAATAACAGCGGTCATGTAAATACACATATAAAAAATTTGTATTACATACGAGAAGCGAGAAGAGCTTCCCAATTACAATTAAAAATACCTTTCATTTGAAGCGTTATAAGACCCAAACTACTTCTCCGTGTCAGTCCAAACGAAACTCTCATTTACACCATTTACGTATCTCTTCTACTTTCTGAGAAAATTCGTAAATTAATTAAATTATGTAGAAAATAGACTTTTCTTTGCATTTCTATTTTATTTTGAATACTTTTATCAACTATTTCAAATTTTAGAAATTGTTTAACAAACATTTTATAAAGTTTTGTTAGACTGAATCAAATATGTTCTCGTAAGTTTCAATAAAAGTACAAACATAAACGAAAGGAAAAGACATCCTATCCATACATAGTATACGATCAATATTTATTGAAATATTTGCAATATTATATACTAGACTTTATATGAAATATGTACGTGGTACAAAACATTTTGCGCCGTTGCTATCACAGCAAAGACACATTCACGGGATGCCGGTTTGATTGATTGATTGATTTGAGTGTTCGACCAAGCTTTAAGCAAGACCTTCTGGAGATGGCCGAGTCTCATCGTACACTCTGTTACACACAACATAAAGAGGATTTGGATAGGGTTTACAGACACCTAAGTATAGCTAATAGTAAGTAACACAATGACAACACATTATTAATCTACTTTTATGGTTCATTAAAATTAAAACTGCACTCTGAAATAACATTAATTAATTTGCTCAATCAAATTTCTGGACACTTTTGGAAATCGAAATCATAATTAATTTAAAATTGCATTAAGCTAATAAATATAATCCGTAAGCTGCTTATTCACATGATTTCCGCCGTACTGGTCCCTGTTGCAACTTTGAACTAAAATTTAACTACACCTAAATAGTTCATAGTTAGTTAATTTATTAGTAATATAGTAAATTTACTGCTTAAGTTCCCGTAAAGTTGATTTAGGTTTTTAAAATAATTCGTAAATTCAAATCTGCATTCATTTCTTAATTAACTAGTCTCATACTCTTAATTAATTATGTTTAAATTTTAGTTTAATTTAATTTCCATAAACATGTTTTGAATTTATCTCTGTGTACTACAAATAATTTTAATGTTAATATTAGTTATCTGTTCCTATTTACTGCTTCATATCGTCATATTACTGTACTAACATTGTAATCGTTATTAATTTATTTTTCACTTAAAACTTATAAACAATAGCTCAGAGATGACCTAACATAATAATTGTAGTTAGTATCAGCTACGTATTAAACGATATCAGCCATGGTCACTATCGTAACTTAAAACCACAGTTCAGCTAACTAACACAGTTTAGCTATATTATAAATGAAGATTATACAAATTTGATCTCTGATGAACGCTGTGCTGTAATAAGTTACAATTTATATCACCAGTAACCAAAACTAAAATGAAAGCCACTAATTAGTTTCTGAAGTATGAATTTCGAACTGAAGTTCCTGTAACTTAAATGAACAAAATCGAGACAACACAATTTCTAAAACTAAGTGTTCGCTAGACGCTTCAAGTTTCTGGAAATTTGCGTTGGGTTTCTCCGAGTATATCTGAAAATTAAGGTCAAATTAGTTAATTATCACTAAATACTACTTAAGTTAGTAAATAAGACAGCACAGGTAAGCACAATTACTAAACTATACGATTTTTAAACTGCTTGTTGGCCTGGAGAGTTGAGTCAGGCTATATCTTTATTTCTGAAATTAGGATTAACTTTAATCTCTTTAAGAATGATTAATTCTCGAACTATCATATATTCTGAAACAATTACATTATTTATCAGTACACTTAAAATAAACCCTTTCATATACTCTAAACACCTTTGTATTTAAATAATTTAATAAATAATTAGAAATGTTCTATTAGCTCGCAACGCTAAAAATTTTAACAATTAATTAACTAATTCATTAGCTTACAAGGATATTGCTAACTTAATTATATTCATGGGGTGCCGATTTGCGTTTATTTATTATGCTACTTGCGTAATGGCGCTTTTATCAGTCGATTTTGAAAAAAACCAATAAATTCGTTTTATTAGTTCATCTGGTTTTATCTGTGGTTTTAGTCATAGGCTTAGGATTTTTAGGTTCTAAAAAATCCAAAATATGTACTTAAAATATGTAACTAAAATTACAAAATATGTAGTAAAAATATGTGTTTAAAATGAAAAATTTGTGGTTATAAATTTTGAAAAGAAAGCCAAAACTGGAACTTATCATAAGAAGATTTAAATTCACTCATTAAAAAAAAAGTATCTACAAGATTTTGGCTGTGAAGTGGGGCAAACTAACTCCTGTGTTATAAAGGGGTGGGGTGGTAGTCTAAAAATGGTTCCACATCTCCAAACACTTAAAAATTTGGACAAAAAAATGATTCCTACTCCTAAAGTGCACCGTGAGAAGGGTAGAATTGAATATTGTATGTTTTATTATAGGTCAACGTACTCTTGTTAGATTCATTTAATGTTCGAAGAAGGTAAATGTCTCATTGGACGAGAATTTTTCATTTTTGATAAAATGGTCTAAGAACTCTGCCGTGCTAAGAAAAAAAGTCACATCTGTTCAATGTTTCTGTTTTTGTTTGCCATGTCGTTATATGAAACTTAACTATTAAATAACGTGATTTTATGGCATTTGATGAACCATATTTAACTTTTAAAAAAGCAAAAATTTAGGTATTTGTTTGAGGAACCCAAATATGCCCCTAACGCATATTTCGCCTTTTGTCGCTTATGACTTTTTTTTAGCACGGCAGGGTGACCTTTTGTTAAAATACCGGTCGAAAATTATGAATAGGTGGTTTTTTGGCCCTAAGAATTGTATCGACAACCTTACTGGTCAAATTTGAACCTGAACCGCCCCAGGATTGTTCAAAATTCTATTAAAACATAGGCAGTTCAAAATGAAGTATACCGCTTGATTTGTGGCGTCTTTCATCCACCACAATAAATTATTTTCAATTCAAAATATAAATTCAAAATTCTAATTTATTTTTGGAATCGATCATCGCAACTGCAATTCAATTTACTTAACATGGTTTTACTGTATACAACAAAGATTAAGCTTACTTCCCAATTTGTAAACCAAAAGTATTGATTTTATCTCAACAATCACAAACGACATCTTCCGAAAGTCATTTGGAACCAGACACCTTACGCTCATGGTATGCGTACTCACTAACAAAAACAACAAGTAAAACGTCACGCTCACGATTTCTTATTATAATTTTCGATTTTATCTTTTCGGTTTTGGTTTTTTTTTAGTCAGTCGATTCTCAAATTTAGTACCGTACGCACGCGTAATAATATTCTGGTGGTGACAAAATAATAAATTAAAACTAAATAAATAAAAACTATTTTCTATAATTAAATTAAATAAAAACATTTGTGAATTTAACTAAAATTAATTAAATTGAATTTTTATAAAATAAATTAAGTTAAATAAATAAAAGTTTATAAATTAAATAGTTGAAAACATAAGTACAGTTTTTTTAATAGCATCAAGTGCTAAGGATTTTTTCGTAACATGTATTTTAGACCTACTTACGCGATCCAGGTGGTCGATTTATCTGGGATTGGCTTTAGTTTTTTTATATTTCGATAGCATTGCAAATATGTCTACCGCAAAAATGACAGGCGGTATAAAATATTTTAAATGTAAACACTCAATAATAAAAGCAACTTTATATTCGCAATTTTAAATTGCCTCTAAATTTGTTTAATCATTTAAATTGTTCTAAAATCATAGGTGTTATAAAAAATTCAAATCAAAAAACATTCATTCAAATCATTTCATATACATCCCTTTCGACTGCGTATTTTTTAATGCAGCTTTGAACAATTCTGGGTCGGCTCAGGTCCGGCGTTGTATAGCCAGATTTTCGATGCCATTCTTAACGATAAAAATACATTTTCACAAATTTTCAGTCGATATAAACTCATTCAATAAAACGTTCATCATCCCTCCTGCTAGTGGGTTCATGGATAAAGAAAACAATCACAAAATTTGTTTTTCTAGAAGAACTTCGGATCATCAAAGAACCTCAATAATTTTAATTCTACGTTTGGCTTGATCTTAATTTATTAATTTAATTTATACTGTTTAGGCGAACGTAAACCTTTTTTAGTTTCTAAACAAAATATTTTTTGGCTTAAATGTCTTTGCTTATTATCAAATTTTAAGCTAAAAAAAAAAAATATTTGGAAAAAGTCATAAAATATGTGCTAAAACATAAAAAAAGTTGAAATATGTAAAAATATGTGATTAAGCGAAAATATTTAAATTTATGTGGTAACATATGGGGCTCATTCGATTGTATTTCTCCCAAATCGAATAAATATCCAACAAATTTTTGATTCGGATTTTCCAAAAAAAATATTTTTTTACCTAAAAATCCTAAGCCTATAAAAAAAATATCATAAATGTAAATGCTAAATGCGGAACTTGGTTTGTAGGTGAAGCAATTCATGGTAGCTATTCATGATAGCAGAGCTGCTTAATAAAATATAGAGTTTTACCTTTTTGTTCAGATTTTTTTGCTGTACGAGGTTTTAGGGTTCTCGGAGACAGTTGTCTGATTATGCCAATATATTTGTAACGGCTCTCCGATTTTTAATGCTTTGGTTACGCCATGAAAACACGCGATAGCTATCATTAAAAAGCCGTTAACAGAATCTCTAGCTGAATTTTGATGACGCAGCACATTTGCCGGCTATGACTACAGTGAGAGTGGAGTGGTTCTTGTCATTAAAACTACTTAGAGCTAGATAGTGCTGCATGACGGTGAAAAATACGTGAAATCACAAATTCCCACAACCACAAATATGGAGCCATAAGTCATATGTGAATTTTATGATTTTAATGTTTTGAATGTGTAGCCTTGATTAAAAAAAAATTTGAAATGCTTTGTTTTTTTGTTGTTGTTGTTAAAGGTACAGGGTGTCAAATTTTGAGAAAAATGATATTCATGATGTTGAAATTATGGCAATAAAAAGAAAAATAATTATCCGATAATAATGATTTTTAGTTCAATTTACAGGTAAGTTGTGTGATTAATAAAAAAATATAAAAATAGTATATTGTTTAATTTTTTATTTTTTAAATTTCCCGCCAAAATGTTCTTTTTCAATTTTCTCAAAAACCTATTTTTTTTTTTTTTTTTAATGTATTTGACGGTTAATACATCAAAAAACTGGAATACCGTTATTTTTTGTATTCTTGCAAAATACGTTTTAGTATGACAATCTACAAATTTATTATATTTAAACGTATTTTACACGAAAACAAAAAATAACGGTGTTCCAGTTTTATGATATGTGGTCAAATATTAATTGTCAAATTCTTTAAAAGAAAAAAAAAAGTAGTTTTTTGAGAAAATTGAAAAAAACTGTTTCGGCGGCCATTTTGAAAAGTAATAAATGAAATATGGTACCATTTTTATAATTATTTTATAATCCCTATTCATTTATCTTTAAAATGAGCCCAATCTTATAATTCTCGAATAATTAGTTTTCTTTCTATAGCAATAAATACAATACCAAGTGCATTGAATTTTTAAATATTTGACACCCTTTATCTTAAAAAACAACAACTATTAGCGTGCGATGTATATCGGATGATTTTATGTTTTTTCTTCCCTCCCAACCTTGTTCCGCGAATTAACCGGTTGTTTGATAAATGATCCCAAATACTTGATAATGCCAATTATAATTTAATTCAATTAAATTTTTCTTGATTTTCGGAGATCGGAACTGAATTTGCAGAATTC
Organism: Tipula helvola; assembly: GCA_963556165.1. Classification (NCBI taxonomy): domain Eukaryota; kingdom Metazoa; phylum Arthropoda; class Insecta; order Diptera; family Tipulidae; genus Tipula; species Tipula helvola. The sequence goes on from OY744481.1 coordinate 72,083,006, forward strand.
TTGTTAATCTCGCTCTTCGTTTAATAATATTCTTTTAATTATATGCAATTTTAAAATTTCAGTAGTTGAATTCTTTACTTTTCAAAATTAAGATAATGTGTTCCACGTTGCATCGGTTGCAAATCGCTGCAATACAACCTTGCAATAATAAAAATTTAATTTATTGCATTTATGTGAGGTTAATCCTTAAATTTGTACGATATCCAATTGAACATATACTCTCACATACTATATACGAGAGTACATTTTGCCAAAACAATAAAAAAAAAATGTTTTTTTTCATGTAACAAAAATTCGCGAGATTCATCCAAAAATGAATAAAACAAATTTCCATAAAACGAAGAGCTTTAAGAATATTAAAATGATAATAAAAACACTTTTTGTTTGTTCAACTCTTATCTTTTTTATCATTTCCTCTATATTATACCCCAATATTGCATATTTGTTGTTTTTCAGTCTGCTGCTGTATTCTGTTATTACTTCGAATATGTGTGTTTGTGTATTTTATTTATAAAGGATAACAACTAATTTTCTTAATAATACAGCACCAACATGAAATTATTATAGAGATGCTGTGCATAACTACTATTAAATGTACCACTCTTTTATATCTATGTACTGTATACGATAACAACTATTTGTTTTTGTTTTGTTTTCCAGTCCCACCGGATATTATAAATGAGGAATCATCAGCAGATATTGCAGTACAAGAGGGTGAGGATGCAACGTTAACATGTCACGCTACAGGAAATCCAATACCACGTGTCACATGGAAACGAGAAGATGGTGAATCAATTTATTTACGAAAACCCGGAACTCGTGAAATTATAAAAGGTAAATTTTATAGGATATAAATTTAGAAACGTATACATTTTCTTAAAAACTCTCGATGTAGGTACGTAATACATCCTCCCCAAGACACTCGTATATAAAACAGCGATTGCAGTTATTTTCGTTGTCTGAAGATGATGATGCAGAAAATAGATACGAACAAATTTTTTTTTTGTCTCTTGCTTTTGGGAAATTGAAAAAAAAGGAAAATAAGAAAATTGTCTTGTTCTTGTGTTTACTTTTAATTTTTTTTTTCTTGTTCATTTTGTATTCCTGTGTCGGAAACGGAAATGATTATTTTACAATTTCTGTTCTTTCGTTTGTTTTATTTTATATATTTCGAATTGTTTTTGAGCCAAATTTGGCTTCTTTTTTAACAATTTTGGTGCTCCTTTCTATTTTTTTTTTATTATAACGACGATAACAATTGTAGAAAAATTACTGTTATTATTATTTTCCTTATTTACAACAAAAAAAAAATAAAAAAATTGCAACTGTTTGTATTATTGCTTATTGCTGGTGTCATTAAAATTTTTTTTTGTTCCATTCTCGAGATTTCTACGATTTTCTCGTACTGTGTGCGAATATATTCATTGAGTTTCTAGTTTGGTCTTATTGTTTTGTACATGAATCGAATTCTATAATAGATAAGAAAATTAGGCGGATGTTATAAAAATCGGATGTTGTATTGTTTGCAAATTGGATATTTTTTTTGTTGTTGTTGCATTCTTTTATTTAAACATTTTGTTGGTCCTTTCAAATTCGAAATAAGATGTTGCCAAAAATATTTATTGGCAGCGAATTGTTCGTTAGGTAAGAAATGCAAATATCTGCTATCGTATACTGTTACGAAAAAAAAAAATTTCGTAAACACAATCCAAAAAAATTGTTCTTGGTTTTTATTAAACAAAACAGGTTGACCAGAAAGCTTATGACAAAACGTCAGAGCTTGTAGTGATATTCGCATAAATATGAATTTATTAATACAACACACTTTGAAACGGTTAAAGTTTTTTACTGACAGATCTCTGGCAGGTATTATCCCTTCCTAGATTCAACTTCTTGAAATTACGCAAACATAAAGACTCATCCCAGACTTGTTTTACTACACAATTTAAAATATACGAGAATTAAAATCCATCGCCGACTTTTTACACCCGCAAAAAGACACAACATAGGATTTTTATTTGTTATACGATTTTTTTTCATAGTGAAAAGTAGAAAAAAAAAAAAGAAAAAAATTCTTCTGGTCAAGTTATGGTGGCTCTGAAAGTTTGTTATATAGGTTAAGTAAGGGAACCTCACCGGAGAAAATCCCGATTCCGGTTTGCTTTGTAGAATTTTCACTACATCAAACAATGTATAGGAGTCTCGTAGTTACTCAACATTAAGTTCAATTAGTTATGGGCAAGAATATGGCTGCCTTGGTAATTTGTTATATTGATATAGTAAGTAGTTCTATTGGTTTCATCAGGGTCAATTTTGAACCCGGATTGTGTTGCCTTCTTGTAGTTAAAAATAGGAAAAATAAAAAATAAAACGGATAGGTAAGATATCGGTATAGCAATGCCCTATTTTCCTCTAGGCTAATTCTCGGTTTGCTTGTTAGAAGTTTCACTACAAGAATAAACATATATAATTCTCATAGTTAGCCGATTTCCTCCTCGAAACCAGTACATTTATTGATGTAACCGGGTTGAGAATTGGCCCAAATCGTTAGCAGAAGATTTTTTACAATTGTTTGTTAGTAATTTTTTACTATGGGAAGACAACAGATTGAATAGTAAAAATTCTAGCTAGCTTTCTAGAATACAGTTATAGCCAATTTATAACTGAGCCCCTATACAAGGACCCAGAAAACTTCCAGGGCCACCATATTATTGACCAAATGATTTTTTTTATTTTTTTTTATTCAGGTTTACCTGCGGGAAGGCTACATATTTAATGATGTTGCGAAAATTCTGATTTTGCCAATATAACCCCTTACTCGTCCGATATAATAAATTTCCAGGGCCGCCATTATCTTGACGGAAGAATTTTGTAATTTTTCCCAATTTTAACTACAAGATTATTTTAGTTAAAATTGGGAAAAATTACAAAATTCAACAAGAGAAGGCAGTACATTTATTGATGTTGTAGGAGATTTCACTATAGCGATGTAACAAATTTCCAGGGCCGCTATTATCTCGACCAGAACAATTTGTTTAACTTTTTGTTATTCATTTTTAACTATAAAGAGGAAGGCTACACAATAAATGTTCTAAGGAGCTACCCGCTTTCAGAATTGGCCCAGAGAAAATCAGTATGATGCCTAACGTTACTATGAAACAAATTTCCAGGGACGCTATCATCTAGGCTAAACGATTTTTTTTTAATTTGAACTAGAAGGTAATATATTTCACTTTTGTTTTTCTTAATACCCAGCTCTTTGAAGATTTTTCTTTTTAAAAATAAAATTTTTCTTCAATTATTAGAAACCAAAACCATAAATCTGCCAATTTTTAAAAAACCGAAACCAGCGCCCGAATTCCAGTTCGATGACAAATGATGATGAGGTTAGGTTAGGTTAGGTTAAGTGGCTACTATCGCACGTTTAGGCCAGCAGTGGCCCGTTGTGATACCACAGGATCCCATCTCCCCATTACTCCCGTTGAAACCAACCAGAGCTATTTATATATAGCTTAACAAATCTCGCACTCCACAGTCCGCGAGTTCCGAAAGGCTGTCCATACCGTACACACCCAAATACTTGTGCCTTCTGTAAGATAGCGCCGGGCATAGGAAGTGTTCCAAAGTCTCCTCCTCCTCTTCGTCCATGCAACTTCTACAAAAGTCATTCGCCTGTATCCTCAGCCTTCTCGCATGCTCTCCAAAAAGGCAGTGACCTGCCTTCCCAGGGATATTAATACTTTGGAGCGCCGCAAGTCCAGTTTTGGCCAAACCTGCTTTGCTACCCTGCACGTGAGAGTGTTGGTCCACTTCTCATTTGTCAAGGCGATTGCCTTTTTACTGAGCGCCCATTTTAGCACTGCCATAGGCCTCCCCAGACCTACCATTTCCGGCTGCATTTGGAGAGTCTTACCGTACCTAGCTAGTTCGTCCGCCCTGCAGTTCCCTGTGACGTCCAAGTGACCCGGGACCCAGATTATCTGGATGCTGAAATACTCGCTCATCTCGTTAAGAGATGATCGGCAATCCAGCGCCACCCGCGACTTCAGACAAACTGCCCCAAGTGACTTGACCGCTGCCTGACTGTCCACATAAATTGCGATATCCCTCCCGGATACCACATTATGCTTCAACCATGTCATGACTTGCCCGATCGCCACCACTTCAGCCTGGTACACGCTGCAGTAGTCAGGGAGACGAACAGAAATGATAACATTAAGTTTATCACAGAAGACTCCGGCTCCTACCTGATCGTCTAGCCTCGAGCCGTCCGTGAAAAATTGCACTGCCTCGTTTTCCAAGATTGATCCGTTTCTCCAGGATTCCCTTGAGGGAAAGATGGTACGGAAACCATTATCGAAGCACAACGTTGGTGTAATATAATCCAGATTCGCCAGTTCTTCGCTAGCGAATCTACCTATCGTCGAGTGTCCCACCTGAAGACACTTCCACTGAGAGACAGCCAAGAGTCTCGTAGCCACGTTGGCTGCCATCTATTTACCATAAAGGTCGATTGGAATAAGGTGGAACATAACCTCTGAAGCGCGTGTAGGTGTTGTCCTAAGCGCCCCGCTTATAAGCATACAGGCCGTTCTTTGCACCTTCTCCATCATACCTCTATATGTTACCTTATCTAGAGCTGGCCACCAAACGCCCACCAAGTACATTAGCACAGGTCTTACCACGGCGGTATAGAGCCAGTATACCAGCTCCGGTTTCAAGCCCCATCTCTTACCTATAGCGTTCCTACACGAGTATAAGGCTACAATAGCCTTATTCACCCTTTCCAAAGTGTTAGGCTTCCAGCTGAGCTTACTATCAAAGATTATGCCCAGAAATCTCGCTCGGTCAGCAAAAACTAGTCTGCTGCCGTTTATGATAGGAGGGCTAACCACCGGAATTTTATATTTCCTAGTAAATAGTACCAGCTCTGTTTTGAAAGGGTTAATCCCCAATCCACACTTGCTGGCCCATTTCGTAACAATCAGGAGTGCATTCTGCATAACATCCCTAATCGTATCTAGATATTTGCCTGAGACAGCTATCGCTACATCATCAGCATATGTTACAACCCCTATCCCCTCTCTCTCTAGTTCCAGCAGCAATCCATTAATCACTGCACTCCAGAGAATGGGGGACATTACACCCCTTGTGGGGTTCCTCTAACCACCCGTCTTCTAATCTTGGACTCTCCCAGCTCCGAGGTAATAGTCCTGCTTACCAGCATCTGATTTATTAACCTACTTATAGAGCAGTCCACCTTCAAAAAAGACAATCCTTCCATGATCGCCTCCGTTTTTACATTATTAAAAGCACCCTCAATATCGAGAAATGCTACCATGCAAAACTCTTGCAAGTAAATTAATTTCTCAATTGTGCGTACTAGATCGTGCAGAGCTGTGTCCACCGACTTTCCCTTACAGTACGCATGCTGCGACATTGCCCAATTCCTGGGTTCAATTCTTGATCGAATAAATACATCTATCAACCTTTCCAGGGTTTTCAGCAGAAAGAATGATAGAGTTATAGGCCTCAGGTCCTTTGGATGAGCATGTGAGCTCTTTGCCGATTTCGGGATAAAGACTACTTTGACCTCTGTCCAATTCCTAGGAATATAGACTAGTTTCAGACATCCCCTGAAGATAACCTCTAGCCAGGGGAGGATGGCCGCAGAGATCTTTTGGATCTCTGCTGGTATAATCCGATTTGGACCCGCCGATTTATAAGGCTTAAAACCCTGCAGCGCCCACCGGATCCGCTCTCTATCCAATATGCCCTCCATATCTATTGGAGGTGTTCCTCGATGAGCTCCAGGCTCCGTCGAGTCATCAAAGCTTCCCGGAAAGTGGGTATCGATGAGAAGCTCCAACGATTCCGCACTTGAAGCTGTCCATGACCCGTCTGATCTAATTAAGTAACTAGGACTAGTTGGGTTAGTAGATAGAATCTTCCTAAGGCGGGAAGTCTCAGAGACTTCTTCCATTCTACCACAGAAGAGTCTCCAAGATCCCCTCTGTGCCTTCCTCAATTCTTTTATGTACTTTCTTAGGTCCTCCTTATAGGAGTCCCAGTCCCGTACATGCCTCGTGCTCTTTGCCTTATTAAAGGCTGTCCTACGCGCCTTCCAAAAGGTCTCCAACTCCATGGACCACCATGTCGGTTTTTGCCTGCCCCTTGGCTTTATCAGGGGGCAAGAAGCATTAAAGGAAAGATTGCATGCTTTTGTGACAACATCCACAATGCAATTCAATTCTTCCACTGTCTCCGGAAGTCCGGGGACCTCCGGCAATAGTTCCCCCAACACCTCCCCATATTTCTCCCAGTTTGTCCTTCTAGGATTCCTGAACGGCTTCTGGGTACCCGGGTGTATGTTAAGGTTATAAGTTATATATTGATGAACAGAGAATGAGTGCTCCTTCGCCACTCTCCATCCCCTAATCAACTGAAAAATAGTATCCGAGGCGAGGGTCACATCTAGAACCTCCTGCCGATTACTAACGATAAATGTCGGTTCCTGCCCAACATTGCAGACTGAAAGGTTAGTATTTAATAAGTAATCAAAAAATAACTCAGCCCTCTTATTAATAACAGTGCTCCCCCAAATTGTGTGATGCGCGTTTGCATCACATCCGAGTATCACACCAATCCTATTTTTCCTTGCTTCTCGGATCAGGTCCCCCAGGTTATCCGGCGGGATCTCCTTCTGCCGATCCATATACGCAGAGACCAGCCAAAACTTGTCTCTGCCAACCTCCATACTGATCGCAGTAACGTCACCACTACTGTATTGAGAAAGTAGAAAAAATTTTAAAGTATTTTTCACTAAAATGCAAGATCTTATCTTCTCAGAGTTACTTGAGTACAAAGTTGTATACCCTTTCACCTTAAGGCCACAGATCCTGTTTTTGTTAATCCAAGGTTCCTGGATTAACGCTAGCTCCTCTCCTGATCTAGTCAGTCTGAGAACGAGAGCCGCCGAAGCAGCCTTCGTATGGTGAAGATTAATCTGCACAATATTAGTCATCAATCATCATGCATTATCTCACTTACCTCTTCATGTATTCCCTGTTTCAGGCAAATGCTACCTTCCTCCGGGGGGCCGCTAGTATCCGCCGTGTCGCCCCCCATAATTAATGCTTCGCTGCATTGAGAATCCCCAGCCTCTCTTCGTTCAGATTCCGACAGGGTGTCCCCATCGGATCCAAGCGAGAGAAGGCCGCCTCTCTCCAATAGCAGCTCCACGTCATCGTCTGTTATAACCCCATGCGCTTGCTCGACTGTCTACCGCTGGGTCCGTCCGACGTCCACCTCCGGCCCGTCCTCCGAGCGCATGCCTACCTCATCTTTTTTAAAAACGTTGAGAGTGATCGACCCGAAACCGTAGCTGATCACCCCCTTTGTCTCTGCCAGGGGAGTAAGGGACTCCTTATTGAGCAGCATGATTGCCATTCTGAAGCCCCCTTTAGCCTCCTCCTGTTTGACAATCTTCCAATCTTTCGTTGGAAGATTCGGATTACTTGCCTGAATAATCTCAAGGATCTCTTCTGGCTTTTCTGGTTTGGTTGGTAACCAGACGCGGGTCCTTGGTCTACTTAGAATTTCTTCCTTTCGAACTGCCTCAAGCCTCGCGCCTTCCCATACCTCACCTACTTCGGATATTGCCTTTTTATAAAGATCCACCGATCTTTGATCCGAGCACGCAGTTAACTTTACGCGCCCTTGATGCATTCCGCATCTCTACAGAACGGAGGGGGTCCTGGATTTTCTCTCAGGACCTTGATGAAAATGGAGTTTAGTGCATTATACACTTCCCTCCACTTTCCTGCCGTGATGCTCCCATCTTCTTGACTTCTGTCAATTACCGCTAGCACCAGTACGTTCTTCTTTACTATTTCACTGAACAATTTCGGTTTTTCCTTTGGATCTCCCGATATCGCTCCAGTGACGGTCTTGGCTCGTTTGCTGTCGCCCACTTCGAGCTCATCCTGGGACCTCTGCCTTTTAGGCACAAGGACCCTATCCGATCTGTCGCGGCCGACAATCTCCCTCGCCCAAGCCACAGATTGCTTCTGTTCTACTGTAAGCTGCCCCTCAGGGGTTGCAGCCAGTTTATCCAGAATTTTATGCGCCGACCGTTTCTCCCTGTATCGTCGCTTTGCAGGACGGATCCTTCCCGATCCCCCGCTCTCTTGCCTGGCATTGGTATCGCTGACTCCGGGCTTTGGTGCCATGGTGCTACTTACCCCTGCCACTGATGAGGTAGCTCCACCTTTAAGGAAAGAGCCACTTTCTTCCTTCATTGTTTCCGGTTTTTCAAGGGTACCGGCTCCCTTATTTTTATTTTTCAAATCATTCATAGTATTCCCACGAGTGTCGGAGAAATACTGGTCCACCTGCGCAGAGATCCGTATACGCAGGTAAGGCTAAATACAACTGGAGGTAGCCAGGTATCCAGAGGGCTCCGTTAATGACTGGGCTTTGTTAAATGGGCCCCCAGCCTAGCTGATCATCAGCACGGGTCGCATAACACCTTAATCCAGCCCATTGGCTCACCAAGCATCACATCCCAGCACCCCCGCCCCTATTCATCTTTCACTCAACCATTCACCCATCCATTTGGATATCCCAAACCAATAGGACCCATTCCATTCAAGGGGGTAACCCGTTTACAGGGGCCCTCACTCACTACCTGGAGACCCCGGAAATGCGACGCTCAGTTTGCCTGTGGTTATTAGTTGATGGTTTTATGGCGCCATCAGTTCGCCATTCCATACCGGGTATCATAGGCACTCAGAATTTATTAAACTGAGGTTAACCACTCCCCAGTTTCCTGAGACTCTCCTCCCAGCAGGGCCAGGTAAACAATTGGAGTGTATTGAATTGAACAAAACTTTCGCAACAACAATATTCGCAAAATGTACCCCGATTTGGTAGCTCGACGGCATATAATTGAAGCCGCCTTTGCCCCTCAATGCCGAAAAAAAAATTTCCAAAGCATCCTGCTTGGTTTTCCCGGTAAGTATTATTTCTACATTAAAGCTAGAATTTAAATGATTTATCAGCGCTAATTGGGCGCTTATCGTTAGTTCAAGCCCTTTTAGAAACTTAAAATAATTTTCGTTTTTTGAGATAATTTTCAATTTTTTTAAAAATTCTAAATTTTGTTCTAAATAAATATACATATGTTATTTATTCTAAGCGGCTTCTCAAAAGGATTTTTAGTTGCAAAATTGCGACAGTTCAGACAATCGAAAATGTTGTTGAATCGTTCGATGATATTTGCTGTCGGTACCACGTGCTCCATAAAATTTTCAAAAATGGACGGCATTGTTTTCAGTGCTGTACGTATTGCACAACAAACAGTGTTACTCAAAACCTGTACGGCCAACTTCACGCTCATTTTCTGGAAACTGTTGGGTTCCATGTGGTTTTTGGATAATTTTGGCAACAGTTTCAACTTTTGATTTTTGTCATGCTCCTATAATATTTTAACAATACTAAAATCACTTATACCAAATTCAGAATGCAGAAATTTATGCTTAATAAATGCATTCCTAGCAGATTTTAGTAAATGTGGCGGATCATATTGCACAAAAAAAAATTTTCATTGACCGTAATATATGGGTTTTCTGGTGATACCCCAAAATATTTATAAACTGCCACGTTTGTTGCAGCTTGATCACACGTCAGCATCACGACCTCTAAATTTAGAACCTCTTGACATAATTTGATGTTATTTATAATTAATTGTCCTAGCTTATTAACATTGATGGAGTTATTAATTAGAACGTAATTTATTATGTGCTTCCAACTACCGACTAAACCGCATGTAAAATAAAAAACATAGCTGAAGTAGCTAGTTGATTCGACCTCTCACTGCCGTTATCGCAATACCCCTCGACTTTATCAGTTACGAGATTTACCGTTAAGTCCTTCTTAATTTGGATTTTGTCGAAACTTAAAACACATAATCGAGATGAAGTTGGCATATTTTGAAATAAATGTTTCAGTTGATGCATCAAAATGTCGTTTGTTCCGGGTGAAATATAATTTATTGGCGACCAATTATAAATTGATGAAACCGATGGTAATTTCAACTCAAACGTATTTTTTAAATATTTATAAGTGGAGGCTGACTTATAAAATAGACATTGCGCAAACGTTTTGTCACTATCCGTGTAATATTAGTCTTCTTTTAATAGAAGTTTGCAGACATTTTGACTTGAGACATTGGCAGAAGTTAGTCTATCTATCATTTCATCAATAGTGATATTTTTAATTTTATCATACTTTGACTTTAAATTATTAAAATTCCTTTTTAAATTTCAACATGTTGACGTTAGTTTTTTGATTTTTTGTTTTGCATCTTCTAACTTTTTTTTACACAACAAATTGTCATTTCGATGTTTTTCACACTTATTGCAAATTTGGTTATCTTCAGTCGTCACTTTACAATGAAAACAATTTACACTATTTACAATATTTAAAACTTCCATTTCGTCGTCTATTGGATCAGTTTGAATAAGTTTTGATGTACACTCAGTCGAAAATAAGGAACCGTTGGCTAAAGAATTTATATCCATTTCTTCAGAAGCTTCAGATCTTTGTAAGTTGATTTGCTGTCCAATCGGTGCTTGATTTTTCGGTTTCGATGTTATATAAGCTACATCCATTTGCTCAGCAAATTTGAATGTTTACTCGTTAATGTTCTCTGTAGTAACTTCACAATTTTTAGTTAAATTTATAGCTGGCACTGCATTTCTGGTTAATTTAAGTACACCAATGTGTTCTTTTAAGAAGTGTCTTTGACAAACAAAATTATCTTTATTTTTCAAATTTTCAGTTGTTAAACCTATTGAATTAAGCCACACAAATCTTCTTTTTGGATCGCTTGGTAAATTATAATATTTTATATCTGAAGCAGGACCTTTCTGTGTGCAACATGGTACAATACATGAATATATATTTTTTTTTTGATGGCATATTATAACCTAAATCGTTTTATAAATATTGCTTAATTATTTATTTTTTATTAATTTAAGCACTAAGACTTACTTGGGTAGATAATAATTACACAGAATTAATTTTCAGGCAGGCCTTTATTAATAATGAATAAAGGATATTATGCTAAAGCGCTTATAGTAGACACAAGACACAACCGTTAAATTACATCTTCATTACTGAAGAAGCAGAATAAAAGAAAAGCGATAAAAGCAGACATGGTGTACTTAAATTAACCAGATACGCAGTGCCTGCTTTAAATTTAACTAAAAGTTGTGAAGTTTCTCAAGAGAACCTTAACGTGCGAACATCCAAATTTGCTGAGCAAATGGATATAACTTATATAACATCGAAACCGAAATATCAAGCACACCGTTCTATTCGTCAATAGGCAGCCTGGTAATAACCGGTATCAGTGGAATATTACGTAAACTGTATTATAATTCTGTGGTGTTCTGTTTTTTGATATAGAAAAGCAAAAACCACAGCAAAGAGTAAGTATATGTATAAAGAACTGTAATAAAAAAGTAATGAATTTTTAAGTAAAACACAAACGGCTTATTCTTTCAAATTTATTTCATGGAAACAGTTCTTAAAGTCAATTACCACTACCAGAGCCTTCAAAACCTCCAACGATTCGGCTTGCATCTCCTCGATCGCGCCAAATCGATGTCTCTGGACCGGTTGTTTGAGTTTCGGGAATAGCCAGACATTAGGCTGATCTGAATCAGGCAAATAGGGAGGTTGTAGAATGATATGGGTCGAATTTTTGGCCAAATAGTCACAAGTAGTTTTTGTGGCCCAAACGGTATTTTATTTTTATTTATTTCATTTCATTTACAAACAAATTTATTTATGTGTGATGTCAACAAGATCTACGGTTATTGTGCAAAATCCTTGTCTTCCTTGACGTAGTGCTCATCGATAGACGTCGAAGGATATCAAAGGGTGTTAATCGTCTTCAATGCATCCTCTGCCTTCTCTGAACAACATATACCAATCAAAAATACTCGCTCTGGACAGTGCATTATCACCAGAAGCTTTTTCCAATGTTTTGGAAGCCGAAATTCTATTTTTAAAGTGAAATTTGATTCCACTTAACTGAACTTTTTGAAAATCGAAAAATGCACTTTTTTAGATGAAATTAAACAAGCGTATTTCATAACTCCTACAGATTTTGACACGAAGTTTGACACAGAAGTCTATTTGGGTACTACCAACGTAAGAAAAATAAAACTACTCGTTTGGATACGGCCGCTTGATTTAAATGGAAAAGTCTTACTTCTTTTTGATCTCAGTAGTATTTTGTAAACATACGTTTTCAAAAAACAAAACAATAATAATAATATTTACGTATAGGTTACCTTAATGCTTATAAATGAAAGAAAATATGACGTGACATACATAATATTAATTGTTTCTCAATTGGAAATCGGCAAAATCAAATTATGAATTTTACAAATAAGTGCGCCTAATCTGTACGTTATTATTCGTAATTCGTATAAATTTTGCTTGAAGCATTTATACTTTATTAAAATTATATATTACATTTATATATTTTCAATTTTGATTTTTTTTTTAAGAATAAAAATATCGATGTAATGCATAATATATCTGTCTCTTATTTGAATTTGGTTATTACATAATGTAAACCGAGATAGGCTGTGTTATTTAAATTGAATAATGAAAGGAGTAGAGCGAATATGTTTATTTCTTTTCGTCATTCATGTTCTTTGATCAGCGGAAAAGTTTATGGCGAAAAGAGATAAAACATATATGCCTTTCGTTCAATCTTCCTTCAAACTGTTCGAAAAATTATAATACTTTAATTTATATGTAACAGGTTAGTACCAAAGTTGTTTATCTTATACTATTTTGTCTATGGTAATATCACGCAGTTTATAGTTTTACCGTTTATTTTGTTTTCCCAATCATGCTTGGGGAACAAATACTTGTATCGAACAATTTTCAGTTTATTTGTCGTTCACACGTTATTTCACTGTCATTTGAGACCTACACATTCCCTTAAGATTTTATTGATTAGTCATATCGATAGAGTGAATGCACTAATTTGTAGCGAACATCTGTTCAATCCTTGATTTACATTAATATCTATGAAATTTTAATTTTTAGATACAAGATACCAATCAAATTGTCCAAAATTCACTATCAATAGATACTAATACAATCATTAGACTTACATATATAATCACAAATTTTATTGATTGAATTATTTTTTCTTCACATCGAAAAAAATAATATTTTAACGCCAATCTGGCTTGTTAATTAGATATATTTAGAAGATAAATCAAAAAAAAAATAAAAAGATACTTCTCGGTCACTAACTGCCGAGAAAAAAACTAAGACTGACCCCGCGTGTTAGCAATTTCTTGAATTTATAATCTTCCGATGTACCGTAACATCGGTTTAATTATCGATCATAAAAATGTTTAACACACACAAAAATTCAGGGCTTTCCAACCATTTGTATTGGAACGCGGTTCACCCGTTACAACCCCTAGAAATCTAGCGGAGTTTGTCAAAAAAAAATAAACATGGTTTTGTCTTATGTAATTTTCACCAAGGAATTTAATGGTACCCTTGGTTGTAACCTTGACCTTTGTCTTCAAGGTCATATTGAAGGTCATTTTTGTATAAGAAAACTCCTGTTTTGAAAATATCTTGTTAAAAAAATTACTTAATTTTTAATACAAGCCTGGCATTACGACTCATGTGTTTGGTAAACCTAAAATAAATAAAAAACAGGAATTAATGAACAAATAATTTAGATAACAAGGCTGCAATTTTACCAAAAAAACTTACCTTATCAGCTGTTCCATAATGCATTTGACGACGTAAATGTCAATAATGCACGAATACACACAAAACAAAAGACCAGGGTTGCTAATAACCGATTAGAAAATATATTACCAACACGGCTCAGGTAGTTTTGCTATTGTAATATAGAGGACAGCTCTGAGGAGTTAAATTCTATTAACTTTTTTAATATTAAAACATCATTTTGGAAAATGAATTTTTCAATTTTTAAGATTTATAAAATTCGCGAAAATTAAAAATCATTGTTTGCAAATGCCTGATCAAATACATAGCCAAGTATAAGGTTTAAAAATAATATAAAAAGCAAATTATAATCAATAAATAAAGTTATATTTATAATTAAACATATTGTAGTTGAGTTACTGTTTTATTTTTTTATGTGAAATAAAATTTGAATTTGGAATAAACAACATGTAAAGCATTTTTTATTAAATTGTATAGTATTGATTGCATGAAAATGAATTTTAACGCAATTATAATGATTTATAAAGCAGCATTTGCATTAAAAGTTATTTTTAATAAAACTATTAAACATTTTAAAGCAACCTTTGCAAATTAAAAAATTATACCAACATAAAATTCGCTAAAACAAGCGTCTTCAATTTATATATGAATTATAAACTCCAGCACGTATTTTGAGTTATTGATATAAAATTCACTAACTCAAACCGACTTTAATTATGTTACAGGTAAACTTTTCATTTCTTCAAACAGCAAACAAATTGCAGTCTCTGAGATCTCGCCCCTCAAAGGGCCAAAAACAAAGGCCAGCCCCAGAAAAAACACACTACCATAATTTAATTAACAGGAATAAAAAACAACTGCAACTTGCTTTAAAATTTAATACTTCTGAAATATTTTATTAATGCACCCTTTGATAAATTTTAATGCAGTTGCTTAACGATTCTTTTACAATTTTCTTTATATTCTAATGGAATGTTTTACTAATTTTTAATCTAATTGCTGTTATACAAATTAATGCACTGTACATTAAAACCTCTTTTAATGCAAGGTTAGCATTATTTTGTGATGCAAGCTAGCACTGGATCTACATGTAATACAATTTGCATTACATGTAGGTCCAGTATTATTTTTTAATTTTCATACCAAATCATAAGCTTTATAATTAAAATATATTCCTTCAGGTGCCCTTGGGAGACAATTGATCGCTCTTTTCGAATACGATGCCAAAAACTGGGGTTTCCCTATAAAAAATGACCTTGACCTCAAAATGACCTTTAAGATGAAGGTCAAGGTGACAACCAAGGGCACCATTAAATTCTTTGTTGAAAATTACCAAAGACAAAACCTTGCTTATTTTTTTTTTGACATACTCCGCGAGATTTCTAGGGGTTTCCATACTTTGACCACGTAATGTAAATTCCTTCAGATGATCTTGGGAGGCCTTAAAAAATACATACTTACTCGCTATTTTCGATTCTGTTATCAAAAATAGGGTTTCTAATTTAAAAAAATGATCTTGACCTCAAAATGGCCTTGAATATGAAGGTCAAGGTCACAACCAAGCTCACCATTAAATTCCTTGTTGAGAATTACCTAAGAATAAACCTTGCTCATTTTTTGACCGAACTCCGAGAGATTTTTAGGCGTTTCCATACTTTTTCCTCACTCTTTTTCCTCACTCTGTTGAATAATATACTATTTAATTGTATATTTTGCCACATTACCACCAAAAATTGTTCTTATGTTACGAAAATAATTGATTTATTGTTTGTTTCCATTTTTAGCAGCTGCATTACAATATAGGATTTTCTCAATAAGCTTTTAGTTTTAATACCATAACCATAAGGCCATAAATTTAGATACTTTAGACATTACTGTAAAAAATTTGAAAAAACGTTATGAAATTTTTTTTTTTTATAATTAATTTCCCCCTGAAGCGTTTCATCCCCGTTTCGTGTGAAAACATATAAAAAACAAATAAATCGTTATAACAAATCAATATAAGTTGGCTTGAAGTTATTTAGTTTTTATATCTATTAAATTCTCGCCATCCTCGACATTTTTTTTAACATTACATTTTAGTGTTTACTCTTTTTAATTGAACCTGTTTTTTTTGTGTAATTTTGTTAATTCGATTTTCCTTTAAATAATCTGTAATAAAATAACTAATAATAATTTGTGATTTTCATTTTTAAAATTTTGTTTACGCTAACATGTAAGACGGAAAACTAAAGCTTTATTCAAACGACAATAAAAACTACTGCACCAAAACACGATTGGTACAATATGCATTGTTCTCATCATCCATAGAATACGAAACAAAGAGGTACGAGTACGTATTTTCTAAAACCAGAAACGAAATGATAAATCCCTTCATATCTACATAGCATCGCACCTCATATCATGCAATATTTTATTACACATCTCGATCACTTAACATGGTACGTAATTCTTTTATTCTTGTAGGACTTTACGATTGAATAACATTCGATTTAACTTTTATTATTTGATTGTAAAAAAAAATCCTCCGCCCCTTAAATATTTATATCCAAATCGAATTTAGACGTAAACATAAACACACAGCATACTGTACAATTGTACATATTCGTGTTGAATATTATCGTAAGGTATTATATAACAACATAGAAAAAACATTTACGAATTTTTCATATTTTCTCTATTTCGTCCTTTTGTTAGCTATAGGAGATGAAAATTCAATAGAAAAAAATAAACGAAATGTTTTATTTGGTACCTATAAAAATCCATAAAAAAACAAACAATTCCTATTTGTAAATTATAACAATTACATTTTATGTTACAATTTAGAACAATTACAATTATCATTCAAATGAAATTATTTTCATTCTGGAAAACCATTCCGAACCGTTTTTTTTTTGTTGACAATATTGTATGTTTGTGTATTGTTTCAACATAAAAGTCATCAAACAGAAGTTAGACAGAAAACACGAAAAATATCCACTTAGTTGTTGTCAAGTTGAATGAAATTTTGCAGGAATTAATATTAAACAAGAAAAAATGTAATATTAAGGAAGAAGATACTGGTATATAGAGACGGGTGGTATTTATTTTTCGTGTCTTGACAACGGCGCTGTCAGTTACTTTGATTGAAAGGTGCAATGGGGAAACCTGTAAATTTTGGTTATAAGAATCTTTGTATATTTATTTTCTTGTCTTATATGTTTTTAAAAAAGCTACTGTATAAACAGTAGCTTTTCAAAAAATTGTTTGCATGGTGCTGTAATAGCGAGACAGCTATGGGACAACACTTGAGGCATAATTTTATGGCGACGAAACAAATATTGGTGTAAATGACTCTTTCAAATTATCTAGTTGGCGAAATATTTCTAAATGTTGGAACAAATTTAATGTACCTTTGGGTGTGTTAGGAAATTGTTTTTGATTATTTTATGAAATCATCATTTCACCTCCTTTAATTTTCACAAGGTGTAACACATCGTCACTAAGCGTTAAACTAACCTCCATTTAAGAAAGCTTAGCGGTCCAGTGCTATGTGGACTTACGGATGTTGTGCCTTGCGGTATACCTCGGCGAAACAACAAAGGGAACTCTGCCACACTGCACTTGGATTGCACTTTTATTTTGTTTTTGTTTGTCAATTTTAATCTTTTTTTATTTTTTTATTTTTTCTTATATTTTTATGGTCACAATTTATATTGTATCAATAAAATTGATTGACGTTCACACACACCTGTTATATCATCAACTTTATGTATCAAATTTAAGTTATTGAATTGAAAAAAAAAATTTCTTTTTCTTTTGACGCAACACAGGAAAAGAAGCAATTTTCCCAAACCTAAACGGATTTTTTTTTTGTATAACGATGAGTGCCTCATTGTTACATCATGGGGACTAACCCAACCTTGAGATAGTCTCAAATTCGGGCTAATTTATTCACCTATTTCAATGGATTCACCCTTCTGTCTTTTAGATTTTAATGTCTTTTAAATGATAGACACCAATTTGTTGTTATGGTTTCAATTCTTAAGCCACATGGCCAACTTTTAGACGTGTCCATGCTTCAAGATATTTTGGAGCTAATTTTGAAGAATAGTACCGTGCAACATTACTTAACGTAAAATTACGAATCGAAAGATTTTTAGCGCAACTTCGTTAATTGTACTGCGTCTTATTGCGATTAAAGAATTTCGGCAAATTTTCTAAGACAAACTTTGAGCATCGGAATTGCTACTTCGAAATCACTAAAATACCATAAATTTCGTAGTAAATTATAATCTCTACCATTTATTATCATGTGGTGTCCGATAAGAAGGAAGTAGGGTGTATGCTCATTAAACGAAAAAAGTAAAACCCAATTTCTATATAATCGCGATTTAAATACGCGCGTATTGCCTTGCGGTGAATACTTAGCGGTCTGAACATGCTTAACCATTACTTAAAAGGAATCCATGAACAAGTCCTGCATTGATCTAAACGATTCTCGAAATTTCCCCATTGGATATTGTAACCTAACGTTTGGTGGTTTGATTTCTTTACATGTTTGATAGTTATTTACATAGTTTTTGACTTTAACAGATAATTTTGGGCAATAAAAATACCGTTGGGTTTTCTCTAAAGTTTTCGTAATACCTAAATGAGCTGAAATAGGATGATCATGGGAATTTTGAATAACGGACAGTCTTAATGTTTCCGGGATGTATAATTTTAGAGCCGAAGAAATATCAGGGTTACGATTCCACTGAACTGTGGGTTTAAGTAGATCAGACTATCTTTAACTATGAAATTTGTTGCATTGTTAAGAGTGATAATTTCATTAATTTTTCATAGATACTCATCATCCTTGAAAGCCGTGGCATTTAAATCGATGTAAGATAGTATAATACAATCGCTATTACTACTCTGGGATTCCGGTGTAGTAATTGGTTCGCGATAAGGAATCTGTTTAAAACATTTAGCGGATTAACATTTAGTAGATTAACGTTTCTGATTCATAAGCCTTTGAAGACTAGCATGAGCAGTAATTATCATGAAATGGTAACCAACTATGTACGTCCGGAACTTTATTACGGAAAGAATGGCAGCGTAACATTCCTATTTTGTCACAGAATAGTTCTTTTTTTGTGCTCGATTCAGCTTCATGGAAATAAATACAAAAGGATGATCATTGAAATAATGTACTACCAACTCTCGATGAACTTGCATCACAACGAATATAGAAAGTGGCGCCAAAATTTGGAATTACAAAAACAGGTTCGTTAACTAGAGCCTGTTTCATTTATCAAATGCTTGTTGAGCGTTTTGATTTCAAACAAATTTTTGATTTGTCTTAATAAGATCCGTTAACGGTGCAGCTAATATGGAAAACGAGTCAATAAAACGTATAAACCATTAAGCCATACCAAAAATCGCCTAATTTGTTTGGATGATTTTGGAACCGAAAACTCGATAATTGCTTGTACTTTGGATGGATTAACTTTAAGACACCCTTGATCTACTAGGTATCCTAAATATTCGATTTGTTTGAGGACGAATTTACTTTTTTGAATGTTGATAGTTAATTTAGCCTCAGTCAATAAAGTAGCTACTATAGGGCGAATAATTTGATTATGTTCTTCAAACGAAACAGTGTGCACCTGAGAGTGTAGTTGACTTTGTCAAAACGCATCTGTAAGATTCAAGCTGGAAATAGTGGTGTCCGGTCGTCTAAGTAATCCATCAATCAAAGGCAATGGATAGGCATTCTTGATTATCCCTTCGTTTATTCTGCGGGCATCAAGACACAGTCTAGCTTTGTCATTTGCCTTCTTGACTAGGGTGGCCGGTGAACTCCATGCACTTTGTGACTCCTCCACTACCCCCAAGGAAATAATAGACGGTCTAATTCTAGATAAATTTCGGTTTGTTTAACCGGTGAAACTGCATAATACATCTGCTTGATCGGAGCCTGTTTTCCAATATTGATATTATAGACTTATGGTTTTATGTAATTCCAACTGTCGTTTTTGTGTTAAGTCATGTTGACTAAAAAGGTTACATTGGGAAGTTTTCAGTGTAGAGAATTCCGATATAGATTAATTAATTTTAAAGACATTCCAAATGTCTATGCCTAAATATAATTTCTGTTTCAAGCCTTGGTATTATGAATAATTTCATATTCTTGACAACGCCATTGAATATGATGTTCGCCCATATGTAACCAAACACTCGTTCCTTTTGACCTGAGGCTGTTTGAATATTGGTTGGTAAGTGATAAAACCGAAAGTTGCTATTGTCACTAAAATGTTCACTTCCTAAACCTAATGCGCTTATTGAAGCTTCGCTGCCTAATAAACTCGTATAAGTTAATTCATGCATCAAAATATCAACATAATATGGTCTATTATCATACGAATAATCAATACACAATTCTAGCCTTATGTTTAAAGTTTTGGCCAAATGTTCGACCCGAAATAGAAAACTTTCAACAGGTAACCCACTTGCACTACCATCAAATAAAATTTTGCATTTACTTAAAGTTTTACCATTGGATCTAAAAGAAATTTGCTGAATTGATTGGAAGTTTGAGGGACGATCAGAAAATTTGTACCATTGGGATTATTATAATTTTTATTGCCTATTATATTGTATGACATTAAATTTGGTTGCTGGTTAAATTAATTTGGAAGACGTATATGTTTTCCGTTGTATTTTGTGACCCATGAGTCAACTCGACATTTAAATTATCATATTGAATATGTGTACTCAATGGAATATCTTGTGGATCCATCATTTCTTGAACATCAGACGTTGATTTGAGGCATACCGTACTAACTTCATATTCTGAATCTGATAGGTCACGAGATTCATCTGATTCTAATTCTTTCAATTTTTCCAAAGAATATTTCTTATCGGGATCATTGTTAATAATGATTTGATAGAATTGTTCTAATAGAATTAATTTTTCTTCAGCACCAGTTTTATATCGGCAAGATCTTTAAAGGCGATTTAGTCGCCCAATAACGTGAAGTACTCTTGATTCAATTACCAATACTTCCTGGTCACTTATATTTACTTCCTTAAAATTTTCTAAAGCAAGTTTTAAAATAACTTATTTATTAAAAATACTTATTTTTACATTTTTGTAACTGTCTAATAGGATTTTTCCTAGATAACTGTAACCTAACCTCAGGAGCTTTTGAACGTGTTTCCTGGAAATCTATTTTTCAAAGACACTGTTGCTATATATCATATTAATCTAGAAGTAAAAAGTATCCACTTCTAGTGATTATAGAAATCATGAGCAAATGGTTTAATTTTAATTGTATTCCACCAACCCCAGTACAAAAAAAAAAAATCTGTCCTTTCTAAGAATCTTGGACAAATTTTGATTAAAAAGTACAAATTTTAGAATAGCCCAAAATAAAGTTGAATATGCAATTTCGAAAAGGGCACATGTCTGAAAAATTAAATTTTTCAGGAATTGAAGAAAACTAATTATTTTCTAAAGTAGTAAATAAATGTATACAATTTATTTTAAGGTTACATGTAGGGTCAAAAAGTAATCGAAAATTATAAAAATATTTAATGTTAATATTTACTCTATATATTTTTTTAAGAGATGTGCCCTTTTCGAAATTCCTGAAACATAAACGTACAGTGATTTTCAAAATAATACCACAGTTAATTTCAAAATTCATTTCTACTCTTATTTGTGCATGATTAGATCTGATATGCGTTTTTATTGAATAACATTGGTCGTATGCTCCTGGCATTTGTGAACTGTCATTTACTCGAAATTCGACAAATTTCAATTTCAACATTTCTGTTTATTTTTGTGTTTCTCATTGTTAATATAGACTTTTACTCGATTCGAAAAATGTTCGATCGGATTCAGATCAGGTGACTGACTTGGCCATTGCGCGACCCCCATTTCATAATCGTTAAACTAATATTTTGCTACCTCGAGGTATTCTTTAGGTCGCTATCTTGCTGAAAACACAAGCGTGGTGGTTTATCTTCTTCGGTATAACCAAGAATTAGATGAGTTAATAATATGAATGTAAACAACCGCAATCATTCCATTTTCCGGACAATAAATTATCATGTTCCATGCCAGAAAAATACCACTACCACGTATTTTAGGGCGAAAGTTTGTATTGGGCTGAGATCATTTATAATGTCGACGTGCAGAACCAAACAGATTAGCTTTTATTTTGTCAATTCATAGTACTTTCTTCCTCCTTTTCGGCACAAAACTATGTTTGGATAAATAAGGAACGGCTCGGGTCTTTCAAACTATTTCGAGCAACTGCTTGTGAATAATACCTTCTAAATAATTAAGATTTATATACCTTCACTCGTTACAGGTGATAGAAGAATGTTTCATTGCAGTTCGAATAATTAAAGTCCCAGTAGGCTTGTATTTTCAGCAAAACAACGACCAACCATACCTCAATCAGAGCAAACAACAGATTTTTTTTTTTTTTTTTTTTTTTCGCTGGCGCTACATCCCATAGAGGGATTTGGCCGCTTCATTTGAAGTTTTGTAATCATTTTTTTAACGGATAATAAGTGATTAATTCATTGATCCAACATTAACCAGCCGTGATTTTTTCATCAACCGCCGAGAATTGAACCCGGGCCTCCGGAGCTTAAAGCAACCATGCTAACCACTGTGACACACACATGAGAAACACAAAAAGAAAAAGAAATTTTTGATTTAAATTTGTCGAATTTGGAATAAATCACCGTTCACAAATGCCAGGAGCTGGTGAAGTGATTCGGAAAGAACATCACACGACTAATACTATTCAATAAAAAGGCATATTAGGTTTAATCATATACAAATAAGAATAGAAATGAATTTTGAAATTAACTGTGATTAAATATGAATTTTTATATTTAATTGTAAGTAAACAAAAAATTGAAAATTGATAAGCATTTTTTTAGTTAATTAAGAATTTGCAATAATATTATACCTAGTGTGCTGTATAAACTTTACGAAACTTTTATGTATCAAAATCACGTCAGCAAGAGACGGAGATATATCGCCTTCGCCGATTAGTAAAATGCATTAAATTCGAAAAGGGCACATCTCCAAGAGTTGTGACCTTTTCGAAATTATTGTCATACACATCAACACTGGTAGCAGTATTAATACAAGAGATTTGCCTATTTCAAACAAAATAGGTGCGGGGATATATTTCCATCACATTAACGTGAAAAAACGGTTTTGTCAAAATTTTCGAGATGTGCCCTTTTCGAAATTGCATATTCAGTTGATATTGTTATGAAAAATATCACAAATTTTCTTACGTTAATCAATTAAGGATTACCAGAATCAGGTTTAAATCAAATATACATAAGTTAAGTTTATTAAAATGTTTCCAACTTATGCTCGTATTCCCAAAATGTAAAGTGAATGAAAAAGTTACATAGCTAAAAATTTTAATTTACAAACTGTAGGAACTTCACCATGTAAATAATTACATGTAAAATTTGTCGCTGTAGGAAAAGTTGGCAACAATAAAATCATAAAAAATCATTCTGGATATGAAAATGATTCAGGGTTTGCAAATGAATTTTTGAAAGCAGATGCATACCCATTATTTCACCGATTTTGATAACTCAGTCGATTTTTACGATTTGATAATACGGACAGTGGACAAGAGATTCAGAGAAACGACGAAACTTCTACATTCGCGGATTGCACTGACATAATACCTTATAAATGATGAACATTTCTTATCCAGTATATGCCTCTACAATCGGCGAAATTTGGGATAAAGATTTTAGTAAATCTTTTTCTGGAAACGAAAATTGTAGAATTTTAATACAAGACAGTTGCGGGAATGCCATAAATGAATAACCAATATTTCATTAGTAAATTTAAAATGTTACACGTGTAAAAATTAATGACAGCCAGCAGAAAAACACAAATAGCGTAATGTTGCTACAATAAAATATAGTTTCGCCTGGAGTTATTGGGAGGAAATACATACTATAAACAACTTTTTGAAATAAAAGGTGATAAAATTCTCATGCTATCTCTAAAATCTGTAGGGAATCTGAAATGTTATGAACTATTACCAAATAAATATTATTTTGTCCGATTTCCTGAATGTTTATCATAAGAACCATTCTTTATATGATCTTAACGCCTATTTATCACATTGAAATCACCTGCCTTATCCTTGATACAACAAAATTCATGTTAGTTGAATTTAATCCAAATAAATTTCAAGCTATTCTTTATTCACAGAACTGAGTTTAGTCCTAAGTTGCTCCTGTAATATATGACGTTGTTTCTGGAAAATATCACAAACAGATGTACAATTTCAAATCCCAACAGAATTCACAGTAGAATGTTAATATTATTGGTTTGATAACAGATGAGCCGATTAGTTTAGTACAACAATTGATTTGACTTAATTTTTGATATCGTTATTAAATATTGAAAACTATGAGGACCATGTGTATTTGTATAAGCTTGAAAGTCGATTACGGCGTTTTTATAGAATGTATCTAGGTACTACTAAAATTTAACCTTTCGGGAAAATGGGGTCACTATTTTAAACTTTCAAAACGTAATATTTCCAGCCAGCCCTTTTTTAGCGAATTACGAAATTTTTTGTATAAATGACGGTCACTAAATTACTAAAATAATCGAATAACTATCATTAATTTTACCCGCCTCATGAATCCAGTACTGAGTTGCAGTGGTGGTTGTAGTGCACAATTGTGGTTGCAGCACTGTGGTTCTAAATAATGAAAAATTGGAAGCGTTAATTTATACAGGAAGTGACTTCACGATTATTAGGGAGGGCGCATTTCATAAGCTTGGTTTGGAGTATACGAACAACGAGACTGAGGAACGTTGGGTACTTTTATTTCTGATTTAGAAATTGGCGATGCAACTTTTGAAGCAGCGATTAAGGTAGCGGAGTCAAGTATGTTATAGGTAAAATTCCTCATTGGATACGACATCCTAAAACAAGCCATTATACTGAAAATGGGAAAATAGTCTTAAAGAGCGAAGTTCTAGTATGGCAACCACCTCGTCGACTAATTTGTGCAGAAGACACAGAAGTTCAAAAGCAAATATCGGAATGGATAAAAGACGGTATTGCCAAACCTAGTATTTTAGAATACGCTTGACCAATTGTTTTGGTTAATAAAAAGGCTGGTACAAGAGGATATGCATAGATTATAGGAGACTTAGCATAGAAATTGTGATGGACAGATATCCACTACTTGTTATCGATGATCTGGTTGTTCAACTGCACTAATCAGAGTTCTTAACGACACTAGATTTAAAAAATGGTTTTTTCCATGTTCCAGTAGATGAGCATAGCAGAAAGCATACAGCGTTTGTCGCACCATCAGGGCATTATGAATTTTGTAGAGTCCCATTTGAACTTTGTGTTTCACCGCCAGCTTTTCAGCGTTACATTAATCTAGTTTTTAAATATTTAATTTCAGCTGGTCATATTTTAGTATATATGGACGATATAATCATCCCAGCAGTAAGTGTACAGCAGAACTTGGATATTTTGAAAATGGTAATGGATACATCAAGTGATTTTGGAGTGAATTTTAAATGAAGGAAATGCTGATTTTCACATAAATCCGTCGAATATTTAGGCTATATGGTCAAAGATGTGGGAATAAAACCCTCAGAAGTGATAACGAAAGCAGTTGAAGAGATTCGCGAGCCAAATTCGTTTAAAAACGTCCAGGCATTTTAGGTTTAACGGGGTATTTTAGGAACTTTATCCTAAATTATGCTTTAATAGCTCGGCAACTGACCGAATTGTTAGAAAAATGCTGTGTTCGTATTTAGTGAAAAGCAACAGCCTAATGTCAGAGCCCATCCTGAAAATATATAAAACAGAAGCAGAGCGTGAGTTGCACACTGATGCATGTAGGCACTGATAAGGGGCAATTTTACTTCAGAAAGATAATGTGGATAACAAACTACATCCCGTTTACTGTTACAGTCCGAAAACAACAGATCAGAAATCCCGTTACTGTAATTGCGAACTGGAAGTGTTATGAATCGTTCGAGCACTGGAGAAATTGAGGGTATATCTATTGGGTATCAATTTTATAACATTAACCATGGCTAAAAAGATGATAGCACCGAGAATTGCAGGTTGGGCATTACAATTAGAGGATTATCGGTATAACATCGAAAAGGAACACATATGAAGCACGTAGACGCGTTAAGCCGAAACCCCATTCTTTTAGTAATCACCAGTCAGTTACTTGAGCGAATAAGATGTGCACAAGAGAAGGACGAGAAACTTAAAGTAACTAAATCTTTGTTAAACCATCGATGATACGAAAAATGTATAATGAAGCAAGAAATAGTATACAAGGAAACGAAATAACGAAATAGAAATTATTAAATCAGCACATAATGAAGGACATTTTGGAGTGGAGAAAATGATCGAGTTGATCAAACTGAAGTATTATATTCCTAAGATGCAGGAAAAGTGTGACAGATTGTGATCAAACTATATCGAATGCATCTTAGGAGACAGAAAACAAGGAAATCAAGAAAGATTTTCAAACCCTTTGCCAAAAGGAGAGTTTCCGCTATCCGTAATACATCAATATTATTTAGTGCCATTTATATCAACCAAGAAAAACTATAAGTAATTTTCCATATTTTTATAGATATACCACCAACCAGTGTTTAGAAATCCAGAATATGTTATAACTGATAGAGCCACAGCATTCACATCTAGGCAATTCGAGAAACATTGAGTTGAAAATAAAATAAAACATACGCTAATCACCACTGGAGTACCGAGAGGCAATGGACAGGTCGAGAGGATGAATGGAGTAATTATACCATTACTAACGAAACTGTCTCGGGACTGTCCTGAAAAATGGTATAAATACACTGAAAAACCGCAGAGATTTATTAATTCTTCGTGACAGAGTTCGATTAAACATAGACCGTTCGAAGTGATGTTTGGTGTCCAGATGAGAAATTAAAAAGATGTTGGTATTGCTGAAGCGGTAAACGATGAAATTATTAAAGCGCGACGAAATGAGATCAAATGTAGGGAGTAATATCATAAAGGCACAAGATGAACATAGAAGAACTTACAATAAAAAGCGGAGGCCAGCAATTAAGTATAAACTGAATGATATAGTAGAAATCAAGCGCACACAATTTGAAAGCGGATTAAAGATCAGCGAAAAATCTTTAGAAGCCTATAGAATAACCGAAGTTCTAGCAAATAACAGATACAAAGTGGTCAAAATAGGAGGGCACGAAGGCCCAACGTCTACATCAACGGCTGCAGATTTTATGAAACTTTAGGAATATAGCCAGTATGACATCTACAGTAGCGACGAGTATGGAGAAGGCGAAACTATCGAACCAGCTGATACAAATTAAAAGCAATAAACCGCAAACTATAAATCTTTGACCTATAAATCGTAACCACTAAAAAAAAAACTGCAAACGAACATTATGGGCTCAATACTTAACTAAGCTAAAATATCTACTCAAGACGAATTATTGAACTAAAACATAAGGCTACATGAATTAAAAAAGGCTGAATTAAAAGAGTTCTTCAAAAATGAATTAAAAATGTTCATTAATGAAAAACAGGGAATAGCTATTGTATGAAAAAGGAATACCTAACTTTTTTATTTCAGAAAATTTTTTAAAAAATGAATTTAAAAAGTTGCAGGTATTTCATACAAAAATCAACTTTATAATTCATTTTTTAAGAACTTTTTTAATTCGGTACTCCAAGACGTATAATACATACCTGAGGTGAAATTCCTGTTCAAGGCAAAGTATTCCAATATACTTACCTAAGGCGAAATATTTACTAAGAACTCTGCTATCTGAACGATATAAAAGGAGATTATAAACTGAATTGGAACCGCTGTCAAAAATGTTATATTTCGAGCTAACTGGGCAAACTAATAAACCAAATAATGCGCAACATCATTTTACATAAATTTGCAAAAATTGGAATGATCCAATTTTATTTTAGATCCACAATTTTTACTTAAAGTTCTTTAACCAACACACTAAAAAGGCATTCAAGCCAAAACTTTTCTGAATGGGAATCCTGTTGGATTTTTGAATGCGAACAAACATTTTAATAAGTGAATTAATCTCTTTGATCCCTGCAAGCCATGCCTATAATCAGAAATACGATTAGATGATGAGGGAAAATTGAATTTTATATTTTAAAATATCACGAGTCCAAACAATTATAATTGTCAAATTGTATCGCGGCTCAACTCACTGGTTAGAGAAATTTGACGAATCAGCCTTGATCATCAAATTCTTCTATAGTCAAAAAAAAAAACCAAAAAGAGGTTTCAGTTCAGAAACTTGAGACTGAAATATTTTTTCAACGGCTTTTCGAGGGCCATTCCAAACATATAAGATCGTTAGTTTTACAGATAGTTGGTTGAAATTGAATGACAAAATTGATGGAATGCGTTAAAAAGCAAAAAATGAAACTTAAAAGGGTTAAGGTAATACTGGTGCTCTCACATCAGAACGGTAGCTAATAGTATCCTAGACATAAATTTCATTAGACAGGGTAAATACAACAACAAACAATTATCGGAAGAACTTCACAATAGGATGCCCGAGCGGGAGAGAGCTTGCTGAGATAATTGAAACCTGTCTCAAATTCGGCATACAAATGGGTGCTTTAAGCCGCGTTGATGACGTAATTGTGATAAAAAAAAAATGTGTAACACGAAGTTAGCTAAATGAGTAGAATTAATCTCATATCGCACAAAAATGTAACCACAAACTTGATGCTTCCTAATTAAATATAAACAAACAAAGTTTTTCAATAATTGGGATGAAAATATTGTTTTCAAGACATCAATTGAAAATTTAAATTCCTCAAAAATAACATCGGAAGGCTGAATAAAAATTGAAATTGTAATACATAACAGTCCAGTAGAATTAGGTTTTATAAAGGAAATACTTTGGTCAAAAGGTTATTTTTAATCAAAGTATCTTTTCACGTAGAGTAAGAATTCGATGAGTCGCGATTTCGAATGAATGAGGAAAGAGTAAAAAAAAAAAGGTTTTCACCCGTTTTAAAAATATCCGTAAAAAATATCAAACGGCAAATTTGACCTACGGGAAATTTCCTGTGAATGTAGTTAGTTAGTTATTTAATTAATATTTTTTAGACAAAGAAATCCGAGTAAAAAGGAATCTTCCAGCCGAGTTAGAAACGTGTTAGGTTTTTTTAATCGATTTATTTTGTCCGCACGTATATTAAAAACTCGATGACAAATAACTCAAATAACCATCTACATGATTATGCATATAAGAAATTTCCGGTAGAACAACTTTTCATTGAAATATTTTCCCCTAATATACAAAATAACCGAGATTTTCGTGAAACCGTGACCGCGACCCCTGAAAGGGACGAAAATTCCCTTTTTGGGAGCTTCCTTCGTTCATCCTAACTCGGGACTCGGCAAACGCTTAATCTACGTGAAAAAACATACTGATCTTACTAAAAAAAACATTCGAACAAATTATTTCCTTTATAGGCCACATTTTTGTCTAATTCGACTGGAATATAATTAAAAAATTCATAAATTGTATTACTATAAAAATAAACTAACAACATATTATCCCAACTATTGCACAAAAAATTCCCTATCCGAAATAAATTAAAACGGAAATCGAATTTCTGTCAATATGTCAGATATATTCGATATACTTATAACTGAAAACAATTATTCTCTCATTACAATTTATTTTACTATATTGCATTTCCGCCATTTTCCAAAATATATTTCAATTATTTATTGACGGATACAAAGATAGTTTTTGTAGAAATTGAAAAATTTGAATATATAATTTCGAAATTGTCGGCATACGAAACGATATTACCACAATCTTATCAAAAGTTCATAATATATGGGGTGCCATTTGAAAGCCTGTTTGATTTGTTGACACAGCGATTCTTATCTACCAAAAAAAAAAAACCCATAATGATTTTATTGTTTTTTGATTTTCCGAAAGCACTTTAATTGTTTCAATTATTTCTTTGTACTTTTTTTTGAATTGATCCGATGGCTCTATAGATATCGTTTTTTTTTTTGTTATTATCTACCACTAGTTGTTATGTAGGACATGTATTTTTTTTTTATTTTATTTCACTATCCACCTATAGTAGTTTTAACATAGTAAAAAGCAACAACAATTTCGATTTTAACAACATTATAATTACCGAAACATGAAAATCCATTTAAATTGATTTTCATTCTTTGAATGTTGATGGCCGCACAACAAAAGTTGAATTGAATGTGTCCAAATGGGAATTTTTATTATAATTTTTTTTTGTGGGGGGGGTTGTATTGTGTACATTCATTGGTTCGATACATGTTTGCGGGCTTTTGTGTCAGTGATTTTGAATTGAATATCGCGTTTGTATTATGGTTGTTGTCGCGAATGGTATTTATGTTATTAGAATTTGATTGAAATCAAGCAATTCTATTTTTTTTTTTATTGATTTTAACAGTTGGATTGTTTCAACATATCCATTGTTCATGCTAGTACTATAAAAAAGTAAAACTTGTACGCCATAAATTCGCTGGAAAAATAATGTTCCTGTTTTGATATTTACCTGTAAAAAATTTATTTTTGACAAGTAATTAAAGCAAATTAAAAAAAAAAATATTTTTATTTGAATTTCATTGTTTTGAACAAAAACCAGTTTCAACAAAATATACTTTTTGTAATAATTTCCAATATTTTTACCCTATTTTTGAAAAGAAAAGGGAACAGAATTAATTAACAAACGAATTTTAATTCCCAATTTTAATTTTTTGTCGATTCTTCACTGTTTTTAGGGAAAAGAGCGTTTCGATTAATCGAATAATAGTCCCCGACTAATCGATTATTCTAAAAATACCCTAGTTTTAATAAGGCGAATTCTCGTCAATTTGAATATTTTAGCGTTTCTTTAGTCATCATTTTGACTTTCCAACAAACTTTACAGCAACATTTGGGGAACACGTACGAAAAATGATGCTTGACGTTGCTTAGATGTACAATTAGCCGGTAGATTAATTCCAAATGTGCGTGGCGACCGTACAAAGTGAATCATATCGAAAAGATAATGAGGGCTTTTATATAAAATTATCTTATATAAAAATAGAACAGAATTATACTTTAAGTAATTGCCCAGATCACAATTCAAGATTTTTTGCGAATACCCTGATATCGAGTCATACTTCCTTTTATTGTAAACAAAGCGAGCACAAGAATTAAAAGCTACGTTCAACTTATGAAACGATTTCGATGAGCAACCAGAAAACACGGGGGTGCCATATGTTAAGTGTAGGATTATTAGGGCTTGTACCAATTTGAATTTAGCAGCACGAGGTTTATAGCTCCCATATAAATTACTGAGTGTTGCATAAATTTTCAAGCATACATAGTTAATATGGTCGTCCCACGAAAATTGGCTATTAATAATTATTCCAAGGTTCCTATGTTCCTCTTATGGTTATCAATAACCGAGATTTATTAGAGGTTATAAACATTGCTTTGGATTTGCGGGGGTTTATTTTAATGTGGTTTTGCCTACTCCATGCGAATATTTGATCTAAAGAAGAGTTAACCTTTCGTACACGTAATGCAGCATCGTTAAAACTAGCAGAATCGTAGATTTGCAAATCATCAGCGAACAAGAGATATTTGATCGCACAGGAATCCACAATATCATTAATGAAAATTGAGAATAGTACAGGTCCTAAAATGGATCCCTGTGGCACCCTACAAACTATATTAACAGGAGACGATACCTTATTACGGAGGTTGACAACTTGGGATCTTCCAGATAAATAGGACCTTATAAACTGTACCGCAGAGTCGCCAAAACAAAACTGGGATTTCAATTTGTGGAGCATGGCATCATGGTTGACAGAATGAAAAACTTTAGCAAAATCCAATAGAACTAAAAGTGGGATTTTCCCTTCCGAAATCGCCTTACTTAGAACATCAACAACCTTAATCAGAATCGCAGTGTTGTTGTGTTTTTCACGGAATCCTACTTGAAAAGTATGCAGTAAATTATCAGACGAAATATGTGTAATAATCTGTTGTTTCATTATTTTTTCAAGCAATTTAGAGAGACTAGGAAGAACACTTATAGGTCTAAAATCATTCAAAGTATCCGGCATAGATTTTTTCCCAATTGGTGTAACATAAGCCGTTTTCCAAGCATCAGAAAATACAGAATTAGTTAATGCGGAATTTATGACGTCAGTTAGGGTTCCAATAATTACAAGATATAACATACGAATAAACGAAATAGGGATACCATCAGGCCCAATAGAGTTAGACTGAATATCTTGCATAGCTAAAGGAACGTCACTCTCAGAAATGTTGTGAAAATAAAACTTAGAAGAGTTAGATACAAATACGTCAGAATGAGGTAATGGCTTATAAACAACAGAAACAGGCCGCACTGCAAAGTGGTCTGAAAATTCACTCGGGGTAAAATCCAACCTGCACTTTTCAGCACCCTTACAAAGACCAAATTTTTTGAAGTTTTTCCATAAGACATCATTGGGCAAATCGACATTAAACACTTTACTTTTAAAATATTAAAATTTGGCATTCTTAATCATACCATTAACTTTATTACGATATGATCTAAAATTATGCATTGCTTCTATTGCTTCTCCAAACATGATGTAAATAGTCTCTTATATTTCGACACTTTAAAATAGATCGACTAAATTGAAACCCTTCAGCAGAGTATTTCAATTTGATTTTACGTAAAGGTGCATGTTTATTAAGAAGACTAAGTGCTAAGGTATTAAACCAGTTTAATTTATGATTAATATCAGGAATCATAAATGAATTATGCCAGGGAAGTAGAATGGCATCCGACATAAGTCTAGCCGGATCAATTCTATCCAAAGCACGACTATAATAAGTGCTATCAGAAGATTGAGTATCAAGAATAAACCGGTATGAGCCATAAATCATATCATTTGTGGTGAATAAGCCAGGCACAGAGATTTGGGTGAGAAACATCAATTTCTGGGGATTATTAGTCAAAAGCAAATCCAAAAGCTTTATACATTTCTTTAGTTAAGTTCTGCTGGATATAAGTACGTTGATCTCCCGTGAACCCCGGGATATTCTTAAGCGTTAGATTCTTGCATCCTTTAAAGTAACGTTGAAGAAACATATTTTTTATAAAAACAGATTCAAATCTAACTGATATCGGTGATGTACCAACAACACCAGGGCCAAATTTAATCCGATGAAGTTCCACAGCAGGTAGAGGTAAAAGATTGTCAACACTCGCCTCATTCACACCGGTAACGTATCCTAAGATGCTGGATAAACTCGAAAAAATATAATTTAAATTCTCCCCATCAATTAGTGGTACTCCATTTATGATTAACTCATTTTCTCTACGAATAGCTTCAATATCTGCCGACAATCTATTATCCGTAGTTTTTGGTTTATAATATTACGCTATGTCTTAACAAATTTTTATTTCAATTGAAATTTACTTTAAAACAGCGCAAAAATTTGAGGTGTCTCTCTAAAAATACGATTTAATAATTTTTCTTATTTTGTTATAGATGATTTTATTTGTACTTATATGGTTTTTCTTCAACCTTTATTTCTTAACTTCGATTGGTTAAACCGCCTGGGTTGTAGAGAGGACATAGACCGGTAGACGGACAGATAACACTTCGAAAACCAATTATTTGAACTCAGGGGGTCCCAAAACGGAAAAAATCTCATGGTCGGTAAGTGGCAGCAAATCATAGGTATGATAGTTATTTTCTTTAGTGTTTTGTTTATACAGCGATTCTATACGAAACCGATTAAAAAAATGCAAATTTTGTCCCGACCCCTTAAGATTTTTATGAAACTCCCCAAAAACTCGACACGTATTTTTTTATTTCCTTCTGCGACACTGTTCTTTGAAACAGGGGCGAACGGCGTTTTACGTTTTTTCTGATTTTTATGAAAAACTGTAATTTTTAAAGGCCTCTTTCGCGAGAACCACTCTACCGATTTTAACAATTAATATCTCAAATGAAAGGGAATGAATAACTCGATAACTCGTTTAAGTCCAACATAACGGTAAATCACAATTTTCCAAAAAATACGTTTCTTTCTTTAAGATCAAATTTTTTTAAAATTATTATTGTACCATCTTTTATAAGATCCATTCATTCCCTTTCATTTGAGATATTAATTGTTAAAATCGGTAGAGTGGTTCTCGCGAAAGAGACCTTTAAAAATTACAATTTTTCAGAAAAATCAGAAAAAACGTAAAACGCCGTACGCCCCTGTTTCAAAGAACAGTGTCGCAGAAGGAAATAAAAAAACACGTGTCGAGTTGTTTGATATATAATTCATTTTTGGGAAGTTTCATAAAAATCTATAGGGGTCAGGACAACTCGCTGATATATTACTTTCTTAGTTCACTTGATTTGTCAATGGTGGTTCTCCAGAACGATTTTATAAGTACAATTGTTTCATTAGCATTTAGAGGATTATTGCATATGTGATTAGAGAGTTGTACCTCAATATACTCCCAGTCTTCTCGTTCAATATTATTCAGAGAAATACGACAAAATTCAATACACAGTTATCGCCCTCATTTTTGAAAAATCATTATTGGTGTAGGCAACCCGGACATTACAAATCCTCATCATCATCATTAACAGTACCATATTGCAAAATTTAAACTTAAATTACTGGCCTATTGGGTTAAAATTAATGAGAATTATATTGAAGATTTGTTTTGCATTTAAAGTTGTT
The DNA here is from genome assembly GCA_963556165.1 of Tipula helvola. Classification (NCBI taxonomy): domain Eukaryota; kingdom Metazoa; phylum Arthropoda; class Insecta; order Diptera; family Tipulidae; genus Tipula; species Tipula helvola. The sequence continues at coordinate 72,117,612 of OY744481.1, forward strand.
TTCATATAAAAAATCTCATTATCATGCACAAATCATTCAAATCTGACTATCAAAAAAAATCCAAATTGCTGTAAGCGTTGCTTTTCCAGTTTTAAATAAAATGTGCGTTCTTTATTAAGACAACGTAAGTCAAATCTCATATGCATTTTGGTATTCATCTTTCATTTTGGTTCATATAGCGATCTGGAAAATTATCGAGTCATATATTTTTGTATTCTTTATAACAAATATTTTGAACTTCTTTAAAGTTAGGGTGAAAGAGTAATAAAGTAAAAATGTTGAAAAAGTGAGGTAAGAGAATTACCTGACTCCTCATTGCCTTATAGATTTGTCCGCTGGACCACCATCGCAATAGTATTTTTCTGCTGGCTAAGTAAGATTAGTCGTGAGATAAACTGGAAGTCCTTGATTGCTGCAAAGATAATCAAGTAGAATAATCCCGAAAGGGATTAAAATTTAGGGAAATTAGGTAACCACGAGAACCAGCGCGGACGAGGATTTATTCTAACATGTTAAAAACCCTCCAAAAAGTATATACTATATATTTATGATAAAACAGCACAACTAGTTTTTGAGGCAACATATTATCCAAAGATCTATAATACTTCAAAATTTCCTGTTGGACGGTTTAACTTGGGCGTACCTATGGGTGATGTACTGTAGAAGGGTTGAACAAGAAAGGTAATGCTCCAAAATCAAAAAAGAAAAAAGAAAATAAATCTAAAAGCCAGAAAATTAAAATTAATTGCACGGCCCTGACATATTTCATATTCGGCCGACTCGAGAGTCATCAAATGAATTCTGAATCTACGTGAAAAAATCAGCCAGATTATATATATTTTACGTGTTTTAAACGGTTGCCTATAGATTTTTACAAACGATCAATATTTATATCTGCGACACTATTGTTAAAGGTTAGAAGCAGACTGAAGCACATACTAGAAGCTAGACTCTCTAATCACTTCCCATCTTCTCTACTAGCGAAAATATGAATTTCAGAGTAAAAGCCCTAGTTTTGTCTCTTTTACAAGGTTTTCTTTGAATACAAAAATAAATTTAGTATTGAACTATATGTGTGTGATAGAAAATTTAGTGCAGAACAACTTAACCATTCGACATTTTTTCCTAAAATGCAATATGTATGTATTTTGAAGAATCGTTTTTGAGCATGAATTTGCGGCGACTTTGCGGCCACAGAAACATATGTTCCATATGATTTTAAATCGAAGCTTACTAAAATCATTCTGCCAAAATCTTCATATACTCTACTTAATTTATTAAAAAAGTTTTTTCTTTGCTGCCACGCTTCTCTTACAGTTGAAGCAGTGAAGTAAAAAGTATGAGGAAATTCGTGACAAGTGACACACATCACTACTAATTCTAGCATTAGAGTTTTGGATAACCACCACATTAACTACTGAAGCTGCCTCAAAGGCAGTTTACAATCATAAATTGGAAGATAGCAATGTTATTTCGTAATTCTAAATCGATTTGTCTCTAGGTTTATTGAACCCAGAATAGGCCAAATTAGTTAATGTTCACAACTCGGCTAGGGTTATCACATGAACCTCACAACAACATCTTTCGATTATTTAACGTTAACATTTTACATTTTACAATTTACATTTTACATTTTACATTTTACATTTTACATTTTACATTTTACATTTTACATTTTACATTTTACATTTTACATTTTACATTTTACATTTTACATTTTACATTTTACATTTTACATTTTACATTTTACATTTTACATTTTACATTTTACATTTTACATTTTACATTTTACATTTTACATTTTACATTTTACATTTTACATTTTACATTTTACATTTTACATTTTACATTTTACATTTTACATTTTACATTTTACATTTTACATTTTACATTTTACATTTTACATTTTACATTTTACATTTTACATTTTACATTTTACATTTTACATTTTACATTTTACATTTTACATTTTACATTTTACATTTTACATTTTACATTTTACATTTTACATTTTACATTTTACATTTTACATTTTACATTTTACATTTTACATTTTACATTTTACATTTTACATTTTACATTTTACATTTTACATTTTACATTTTACATTTTACATTTTACATTTTACATTTTACATTTTACATTTTACATTTTACATTTTACATTTTACATTTTACATTTTACATTTTACATTTTACATTTTACATTTTACATTTTACATTTTACATTTTACATTTTACATTTTACATTTTACATTTTACATTTTACATTTTACATTTTACATTTTACATTTTACATTTTACATTTTACATTTTACATTTTACATTTTACATTTTACATTTTACATTTTACATTTTACATTTTACATTTTACATTTTACATTTTACATTTTACATTTTACATTTTACATTTTACATTTTACATTTTACATTTTACATTTTACATTTTACATTTTACATTTTACATTTTACATTTTACATTTTACATTTTACATTTTACATTTTACATTTTACATTTTACATTTTACATTTTACATTTTACATTTTACATTTTACATTTTACATTTTACATTTTACATTTTACATTTTACATTTTACATTTTACATTTTACATTTTACATTTTACATTTTACATTTTACATTTTACATTTTACATTTTACATTTTACATTTTACATTTTACATTTTACATTTTACATTTTACATTTTACATTTTACATTTTACATTTTACATTTTACATTTTACATTTTACATTTTACATTTTACATTTTACATTTTACATTTTACATTTTACATTTTACATTTTACATTTTACATTTTACATTTTACATTTTACATTTTACATTTTACATTTTACATTTTACATTTTACATTTTACATTTTACATTTTACATTTTACATTTTACATTTTACATTTTACATTTTACATTTTACATTTTACATTTTACATTTTACATTTTACATTTTACATTTTACATTTTACATTTTACATTTTACATTTTACATTTTACATTTTACATTTTACATTTTACATTTTACATTTTACATTTTACATTTTACATTTTACATTTTACATTTTACATTTTACATTTTACATTTTACATTTTACATTTTACATTTTACATTTTACATTTTACATTTTACATTTTACATTTTACATTTTACATTTTACATTTTACATTTTACATTTTACATTTTACATTTTACATTTTACATTTTACATTTTACATTTTACATTTTACATTTTACATTTTACATTTTACATTTTACATTTTACATTTTACATTTTACATTTTACATTTTACATTTTACATTTTACATTTTACATTTTACATTTTACATTTTACATTTTACATTTTACATTTTACATTTTACATTTTACATTTTACATTTTACATTTTACATTTTACATTTTACATTTTACATTTTACATTTTACATTTTACATTTTACATTTTACATTTTACATTTTACATTTTACATTTTACATTTTACATTTTACATTTTACATTTTACATTTTACATTTTACATTTTACATTTTACATTTTACATTTTACATTTTACATTTTACATTTTACATTTTACATTTTACATTTTACATTTTACATTTTACATTTTACATTTTACATTTTACATTTTACATTTTACATTTTACATTTTACATTTTACATTTTACATTTTACATTTTACATTTTACATTTTACATTTTACATTTTACATTTTACATTTTACATTTTACATTTTACATTTTACATTTTACATTTTACATTTTACATTTTACATTTTACATTTTACATTTTACATTTTACATTTTACATTTTACAAGGTGAAGCTAATAATTTGAGCTTTGTGCGCAATCAGCAGAGACGCTTACGAGTCGAGAAATATCGAGGTCTTATGGACTTTTTGAATGATGTAGCAGTCCGCCATGGAACTACGGTTGATCGATCTCTCATCTTGCCGTCATTATTTCAAGATTCCCCTCGCAATATGCGCAAAAAGTATCACAACTCTATGGCAATTGTGGCAAAGTCCGGCAAGCCAGATATTTTCATTACTATGACATGCAATCCCAATTCTCCAGAGATTCGAGTGAACCTTTTTCCTGTACAACAGCCCTGTAGCAGACCAGATTTGGTTGCTCGAATGTTCAGCATTAACTGACTAATTTCTAGAGTTTGTTTCTGTGCCCAACTCAATAAATATACTTTCCTATATTTGAGTACAGTTCACCATTTTGTATTAAATAAATATCTTGGATATATTTAATACAACACCGAAATCACCACCATCTATTGTCGTCATTTAAATTAACTCATTCAGGAAAAATACAATCTTGCTTAAACACGAAAATCAGTCTAAGTTTTTTAGTTCATGAGGAGTCTCCACAATTTAATTTTTGACAGACGCAATTTTTGCATAAAAAAACACTCTCGTTTGACATGCCAACAAGGCAACAACTTTTACAGTCTCTCGTTAAAACTTTCATGTGGTACACGTCAGCTCTCTCCACATTAAATTAAAAACAAAATAAATAGTGAATTAATTTAATAACGCGGAAAATTAATTCGCGAGTGACAATTTTTGATTTCATAATAAAAGTGGTGGTGCAATTTAATAAAATAAATTGTTATATTTTATGGGATTTATAATAAATGTACGAGTTTATCTTTTCCTTCCTGTTGGACAAAAATACAGATAAGGTTATCCCATTGCAGGTAATCGAATATCATTGCTACAGTGCGCTTTAATTTCAAATCATTAAACGAAAAGTCCTTCGGCTGATTTCTTCAAAAATAAAAGAATTATCCCCATGGTGCTTTCAGACTGCCGACGTAAATTTTCAAAAAACACTAAAGAATTTACGTCTGCGCTATAGAAGTTAATGAAAATTGTCAAAGTTTACGTTTAGCTCATTTTAGTTTAATCAATTTGGAAATGAAAATATGGAAATCTCCCTTTTTCCAGAATATTTTAAAATTAATTCTTCTTTTTGAAAGTTTTTTGTCGTTTATGCATTAGTATTAAGTCTCTTTCAATTTGGGTGGTTCGGCTTTTTTCTAAGTGGATATTATCCCCATTTTTTTCTGGGCAATATGTCCCTTTGAACAAGAAACAAAATGTGGATCGGATCTATGTTTACGGCATCGCACGATTCCACTTCCACAAAAATTAATAGTTGGCAAATAGCGAAAATTAACCAAAATTTTCGGTGATTTTCATTTTCGAATTTTGGGCTATTGTAATCTTGTTTTAGTTTACCAAAATAGCTTCCTGTACGTAAGTTAAAGTGGGATTTAAAATATCTTGATTCACCAGTTTTAAATTTCAGATATTACCATACATAAAAAATATTCCATAAATATAAATAAATTCATTAGACTCAGGCATTATACTATAAATCGGCTAAACCAATTTTGAACGGAAAATGAAGTCCCGTTTCCTTTAGTATCGACAAAAATAAAAACGATATTTATTCAATAATTTGAATTTTTTATACTCTGATTTTAAAATATCAATTTTCTAAAACAAAAAAAAAATCTTTCCTCGTCGATTTCTTTCCTGTTGGGGGTTTAATCAATTTACGTAAAGCAACAAACAAAAAAATTGAAAATAATAAATTGATTTTCAATATGGTTTTACCCAATAATAAAATGATACTTGTTTCGCTTTGTTTGTTTTTTTTATTATTATTATTGTTTGTCTTGTGCCAAGTTTTCTATGGGCAGCTTATTTCACTCTAAATATTATATTTTTTTGTACAGTGAAAATGGTTTTAATAATAAAAAAGACTGTTCATAATAATATTGCATAATTCGCCTTATACTCCAAAGCCAATAAGCAAAAATAAAAAAAAAAAACGGAAATAATAGCATCAGGACTTTCATCAGGAATGAATATTGAATTTTATACGTATCATAGAAATGAAATTGTGAAACCAACGATCTACACTTGAAAAAGTGGCGGAAACTTTTTTACCCGTACCAAAAATATAAATAAAAACAGATATTGATAATATTCCTGAACAACTTCTCCATCTTATTATTAATATTCCGTAAAAAATAAAAGATTTTACATTTAAATTCATTTGTTTAGCTATAAAGTCCGCATCAACGGTGTTTACCCATTTCCCCGATTTCTGCTCTTCCATTTCGTGCACATTCTTTCAGTACAAAATCAATCAATTCCATTGAATAAAAATAAAATAAAAAAAAAAGCTTTAAAAAGCTCAATGATTTTTTTTGTTGTTGTTCGTCTTCCTATGATACTCGGAAGAGAATAAAAAAATAATTTGAAATCGAGAATTTTAAATTTGATTTTCTTTCTTCGAGTCGACGTTCTATATACACTGTGTATATATAGTATCCAAAACGTACACAAACAACAACAAACCTATATATATATATATATATAAGGAGCAGTATAAATTGTTAGAGGGTGGCAATTCTGCTGCTATTTTCCACTTTAATCACGTTCGAAAAAGTAATTCCACGTTTAAGTGTTTTTTCATGGAAATTAGTTTTTCTTCCTTCTGTTTACTACAGTGCTGTGTACGCTTTAATCTATAAATGAAAATGTTATTTCACCGGTTTTTCATGTTGTTTGGAAAATAAAGTTTGAATAATAATAGACTTTAGTGTATATGTTGTAGCTTTATACATGTATAAGCCCGGATATTTGTAAGGAATGAGAAAGCTTTTATTGGTTGGCGGAAAAAACTATAAAACGTAGTTCGATTTTTTAACTACTACTACTACTACTAAATGTACTTAACTTGTATTCCGAATAATTGGAATTTTATTTTTAATGGAATAATTGATAAAAAAAAATAAAAATTTTGCCTAACGACGTATTAAAAATTGAAATGTAATTAAGGAGGTGGGATACTTAGCACGTAGTTAAGAAATTGATGTGTTTTACTAAATGCAGGTTTTTTACTGTTAATTGTTCCAAATTAAAGAAAATAAATACATAAGTCATGCAATCGCGATTTATAAGGTAAAAGTAGAGTTTAATAGCATTAATTTTCAACATTTTGAAATTATTTTAAATAGCTTTTGGCGTAATCATTCTTTAGGCCCATTGCACATTTCAGCTAAGCTAAGCGAGAAACGTAGTTTATATTAGCAAAGTTTAGTCCGCTTAGCAGTTATTTAGGATTCGACATACAATACAAAAATGTCATCCAAAATTCAAAATATGTGTCAGCAATAAAATACTGAAAAACAGTAATAGTAACAGTGATACGAATACCCAAATGTATACAGTTAAACCTTCTGACAAGGGTAATAATCCTAAATTTATCGCTTGCGGCGAGAAAATTTTGAATTCAATAAACAACTTCCCACACGCTCTTAAATTACGAACAATTGTACACAGTTGAAAATTGTTGTGATATGCGATGCTACAAGTATTAGCATTAACTCGTTCCTACGCGTTAAGTGGTCAATAATTTGAAATTTTTAAATGATCTAAATTTATTTGTTCATCTCTAAATTGGTTAATTCTCTAAATTTTTTAAACCCCTTCAAATTGAAATTCCTAAAATTCTCCAAATTTTACGGATGCGAAATTTTCCACAAAATAATAAAATTAACAAAAATTCAAGCAAGTGTTAGTAAAACAGCCGGCAAAAGCAATTTAAAGAGTTGTATAATAGGAAACTACCGAAAAACAAAAATTATAAAAAAAATTGTGGCAAATTCAATAATAATGTCGTGCTATAAATAAAAACAAATTATGTGTCAAATTTTTGAATTTAGTGTTTCACTTTAATAAAGAGTGCTTGGCTCACAGAGTTGTCTCTGGGATGTAAGTTTGCCAAAATGAGAGTACTTAGTGTACCTACCAATAGTATTAATTTGACTGAAAAAAGACGAGAATTACTGTTTGTTATTGAACGCGAAATATTCATGATCCTTTATCCCAAAATTAAGAAACAATATTTGTAGGTACACTAAGTACGCTCATTTTGGCAAACTTACATTCCAGAGACATCTCTGTGAGCTGGGCAATCTTTGTTACAATGAAATACTAGATTCAGAAATTCATCAAATCAAATCAAATCATGAATATATCTCATTCAATAACAAATAGTAATTCTCGTCATATTTTAATCAAATTAATATTTACCTTTATTGTGGTTGTCGCATCGATTAACAATCGACACGACTTTGCCTTGTCGTGTCGATTTTAGTTTGGCATTGCCCCATGCACAAACGGCAAAACGGAATTGCAAAACGTCAAATCCAATTTTTAACCAAATCGTTTTTTTCAATATCAAAATTATTAACAAATAGTTCGAATCTACAACTTCCGCCTTATTTGTAGAAAATTTTATTAAAATTGATTTCATTTCATTCAAAAAGCCCTAATTTTATATTTTGACGGACGGAATTTTGCTTGAAGGCCGGCAAAATATAAAATTGGAGTTTGTTGAATGAAATTAAATCAATTTTAATAAAATTTTCTTAGAATAAGGTGGAACTAATAGGTTTGAACTATTTCTTAATAATTTTCACATTGCAAAATGGACAAATTTAGCCAAAAATTGGGTTTGACAGTTTTAAATGCCGGTTTGTCTTAACCCTTCTGTCTATGACATGTTCTTACACCCTTCCATCTATGAAATGGTCTGGCTGGACCTTGACATATTTTCTATGAAAATTAATTTTAATATGACTTAAAAAAATAGAAAATCATTTTCCTTTTATTCTTTTCAAGGAATTCATTTATTTTTTTTATATTTAGGAATTTATTTAATTTTTTTATAGTTAATACATTTGTGACATTTTAAAAATTGTACGCTATGTTGTAACCAAACTGGTTCGGCGCAGACGGTACATGTGCAACGAGTTTTCCTCTGAAAATTATCATTAATTATACAAATTTGACAAGATTTTTTCTGCCTGAGAGCCTACTGGTTCTCGGGTTGGGGAGGTCTCTGAGAGGTTACTAATTGGTCTACCAAATAATGGATGGATTGTCGGCGTGCATCTGTATTTTTATTTTATTCTATGATTGACACTTTTGAAAATGATAAATGATCGTAAAGCATGTTGTAAAAAGCACCAGAAACCATCGCTTAGTTTATCGTTTACAGTTATATTTATCCAATATTTGATCCATTTTATCCACGCCTACTTTATGCTTTTTATAAAATAATATCGCCTCTGGGTTTCTTGCTTCACTTACGACTTCTGTGTTATAGTGAACCGATGACAACAACAGAACTGCCTTGCTATTTTTCGGTACATATGACACCAAAGCTACATTATCGTTAAAACCAAATTCACTTGAATGCACTATCCGGTTGCGATCTGGTAATATCTCTTTTGGAATACAACTCTTATTTTTCGAAGAGTAAAACCCATTCCTGCTAAAACTTATATTTTTTCAACACCATTCAAAGTCGTAAAAAAGTTATCCACAACAATCGCCCTTCCATACTATTTTGGTATTTATTGGTGAGTTCTAGCAACACCCTTTTGCCTTGGTTGCGTTTTCTTTGCTGACTCGATTTTTTGCCAGTAAACAGTATACAGAAAATATTGTATTTCCTCTATATGG